>CAOKZL010000166.1:600000-1076528 GCA_948472985.1 Iguana delicatissima | reverse complement strand
TTGTTTTACCGACAAGTAGTAAAGGCAAGCTGGAAGAGGGGATCTTATTTGCATCCAGATTGTCCTTCAGTTTTATGTCCCAGAGATCTCATAGAGGCACTTCATTCTTAATTTTGAAGCTCTTAAGCGTAGGACTAACTCTGGGATTCATGTTGCAATCAGTAAACTAAAGAAAGGAAGATGGGTAAGGATATAAGGCAAGGAGAAAGTAAAAGAAAAAGGTGGAGTTTAGCGGTGGAAGTGGAAAATGGAGATTTCCAAAAGTACATATATACCTGTTTTTTTTCCTTTCCAAGAAAAGGCGAGGGGACTAAAATCACAGAAGGCATTTTTCAGCTTCATTCTGTAATAGTTTTAGTGCAGGCTGAATAGTTAATAGTTAATTTCCTCCATTTCTAATGTAAATTTAATGGAACTGGACTTTTTTTAGTTTATTAATGATTAACTAAACACATTAACCTTTTTCTATATCTGGGTAGGACTGTGGAATGGGTTTCTTATTTTATCTTCACAACAATCCTGCAAGGTGAGCCAGAGAGAGAAAGACTGAGACCAGACCAAGATCAGACAGTGAGCTTCATACCTGAGCAGGAATGTCATCGATCAATCCACCCCACTACACACTGCACTTGCATTTGTGGTGTCTGAGCCCTCTGGGCTTCCGTGTTTCTGAATGAAGACCAAAGCTGTAGGAACTGAAAAATCCATCTTGGAGATGCTTCAGTTAGCCTCAAAGCAATTCCTTATGATCCAAACTACTGTAAAAACAAACGGAGCTGTGTGTTTGAAGCTGAAATGTCTAACTATAAGGTAAAAAATAAGATGCATAGGCACTGCTCTAGGCATAACAGAAATCCTGGGAATGTAACCCTAAATAAGCCACAGGTATTTCACCATTGTCATCTAATCCTGTGTTCAGAGAAAGAATGTGAGATTTTCAGAACAACCTCTAAATAGATTACGGATTGGCATGTTGTTTACTACTGAAGGCCTCATTAGAAATGTACTATGAGGAAGGTTTCTTTTCTTTCTTTCTTTTTTAAGCATGCTCTGTCAAAGCATTCAGGCATAGATCAGGGAGAGATATTTAGAATTCTCTCTAGTGTCCCACTAAACTACAATCCCCAGGATTCTATAGGATGCAGACATTATTAACGTGGAATCATAACTGTGTAGTGTAAAACGGTCTAAGAGGGGTGCTATGCAGATTGCTAACTCAAGATAATCTACAGTGGGTCTTCCTCCCTGTTAATTGAACTATCTCGCTCACTTTCATACCTTGGGTTGTCAGATACAATAAGGGACATGACAACCAACACTGGGGTCCTTTCACACTACACAGTTATTGCACTATGATTCAGCTTTAACTGTTGACTCTGAAAACAGAACAGTTTTATGTGAGCATTCATCTTTATTAAACACAGGGCTCAATTCCCTGCTTGGCCGTGGAAACCCATGGGGGACCTTGGGTGTGTCACATAGTCTCAGCCCCAGAAAACCCCATGATAGGTTTACCTTAGGGTTGTCCTAAGTTGGAAATGATTTGAAGGCACACAACAATAACAAACATGGAGAACCACTTCAAGAGTAGAAGTTCTAACCACCAGAAAAAGCACTTTCTTTTTATAATCTTAACAGTGAAGCATTGAGAGTTTCCCCAAATCCTTTTTGATCAATCACATTTATTGAATAAATAATCTATTTGCCAATGTCATTTTGGGTTTTTTTCCATAGCCACCTGCTTTTCCATGTAATATTTAATTCTAGCACACTGCACAACAGATAACTTAGCCAGAGACCCTTTGCAGGTCTGAGTACATGTTTAAGACTTAGCTGGGGCAAGTCATTGACTGCAGGATCCTAGAAAGAGCTGCAAACTTCTTGTCAGTAAAAGCTAGCTACTGTGACCTACTTATAGTCTAGTCACAGGCCTTATTTTCAAGCTATTGATTTCTGGTCACTGCAAATATTTTTCACACTGCCACATCAATAACCTGTGGAATCCTGGGATGTATAGTTTGGTAAAGCACTAGGGTTCTCTGGCTGAGTATTCTAAACTCCCACCCAAATATAAATTCCAGAGTTCCACAGGATGGAATCATGGCAGTTATAGTGGAATCACAGAGCTATAATTATGTAGTGGGAAAGGGCCCCCGCTGAAATTCCCCTCCTTACACAACCATTAAAGGCATAGGAGCCCTGTCCCTTGTTTCACCTGGCAACTCAATTCGTACTACATGACCCACTCACCGCAAGGTCGTCTTCCCATGATTTCTTGTTCCATATTCTGATGTTTTGCAGGTCTGTTTTAGCAGCTTTTTTGTGTTTATTGCCATATCAATTTCAGCATGGAGATTTGGTACACTGTCATGAATTGCATTTGTCAGAGGAACTTCTGTGGGTTGAACACCATCTTCATTGTTCACCTTGGCTACTGGGTGACAGTTTGCTCCTGGCAGTGATGTAGACTCGAGTTGAAAGACTAGGACTCAAGTCAGACTTAAGTTGCTTCAGTGACTTAACTCAGACTCGACTCAGCCATAAATGATGCACTGACTCGACTCAACTCAAGACTTGTATATTTTTAACGATTGACTTGCTGCCCTTGGTTCAGTAACATAACACATTCATCCAGAATCCTTATCACTTTGAACAATGCCTCCACCTCTATTTTTGCCTACTAGTCACCTGACAATCTCTCTCAAGCCCAAAGTGTGTGTGTGTTTCTCAGAAGGGAACAGCAAACAGGTTAAGCAACGGGCTTGAGGTAGGCTTGAGGTCTGCTCAGCAGCCTGTTCCTGCATATCGAAGGAGCCTTCTAAAACGTTTCCTAAGAGCAAAAGATAAGACTCACCCCCAGAGTGCATTGTGCATTTCTCAGAGGGGAACAGCAAAAGTGTTAGGCAAGGCTTGATGAAGAAGGATCCTTCCTTCTAAATCTTTTGAATCTTCAGTAATGGGAAATAAGATAGAATCCTATTCCCCGCTTCCAAAGCTGCAGATGGCAAAATTGCAAATGTGGAGAGCTGACTCTGATTAAATTATTAAAACTGAATATATTTCACTTTATCCAATAATTCTGGAATTTTGGTTGGGGTCTAAAGTTGGCTTCCAGACTTGAGATTTGACTTAAGTATCCTCAAGGACTTGAGACTTGACTTGAGACTTGGAGTAAAAGACTTAAATACATCACTGGCTCCTGGTATGAATTCAAGGAGCTAGTGGTGAAATTCAAAGCCCTAAACAGCTTGGAGTCTCACCACTTGAATGAGCTCCTCTTTCTATATAGGCCTGTCTGAGAAGTGAAATCTGCTAGAGCGGTGGTTCTCAACCTGTGGGTCCCCAGATGTTTGTAGACTTCAGCTCCCAGAAGCCCCAGCCACTATGGTCAATGCTCAGGGCTTCTGGGAGCTGAAGTCCAAAAACATCTGGGGACCCACAGGTTGAGAACCACTGTGCTAGAGGAAAACTGGTCCGTGTCCTTCCAATAGGGGCAATATAATTAGAGAGGGTGTACTCAGCTGTGGTGCACGACCTATGAAATGCCCTCCCCTCGGAAGCCCGCCTGACACCAATGTTGGCGTCTTTTCAGTGCCAAGTCAAAACATGGCTTTTTAGGAAAGCTTTTGGGGCTTAATTTACTTTTATGCACTCTTTTAATATGCAAAAGGATCTTATAGCAGCTTTGAGACTGAGAGAAAGAAATTGGCAGCATAAGCTTTCATAGACTTATGCTATCAACTTCTTTCTCTCAGCCTCAAAACGTGCTACAAGATCCCTTTCCATACTGATCCAGAATACTTCACTCTTTTAGCTTTTTAAAGCAGTTTTACCTTGTTTGAGTTGTTTACTATATTTTTATCTTGTTCAAATTATTTATTCCTTTTTTATTTGGAATTGCTTATATTGTTTTATCTATTTGCCACCCTGATGAAATAGCAGGATAAAAATATTTTAATAAATACATAATACCATACCCGCTAACATTTCACTAATGAAAACTGGGACCCTTGTAGTCAAGAAACATCAGATTGTGGTCAAGATAACAAAAAATATTAATGAGGAAGAACATGCCAAGCAGCTGCTGCTGCAGTTTGCTGGGCCTACAGGGAAGGGCAAGATTCCAGTTCTTCCTCTCTTTTTCCCTTACTGAGTTAGCGGAGTGCAAACTACTTTTGCAATTTCAGTTCAGTTTGCAGCAACTGAAATAAGCTGAGGACAAAGGAGGAAAGTGGGCAGAGGAGACAGAAATGGGGACATCTCAAAAACAGCTGAAAATGTGGGATGGCAGAGGATTAATTGGGGCTGTTCCTGTCAAATTGGGACATTTAGAGGGTATAAAATATAGGCAGCTGATCTGTGGATAGGAAACAGAGGCCTCACCTCTATTTTATTATTGTAATTGGTGGTCACCATCCTTTGAAATTTGTATCTATTCAACTGTGCAACTTTGAGTAACTGTGGACTGCTTTGTGTGGTTGGATGGTTGAAATTTTCTACAATGGAATTAACTCAGATGTCTGTGTACAACTTTGCAATAATGTTTATGAAGTTGGTTTGGTGAAATGAACAAAATGGAGAGATAAGTTGTTGGGGAGATAGGTCACCCCTTCGCTTTTTCATTCTCTTTTCTGCAGAAATGACTGAGAAGCTGAAAATGGAATTGTAAGCATATCTGCTCAAAAGTAAGTCGTATTGATTTCAGTGGTGCTTGATTACTGTCAGGCAAAAGAAGTGTGAAGGAAAGAAAGAGAATGATTATGTTCAAAACATGATGGCTACAGTTGCATAGGAAGTGAATGCATTGGCTTTCCTATTGAGTTGGAAAATGAGTTTTGGTGGAGTGGGAGGGAAGTATAAAGTGGCCTGGATGAGGGAAGGGAGTGCATAGGGCAAGAACTCTTTGTTTTAAAAAACATGAATTGCTCCTGCTGTTCTGAGCATGTGACAAAGAAGACAAAGATCTCAGAAAAATGAAGTTATCTCCAAATGTGTGAGAGACTGAGCAATGGGAGAAATTTCTGAAGGGTGCATGCTCAGGGAAATTTTTCATGTTCAAGGAAAGACTAGTTAGAGTGGAAGAAGCAGCTCACAAAATAATAGTGTGTTGTTAACCACCTGCACAGGTATGTGTGCATTTACCAGAGATTTAAAGAGCTGCCATGAAAACTCATGTGACCTTATAAAAACTACTCCCTGCTTCTCCCACAGATCTAACAGATACACATTTGTGAACAGCATGGAGTAGTGTTATGAACACATTATTTTCCTCCATAGAAGCTTAAAAATTATAGCTTTGTAATGATGCACAGAATTCTGTTGCAGATCTCTAGAGTTATATCTATAGTTCCAGGATTTCTATCAGAAGGGAAATCATATACGTTCTGTGTATGTGCGTTCAAGTTGCCTGTTGACTGACAAATTTCAAAGGCAAGGAAGACACTGTGGTGCTCCTGCCAATTCCTTCTTCTGAAATATTGCCTACAGCACCTGGTATTCTGTATGCACTTACATGGAAGCAAATGCCACTGAGTCCAGTGGGATTTACTTCTTGCCGTAAACCACTTTAACACTGTGCTGTACATATTTCTCTAAACAGGTCTTTTTTGCAGCCTCCAAGCCCTTCAGGTTCCAGACCACTCTTTTTCTCACTGCTCAAAAGATGAATTTTGGAGAGTGGCAATTCTAATTTTAAATAGACTGCAGGACTCTTTGCACTGTTTTTCACATTTTACAAAAACAGCTTTTCAAAACCAGAAGAAGACTTCAGGTCTCTCCTGGTTTAATTTTGGCATTTTTGAACATCCATGCAGGCCCTAAAGGGTACCAGGGGAATAAAAATGGCCCCCAAACCTACTGCAGTTGCCCACTCCTACCCTATAACATGCATGGAAAATACTAATTTGTTGGATTTGTCCCTTGCACAAAAGCTGCTCATTTATTGCTCCCCAATAGGGCTGGTCCTACTGTTAGGCAGATTGGGGCAACCATCTTAAGTGGCAAATGTTGAGGGGCAGCCGTCCTGGGTATCTCCTGCTGGAAGATAGAGGTGGGGGTGACTCTTGGCCTGTTTTGTACCCTCTAAACTAATATTCTGTCCTTAAATACAGTGGACCAAACTGTCCCATGAACAGTGCTGAAGTAAAATTCAAAGGCCAGTCCAGTTTGCTTCAATACATGACATTGTGTGGCAGTGTGGTGAACAGCATCTTGTCCTTTGCGTTAGGTATCAAAATGTCTTTGGCCAACTACAGTACCCAGAGAGTTAAAATAACAACAACACTGGGAGCCACTGACCAATGATGTCCTGTTGAATGTAAGTAAGTAACTATAAAAATTGGCACCAATTTTTAAAAAATGTAAATCTCTTCATAGACACTTTAATTTATCTGGTGCCCTTATCTTACAATTTCTTGGTTCTTTGTCTTCCAGAGTGTCTTGTCACGGATTTGCTTCTTCATTCTGAACTTTCTTCCCACACCAATAACTGTTTTAGCTCTTTTAAGGATATTTATTTGCTAATCTAAAAAAGCTCTGCAGCAGTCTTGGCTTTGTTTTCCATTTTTAGCCCTTTTCTGTTTCACATCTTGCTGTGTGTGCTATAATTTGACGCTGAGTGGGCTCTCATGACTCATGAAGTCCAGGTTTGACCTGCAGCATCCCAGTTGCCATTTTTTCCACCCACAAACATAGGCAAAATAATGACTTGTTAGCAAAAACAAAAGAAAAAACACAGAAAACAGCTGTTAACCTAGTGACAAAAGTTGGGAACACAGGAAGTGATCACAGCTGGGCTGCACAGTTTGTCTTTGTACGTAAATGTTAACTACTCCAATTGGAAGAGGGGTGTTGGGAAGACAAGGGTATTTTCTATCACTAGCTACTTGATCCTTTTACCTGCAATTGCAAGGAAATTAACTGGGCTTGAAGAGAAAGACAGGATGGTGCCTACTTCATTCACCCCATACAGAAGTTGACTGCACTGACAGCTGAATCTGACTTCAAAAGCTACTACACTTGATGGTGAAGCCCCCTAACTTAGAGGGCTTATAAAGGTTGTGGTTTGTCCTCCAACAGAAGAGGAAACAGCTGGGAGCTGGACCATGTCAAGACAATTTGCTGGACACAGGACACAGCAGCAAATGATGTCCACTCCCCAAATCATAGTACCTGAAGCCAGCCTAATTATTGGCACACATGATGCATAGTATAAGTAAGCCAGCCAAATTTGGGGATATATGAGATAGAACACCCCATAAGTATTGTACCTTCCCTATCTTTAGCTGTAAAAATACAATAACACATTAAATAACTAAAACATTGTTCTCTTGCTTTAATGCCTGAGATGGCTCCCCCATTCTCTTTGTAGATGATGTTGGAACCATATTACATGCTTGATGTCATCTGAAAGGCAATAATAGTTCCAAGTTAGACCGTCTGTTCTGCACACACCTGGAGGAATGGCAGAGAGAAGTAGATACCTTTCTTTGTGTATCACGCAGCAGAATGCAACAGCCTATATTTGCTCACTAATTAAACGTTTCAGGGACTTCAGTTTCTGCAGTGACAAAAAAGGAAAAAGAAACAAGGGGGGAAAAGATGAAAAGGACACCATCACCTTTGCCTTGAATGACCTGAAAGCAGCTCAGTTAAGTTTTTATTAGGCTTCGGTTGCCAGAATGGAAAAGATATTCTAGTAAAAATCATGTTCAAAGCACACAGCTCATCTGGAAGTACAGGAAGAACATGTTCCAGCTATTCCAACGTGACCAAGGTTTGAAAGAAGGAGGGTGGTGGGAAAAAAAATCTCTCTGTGCTTTAGAAAATATATAATGTTGAAAAAGAGAGAAGTTAAAATGGACTTGTGTATGTAACACAAACATTTGCATTTATTTATTTGCTAGATTTCCTCTTTCTTTGCTGTCCTTCATCTGCAGATGAAGACCTTTTTATTCCAGCAGGCTTTTGAGAACTGATTGTTTTATACGATCAAATGTCTTTAGAGGTTTGTTTTACTTGTATAGTTTGCTTTTTAATCAATGTTTAAAATAGTTTTTATTCTATAGACAGTTTAATAAAGTTTTTAAACCAGTTTAATACTTTCAGTTAAATTTATTTTTACCTGTAATTATTTTGATTTTCTAAACCAGCTTCAGTCCCAGGTTTGGGGAATAAATAAGGTACAGAACAGAACAGAACACTCACAAAAGCTCAGAGCAGTGTATGCTAGTTATTTCTGTAACAACTCCCTAAGGTAGGCTAGACTGAAGGAAAAAAAAAAAAGAAAGAAACAAGGAGCATCCAGTGAATTTCATGGTAGTTGAAAAATTTCCACGCAATTCTCCTTCTCGTGAGGTCCAGTGAGGGAATGTCTATCTGGCTATTACACTATACTTCCTTTAGCATTAACTGGAGCAATAGCCTCAAACTACAGGAAAAGAGATTCCATCTAAACATTAGGAAGAACTTTCTAACAGAAAGAGCAGTTTGATAGTGGAATGCACTGTGGTGGAGGTTATTTGGCTTCGGTTGCCAGAATGGAAAAGATATTCTCGTCTGGAGGGTTTTAAACAGAGGCTACATGGCCATCTATCAGGAATGCTTTGATAGTATATTCCTATATGGCAGAAAGTTGGACTCAATGGCCCTTGTGGTCTCTTCCTACTCTATGATTCTAAGCAAGGCATTTTATTACTGTACCAGAACTTGTATGGAAGTGATGTAGACCCCATTGCAAAAAAAGCTCATAGCCAGGAATAAGGTAAGAGGTTCTGTAGGCAGGAACAGGGCACAAGGTCAATAGGTGAACAGAAAGAAGAATCACTAGATATTTTCAGAGCTTGGAAATGTTCCTTTTTTGGACTGTAGTTCTAGGAATCATAGATAGGATGGCTGAGGAATTCCAGTAGTTCTAATCCAAAAAAGTGAAATTTCTACATAACTGCATTTTTCAGTGCATGGCAACATATTATTTACCATTGTTAAGCAAGATCACATTAGGATTTGAATAAAGAAAAAGTTACTATACACATTTACTTTTAAAACCATAAAGAGTAAAGCTCTTGAGACCTAGTAACCATGTACATGTTGCAGTGTTCTTGGGAATCAGGAACCAAAAAATTATTTCAGCACAGTGCCAGTTTATTATCTTTTCCTACCACTGGAAGAAACAGCAAGAATCATCTAATTCAGCTCCTGCAGGCAGGAATATACAACTAAAGCTCTTAAAAGATGGCCATTCAGCATCTCTTTAGAGACCTCCAAAGGAGGAGTCCACCATCTTCAGATCTTCTTTCCTCCAGGCTAAATATACCCAGCTTCCTCAGCCATTCCAATTAAGAAAAAATAACCCTTATTTATTCACCAACAAAGACATGTCCAAACTGTTTAGGAAAGCAAAGTGTCACAGCTTTGCTGCAACAGAAGCTCTCCTGGCTTAGGAAGGGGAGGGGTGTGCCTTTGTACAACAGGATGCAGGCTGAATGACCTCCATTCCTGAAGAGGGTGGTCCACAAAGGTCACGGCTGTAGTTGACAGAGCTGGTAACGTGAAAGGAAGCTGGCTCAAAGCTCACTTGCATAACTCTTGGTCTTGGAATGAACTAGGTTGGCTGCCAAGTGTTAGTCACTTACTGATTTCAGTGAAAACATCCAACTTTGTAGAAAAAATTATCTGATTAAATATGTACAATAAAATTATTCTACTCATGACGTTTTAGACAAGGGAAAGAATGGCTTCCAGTTACTACCTTATAGGAATAAATGGATGCATAGATTAATGATATGGTTGTTTTCTTCACGGAAATGTCACCATGAGGAAAAGAAGATCTTGAAATTCTTCCACAGCCACTTTCATTCTAAATAAATACACTTCTTACAATGAAACGGAAGTATAACTATGAACAGGCACTGTATGCTTTTCAACGAGTGAAGGTCACAGCAGCATCCCTGTTTTGCGAAGCTACAGTACATATTGGTAATGCATCAAGTTGAAGTATTTGAAATATCTAATGTTATTAAAAGCAATTGGCACAACATAGATGTGCGCTGACACAGATTATGAACACTTTCTCCAAAATTCTCATTGTTTTTCCTTGCTTCAAGGGCAAAATGGGCAGCACCATAGATCCTACTATCAATATCCCTTAATAAGAGTGACAAAATTTTCCGAGTTAAAGTATCTATCTGGAGGGTTATATAATGGACAATTTAAAAAAACAACAACAGTATGGTAGGCCCTTAATATGACCTACGCCATGTAGCCATGGTTGTTCTCAGATATCTGCCAGTCCTCAGGACTGGTGGCTGGCTGTGGAGCCACTTTTTGGTAACTACTTTCCTAATCTACAGAAGGGCCAAATAACCAGGCCTGAAATTATTTTCATAGGAATGAATGAATGCGATAGCACCCAGAGAAAGGACAAGAATGGATGAACAGGAGACTCACCTGCAACTGTGGTTCTTTGAGTGGTCATTTGTGAACTCACACAAATGGGTTTACTGCACCTGCGTAATCCATTGTTCAGAAACTTCTGAGTGAACTGAGAGGAGTGAACTGACAGGAACCAATGCAAAAGGAGGCAGGAAGGCAAGCAGGCTGGCTGGCTGGGCCTGTGTATTGCCTCTCACATGGCTATTCCACTATGGGGAGGAGAAAGGCTCAACAGTTGAGAGACAGGAGAGCTGACAGCCACCCAGTGTTCGCTCTTCTTTTCTCACCCCCTGCATCCTCTCCTTTCTAATGGAGAGCAGTCCAATGTGCTATCAGAAATGCTTATCCCCCACACTTTTTTGTTTTTTTCACCAGGATGAGAAGAGATTGAGATGGGCAAAGAGGGGAAGGAGGAAGGGAAAAAGGGCAAGCAAGCAAACAAACAAACATGGGGTTTGAAAGCAAAAAAGAGGGGCTGAAGCAATCCCTATAAAAGACCCTGAGCGTGCCCCTCACCCTTGCCTGTCTTGGTCTCTTCTCATCCTGGTGAAGAAGGCAAAACAAAACAGGGGAAAAAAAGAGAGAGAGATGTGCATGAGTGTTTCTGATAGACTGGATGGCTGGAAAAGAGGGAAGGGTGAAAGAGAGAAGGGCAAATGCTGGCTAGCTGGCTGGACTTGCGCATTGCTGTTCAATCCACTCCAGCCTTAAACGCATGGGAAGAAGCAGAAGAAAAGTCTTCCCTCCTCCTCCAGAGTCTCTCAGTAAAGTGTGCATTTAATAATTTCTCCATTCTGTCCCAATTAGAAGACCCTTGACGAGCAATTTTAAATAAATATTTGATGCACTTTAGGATTTTAAATCTTGAATTAAGTCTTGTGGATCTGGAGCAACAAAAGATACTTAAAGGGGGTCTCTGCTAAAGAAAAGGTTACGAATCACTGACCTAGCCTGTGAACAACTACATCCAATGATAACATGACAATTCTTGTATTTGAGACCCTTCCCTCTTGGTATTTGTTAGACCTAAAAATATTTTCACACGCACACATATAGTATTGAGTCAGCGTGGTGTCTGAGGTTTGAGTGGTGGCCTAGGACAGTGAGAGGCAAGAGTTTGAATCTCTGCACCACCATAGAAAGCTACTGGGTGACTTTGGGCAAGTTACATTCTCTCAGCCTCAGAGGAAAGGAAGGAGAAACCCTCTCTGAACAAATTCTGCCAAGCAAACCCTGTGATAAGTTCTCCTTAGGTTACTGTAAGTCAGAAATTACTTGAGGCCTGCAAACCAACATAACAGAAAGCATATCCAGTTTTGTCTCTGCCTTTAGTAGAAGCGTTATGCATTCAAGTCAAGATTTAGTTTCATTTTTCAGGTCTTCCTTCCTCTCTTTGAATGGTAAAGCAGCTCTACTTAGACACTACTTTGGCTGGCCACTTGTTCAACAGTAAAGCTGTAACCTGCTTTGAATGGATATACTGTATATGCTCATTAACTGCTTCCTTGTACTTTTTCTCTTGTTAAGTCTTCCCCACAAAGTTCCTCATCCAAGCGTCTTTTCCTTCCCCAACCCTTTGCGCTTCCAAGATTTTGAAGGAAGTTTATCAAACTGAGCTTTCTTGTAAAGCTGACTTTGGTTTCCAGGAGTGCAAGTGATTAATTCCCTAAGAGAAATCAAATTTCCTTTGCCCTTCCTGCAACTCTCCTCTTTAAAAATTTACTGTTAAAAACAACCTAACCCTCCAAATTATTTTACTATGAAGATTCTTAGTGCATTCTTAATTGCATGACAAATAAGATTCTTAAAATACTTTGAGGATCTATTCTTAGGACAACACAAATGTCACTAGAAGACTCAACACTGATGCAAAGTGACATGCTCTTGACTCATATGTCTCTAGCAGCACTACCAGCCATAAAGAAGAGAACTGTCCTACACAATAAACCTGTTCTGCATACAATCCTAAAGCTGGGCAAAAGTTAGCTAACTGCTGCGGGATGCGGTAAAACAGCTTCTTTGCAAACAGAAGAGGCAGCCCACCACTGGGACAGCACTCACACCGTTGAACATTCTCTCCATCACAACAGCCTTGAAGAAGCTCCTCAGCACAGGTGAGGATCTAAAGGCCTAAGGCAGCTACATGGAAAAAAAGACAGGACTCCAGTGCCTTTTTCAAACAGAGTTGTGTAAAAGAGGGCTTTTTCCCAGGCAATTTGAAATTGTCATGCAAGTTACACCTGACGAAATTTTCTTTTCAATGCCACGCCGAGATTCATATAGGACATGATCCCAGAGTAAGCCCTAATGCTGGAAAAGTTAATTCCTTCCTACTGTTTGCAATAGAAAGGTGGGGAAAGAAACATTAATGAAGGGAAGTAATAAAAAGTAAGCCCCTCCTCTTGCTCTGGTTGCAGTAAGCCAGCAGTGTTTAGTTAGCAATAGTCCACCACTTAATCATCTCTGCTGCACCGCCACCTCCTCCTTCTCCTCTGCCTATCTTTAAGATGTCATACTACTACCTAGTAAGAAGGTAAACAGTCTTCAGAAGAAAGTAGGGATTTTAAAAAATTTAATACTCCACGTTTCTTCTAGGATGGCATGGGGTATGTGTGGCTGTTGGGTTGATAGACTGCAGCTCCCTTCAGTTCTGGCCAAGAATGGGAAAGGATCATGAACATTCTGA
This sequence comes from Iguana delicatissima, assembly GCA_948472985.1. Classification (NCBI taxonomy): domain Eukaryota; kingdom Metazoa; phylum Chordata; class Lepidosauria; order Squamata; family Iguanidae; genus Iguana; species Iguana delicatissima. Next base: position 1,063,411 of record CAOKZL010000166.1, on the reverse strand, counting down.
TCCAACACCATTTGGCCACATATTCCTCACCCTAATATTTAATTCAGAAAATAAATTGCGGCAGAAAAGTTTTTTTCCCCTTTCATATTGGACCTACCAATTAAACTGGTCAGTTTGCACTTTGAGCATGAAATACACCCGAGTGACACCTAGCTCTGAGTGTTTCAGATACTTAACAATAGTGAGTATCAAAGGCATTTCTTTGTGCTAGTTGTGACATTTCAAGCCATGTGTGGCTTAGGTCCAGACAACTTGAAAAACTGTATTTTCCTATATGAGACTGCCAGCATTCTAACGTCTGCAGGGAAAGAGTTTCTCTCAGTCCCACTACCATTTCAGGCACATCTGATGAACACATGAGAGGGTCTTCTCAGTGCTGTTCCCAAATGATGGAACTTCTTTCCCTGGGAGGTTTGGTTGGCCCCCTCCCTGGTGTCCTCCTGCTGGCAGATAAGGACCTTTTTATCTGTTGGGAATGCTTTGATGGGTGTTCCTGCATAGCAGGGCATTGGACTTGATGGCCGCTGGGGTCTCTTCCAACTCTATAATTCTATTTGAGGAAGCTTTTGGGTTTTTGTGTACGTGGTAAATAAAGCTTTTAATGGGGTTGTAATGTTTTTATTTTATTATGTTTTTAAGCATCTTTGAATGGTGTTTTTAACTTGTTTTTAATGCTGCTTTTAAGTGTTTTAGCTTGTGTATTTTAAAGAGAAATTTAGTTTAGTTGTGTTTTAACCTTTGTATTAACAGTTTTTTAAAATGTTATTGCTTATAAGATGTTGTGCACACTGCTTTGGATCCCATGTTGAGAGAAAGGTGGGAGATAAATTAAATAATAAAATGCTTTACACAGAAACTGTACCAAGGTTAGACCATACCCATAGGCTGTCTGTGAGACCTACTTAACAATGACAAATAGAATTGCTCGATTCTTGTTCAAAGGTACCTGTCTCCCAAGCAAGGGTGTGTAGCCACTTTGCTCTCCCCCTGCATTCCTCCACTGACATCTCAGGTTCAGATACATTTTTTGAAAATTACTTTTGTGACTGTGAGCTAAATATTGCAATATTGGCATCACAGAAGATTAATCTTTTTGTAAAAATACTCATGGGAACAATACTATATATTTCACAGATTCTTTAATTATAGTTTTAACACACAGTAGCCTGGTTCCAACAAACACTCAGGACTCCATAAACCAAAAAATTATGAAGCTATGAATGACTGTAAAAGCTGAGTCTTGCTTTTCCTCTTGTGTGCCAATTCCAGCTTATATTAACCCAGAGCCTGAAAAAGCTACTGGACATGCTGGATGGGGGATTCTGGAAGTTGTAGTTTAAAAAGTAACTTCTTTAGGCTCTGCCTATTACTGTTGAACTATAGAACTTTGGTTTAAAGTTGGTTAACAAGCCAGAAAAATACCAAATATAAAAATGTACAACAGAAGAGAACAGAAGGTAGATCATGGTCTGCTTATCAAAAAACAAGTATACCACAGATTTCTCGTATATAATATTTGTCTGCTGTTTGGTGGGATTCTTGCAAAGCATGTTAGTTTAGACAGACTCCGATCTTACCCAGTAAGACACTTCTGATGTTCTTACATTTTAAAGCCACAGTGCATACACAATATCACTTAACATTTATTTGTTATGCCTTAACTGCAAAGAGATGCTGGTTATTCATGCCTCTTCATTTCAAACAGATTGGCAGGCCATGGAAAGTCTAGTTAATATAAATGTAGGCCACACATAACTACAGCCAGACCACCCCTGTTGCACAATGCGGAATTTTTCCTTTCTGCCGTGAGCCCAAAGCAGACTGGAAACCTCTGTTGGTATGCAGACCAAAGAGCAAACATGAGTGTCAAACAACTATAAAATTAGTCATAACAAAAGGACAACACAGCTGTTTAAAAAAAGTACACAAAAGATCAATTTTCTGCAAATCAGGATTACATTCTCTCTCAACTTTTAAATTCCTTGCATCAAAATAGCAACTCTGTTCATATCTGAATACTCTAGTAATAGCTGCATAATCTTTTGGTAGTGTCAACAGAATCTCATCTATGTCCGAAAAGAAACAGCTCTCAAATGTCATTCTATGTTCTGAAAAACCATGCTTGGGTATTATTTTCTTTTTGTATATATACTATATTTTATTTAGAGTATATGTAGTCTTACTCCTTACTTTTAGAAAGAATACAAGTGGCTAGGCAGCTATTATTAGAACACTGAGACATTATTAAAGCTGGTATTCTGGTACACAGAACTTTAACATTGCGAGCTCATATATAGATACTGTTTATTATTGAGTTCTCCATAACAATTTAGTCACCCTTTAGCAAGAATGTAACTTCCTGCACAACAAGACAAATAAATCTTTTGTATATTTTTTGATAACAGCTGTTTTGTCCTCTTCAGTATATTTACCCTGCTATACAACTGACTTCCTGGCTGAGTTTGGTGAGTCACAAATAGAGCTGATGCTGAATTTTTAGACACAAGAGAAAAAATTGGTGGATTCATGGATTCAGTTTATATGAGCTCTGAAAGTCTGGCCCATTCAAGTGAATTGTAGTATCAGGGGTTAAACTGACAATAGGAATAGACTGAAATCTTAATGTCTCCCATGAGCCTTTATGAGCAATAAATACATAGGCTACAACAACTTCACACATTAACATGTTTAGTGTGTATTTACAGAATACAATTCACATTTATTCTCACAGTAATTTAATGACACTCTAAGGTAGTCTTGTTGGATGGAGGAAACAATGTAAATTAATAGCTTACACGATGTTGGAAAGACATGGCATGTCTGCATATAGTCATTAGATTACACTACGTGTAGATTCTTTCTCACTGCTGGAGATATGTCTGCATTGTGTGGACATCTAACATGCTGGCCCATGGTTCCAAGCTGCAGCTATATGGATGCTTGAACATACACAGATATACTCAGGTGTATACCAAGGTGCTTGCAGCAAGAAACAGTTCTCCCTTCCCCATGCCTTGGAACAACCTGCTGGCTTTCAACACCCAGTGCTGCAGTGAGGGGACTCTGTGGCACTCCAGACGTTGCTGGACTGCATCAGCCTAACTAGCACAGCCAATGCCAAGGGACAATAGGAAATGCAGTCCAGTACCTTCTGGAGGGAGAGCTCAGCATGCTGTAGTAAAGCACTGGACTATGGCTCTGGAGATGAAGGTCTGAATCCCTGCTGGGCCATGTAAACCTACTGGGTGACCTTGAGCAAGTCATGCTCTCTCAGCCTCAGAGGAAGGCAAAGACACCCTCCCCCTGAACAAATCTTACCAAGAAAATGCCATGACAGGGTCACCTTAGTGCCACCAGAAACGACTGGAACACAAGAACAACAGCAATTATCTGGAAGGCCAAAAACTGCCCATCCCTGCCCTGTTTAAGTTATAGCTTAGCCTAGGCACATATAACTGAAACAGTATTTCTTTCCTCTTGACTTGCCTCCATTTCTCTCTGCTATCTGTCTTTTCCCTGTTTCTGTTTTAAATCTCTTGGGAAGAGACCCGTAGCCACATGAACAATCATCCAATTCAGAATTTCCTATACTGCAGATTAGATTTTAAATACATAACATGGGCCCAAATGCCGCTAAAGCAACAGAGCTGAATTCAATTAGTGTAGCTCTGTTGCATCAATATCGTTATGTGTATATGGTGCTGCACTGGGTTTACTCTAGTTAGAATCAGCCACTGGATTTTGGTCGTAAGGAGCCAACCTCTAGTGAGAAAGGCTAAGAGTAAACAGCGTTTTCTATTAATCTAACATATAGAAGTCAAAATTTGTCTGTGTCAAGCAAAGACCTCATACGATTGGCTGACTGAGAAGATTCTGTGGAATTCTGGGGTTTACAGTTTAGGGATGGGCCTTTAGAATTCTCAGCCAGAGAGCTCTTGGGCCTCAGTCAACTGTGTCTGTCTTGAATAGGCCAGTTGCTATGGAGACAAGGCCTAGCAGCAAGAAGAAGGACAGTGTATTCCCTCAAGAACCCAACCTCTGTATGTTAATAACTCTGATTACAAATTGGATTGGGGAATATGGGGAAAAGGTGCTGGGGAATCTAATTTGGGGAATTAGACACCCAGGTTCTCAAATCTTTCTAACAAGTTATTACCTATAAGAAAATAAAATCCCGGGCCACGGGATTTTATATAAGTATAAAACGGTAGACAGACACGAGTAGGAAAGAAGCAGCCATTTGGAATGCTGAACTGTTTTCATCGAGGGGAGGCCGCCAATGTCTTATCCGCCACACTGCGTCTCTTCGACTGCGATTCCATTTACGCTCCCCCCTTGCCTTCTTCTCCCACTTTAGACGCGAACTCCCAGTCCTATCCCAAAACTTCATTTCTATCAAGCTTCGCTCTCTCCGCCCTCACTTCAGAACGTTCTTCCCTTTCTCGCGAGAACTACGGTAGTATCACGAGACTTCGCGCTTACAAGTAAAGCCGCTTTGATTTTCCTGCAGGCTGCCATCTTGCCTCGGCGGTGCGTCGGGAGGCGGCGGGTGGCCGGTTGGCGCTTTCAGTAACCGGTTCCCCGTGCGTGGGGGACGGAGGGTCAGAAAGGAGGCTCGGCGCTGGCAGTCCCATCCCTCCTCTGAGGCGTCCGGGTCTTTTTTTTTTGGTTTATTTCGTGAGGCTTTTTCCGGAGAGTTTTGGACGGGAAGGCAGCGGCGGCGGCAAGATGGCGGTGGAGTCTCGCGTTACTCAGGAGGAGATCAAGAAAGAACCCGAAAAGCCCATCGACCGGGAGAAGGTACAGAGGGAAGAGGTAGAAGGGGAGGAGTGTAGGAGCACATCTGCACGCGCTGCCCGTGCGGGGCTTTGCCTGCGTGGATATCTCTCTTCAGACCATCTTAACTGACAAAAGCAATAATATCCGAGACAAAGGCCAGTTCTGCGCTAGCCTGTCACAGTGCCATTACTGCATTTTCAACCTTCTATGGAATCCTGGGGTTTGCAGTTTAGGGAGGGGCCTTCAAGGTTGAAAGTGCAATAATAGCGCTATAACAGGCTAGTGCGGAAATAGCTGAAATGTAATCCTGTGACTCTAATATCGTCGCTTTTTTCCCCCTGTTTTGATTTTTAACATCTTTGACTGATGGAGAAGCCAGTGAAACTTCGAAAACTTACGTGATGTATTTTCTGCGTTTTGGTTGGCCAATGAAACCGTTCGTTTGTGGATTTTGTTGTGTTTTGCTGCGTGGCCAACGCGGCTTCTTTGACTGTGTCTTCCCACGTTACATATCTGCATATCCACTTTTGCAGTTAGTGTTGCCAGGTTGTCACAATCGCAAAAAGAGGGGGTCGAAATTAATTATATGCAGGGTCAGCAGTCACAGAGGCGCTATTAACAGGTTGGTATTCTGTTCAAATACCAAATGAAAATATCCTACATTGAGTAATCTTGCCATGTGTGTCTCTGTAAACTTATTACCCACATTTGTAATCCACTGGATGCTCACGTTTCTGATCATACCCCAAAATACGGGATTTGTTGGCATCTTCCTTCAGTGCATAAAAGGAAAAACTTCCAAACCGTAAGATAAAGGACGGCTCTTATAATAAAGGACGCCTGCTATCTCTGTACAGGACAGGCTCTCTGGTCCTGAAATAAGCAACACCTGGCAACGCTATTCGCAAAAGCATTTGTTTCAGGTAGAGGGCAGTCTTACACATGCATGGATATAAACTGTGCCTTAGGAAAAAGGTTAGTTTTTTGGTTGGAGGGAAAGGACTAATATTTAAATGTGTCATTTTGAAAGGACTCTGCTGTAATGGAAGAGTCTTTGCGATCTGTAAGTTTTATCTGTAATGTCCTGTTCTTAGGTGCGGACCATCAAAGGATGAGCAGTTATATGCCAGGCAGCTGTGAGTGTTAATCATTTACTGTTGGTTGATGAGTATACCTGTGAAATTGTGCCTCTGAACACCTATTGATCGTATTCTGTTACAATTCTTTCATGATAACTTAGAGGGGGAAAAGCGCTGCAGAATCAAATAAAACATGGTTTCTTCAGAAAAGCTTCCAACAGTAAATGTAAGACTCAAGTGTTCAAGATACATAGGCCATTACCTGTAATAAAAGATGTTGAACACTTAACTTTTCATGTTGAGAATAAGTAAATACAGAAGATCACCAATGAAACTATGTATGAAATGAGTAAAAAAAGCAACCCATGTAATATTTATGCCAAATATGCTGAAGAATTAAGATGCAGAAGAGTCAAAATAAGATTCCACATAAATCCAACAGTTTGGGGCAACCAAAACAGTACTGTTCAGCATGGCATTCAGTGTTTGAAACTGCTGTTTTAATTGCTTTAAAACTGGAATCTGGGTTTGTTTTTAGGCTGCTTTTTGGATTTTTTTTAAAAGAGTATATTAATGTTAATATTTTTATCTTTGTTTTAATTTATTTTTGTTTATTCATTGTCTTAGGAGACCTTATGGGGTAGGAGGTGATACAGAAATAATTTAAATAAATAAATTTCTGTAATATATAGTGAAGGGTGGGGAACTGTGAGTTTAGATGTTGGATTGCAAATCCCAGCAGCCCAAGCCAGCATAGGCAATGGTGGGGAATGCTGGAAGTTGCAGTCCAACAGAATTTGGAGGGGAACATGATTCCCTCACCTCTAATCTAGAGGAATAAAATGAAATCTATCTATAAAAAGAAGGGATAGCATAGAAGGGATAACATTTCTTCTACTACAAGGTATAAGAAATACCTGTTCAGTTCTGAAGTATGCTCTATTGTCTTCTTGTTGTTGTTGCTGCTTATCAGAAATAACAAAATGGCATATTCTGAAATATCACTATTATGTGTACTTAACAAAATCAGAAAATTTATCTTGGGTATTCAGATATTAAAATTAAATATTTTCAGTATTTATAAAACTTTTGTAACTGTCAAAGATTGAGAGAAGTGTGAACATTCTTCCACTTACAAATTCTTACAATCAAGTTTATAATTCCAATTCAAGTTTGTAATATAAAGTTTATATTAGGAAGTTTATCATAAGAATTTGATTAATACTGGTATAAAGTGCTTTGTATGTTTAATCTGTATTATAGGCATAAATTGATATCTCCAAGATGTTTGTGTAGGTTAGAAACCACTTTGTTAATAGGAATTAAAAGGTCACAAGGGAGGAATATTTTTTTTTTCCTCTGCCCCATGTTTTGAGGAAAATTTATCATAACATTGCCCTTGCTAGTGAATATTTTCCCATCAAGGCACTGGTGGAGGAGCCATATAGTATATTATGGACCTCTGTCTCCACCTGTTGGTTGGGATGTCTGTACTCAGAGTCATTCCAAACATCCTGGAATAATGGCAAACAGCTGTTCCTTTTCTGTTTCACCAGTGGTTCTCCCCCAGGATAGGGTAATGTGGATGTTTCCTTGTTCTTTGGACATCCCTCACCCTCCAAAAAGTTGAAAAAATACACCAGCCCTTTGAGATCAGTCAGAATTTAAGAACACTGTTCAGAACTAGTGGTCCCTTTGTATGCTGGGTGGTGAAAGTGGAAGGGCTGTGGATGCAGCAGTGACTGTGCCATGGATCTCTTCCATCTAGGAAGGTAAGATTGCTGTGTTATATACTGTTTTTGTCTGTCTTTCACTTGTTCATTGTAAGTCCCTAGGTATATACAACATCCATTGTATCTCAGAAAGGGAATGTAGGTTGCTATCACCCTTCACAGTCACCTCAGCAAATTTTAAAAAATTGCTTAATATTTTGCCTTGCAGACTTGTCCACTCTTGCTAAGGGTTTTTACCACCAACAATGGACGCCATCACCGGATGGATGAGTTTGCCCGTGGAAACGTACCCTCCAGTGAGCTGCAGATCTACACCTGGTAAATGGAAATGATTTTATGCCTCAGAGCTATTTGTGTGGTATGGTAGAAGCTATGATACTGTTACCTTTTTTTTTTAATGGACAGAGATTGTTTGGAATAGCCAATGAAAGGCAAAATATCCTGTGAAGCTTTGATATTTTCTGCCATCTTTTCATGGAAAACTGATGCAGAAAGTGACAGTGTTATCTTGCCAAACTCAGCATGCACCTCAGATAGTTTATAGACACTGCTTGTTACATATACTCATATATTATACTTCAATAAAAATACTTAGGACAGTTATTCCTCTATTCCTCTGTTTGAGGAAAGGCAAATTGTCAGTCCATGGGCTATATTTAGCTCCTACCCAAGGATGTTTTTTCTTTCTCTTAAAGTTTAGTTTACCCACTGTTGATAGAGGTGCCAGCCAGATGGGAGAAAATCCTCACAGTGCTGGCCTTGAGCTTTTCTTCCGGGGCCACGTCTCTTAAAGCTTCTCTTTTCTGTGGCATAGTAGTTAAGGCGTCTAGACTTTTTATGGGTTATCAGTAGGATGAGAATTGTTATTGATGTAGTCACAACCTGGCATAAATGCAGAGCTTCTTTTAGTTTTGCATTTAGTGTTTGCCAGGTCAAGGTGAACTCTTTCTCACCCAGCAGAAACTTTCTTCTAAATCAGAAAATGGCTGTATGGCCCCTGTGAAATTGCAAACCTGATCTAACACTGGGATGAGCTATATATACTAGTTCCTGGTGTTGGGAATGAGTTGGAAGAGGGATAGTTGTGTGATAGAAGTGAAGCTGACTAATTAAAGGCAATTTTGCTATGTTTTTTTTCCCCAGCTGTCTAGTACATCTTTAAGAATTAAATGTAATAGCAGTGCCTTAGAACCTTCTGCATTGTCACTGAAGTTTTTCAAGTAATGATGTTATTTTTAATGTGTTTGGTGCTAATGATTATTAGTTATTACTTGCATGTTACCTTTGCATGTATAGCATATTAGCTTTTAAAAATACCTGCACTTGAAATATTATATTGTTAAGTTTTGAGATGGTTCCTTGGCCAGTGGGTGGGGTAGGAGGAATGAAGTCATGAGAGCTAGTCTGTCTCCTTAAGCTGAAGGAATTGTCTAAACATTTTCTGTAGGAGACACTTTGTGCCTATAATTAAATGTCATTACTTGACTAAAATCAGTATATAAAGCTTTTCTCGTGCCATAGGTTTTAGGAGATAGGCAGAATAGGTGGTGTAGTTTTTCTCTTCTCCCTAGTTAAGGGTCTAAGTTACGGTTTGTTCTTTAAGATTTAGTACCATGGTAAGGAAGGATTAAGGCTGGATCTTCAACACATTCATAAGGAATTTCCTGCTAAATATAACTAGATATATTTCTGAGAAAAATTTACATAGGATTCTACTGCAAGTCAGTTAAATTGCATTGAGGAGAGTGAAAGGTTATTATTTACATAATTTTTCTGCAACATTGTTTGAGAGTGCTTGACAGAGATACCAAGGAATTATACCCTTCAAGCCTTTTGAAGTACCAGAAGTTTGTGTCTTGTTCCTTATTTGTGTGTTGATTTCTGAAGAAGTATTCTAAAAATAAGGAAGAGCAAATTATGTTTAAGACAGAGTGGCAAAAGGCAAATGCAGACTGGCTTATTGTTATTATACAGGTATAATCCAGTTTTTCCTCATATGGAAACAAGTTTAAAGATTGAGAATGGCTGAGTCATTTCAAAATCTTGACTATGAGATTTTTTTTCCTGTATAGGTCTCTTCAGTTCACCATCCTCTTTAAAATGTTGCACATAATATCATGATGTATCATGAAGTGAATATCATGAAGTGTTGCTGGACCTATAGTTTTGTTTCTTCTGTATCTTCTAGGATGGATGCAACTTTAAAAGAACTGACCAGTTTAGTGAAAGAAGTCTACCCAGAAGCAAGAAAGAAAGGCACACATTTCAACTTTGCAATTGTTTTTACAGATCTTAAAAGGCCTGGTTACAGGTAACAGTCCGTGAAGACAACAAATACATGTATACATTAGTGGCAAAATCTAAAAATTGTGCTGAATTCTAAACTAACATTAAAAATATCTTTAATACATGTTACTGAACAGATGCCCACAAATGTTCAAAAGTATTCCAGCATATGCACTTGAATTACTTAGTAAATTACATAGTAAAAATTACACCAGTAATTACTTAAATCCTTTCTTGTGGGCTGCGAAATGCTTTTTTAGGGCTGAGTGCACAGTTGCTAAAGGACATATAAATAAATACCTGTCTGTACTTTTCTCAGCAGAATAATTCAGGGATCTCTCACCAAAAGCCACTAGTTAAAAAGTAGCAAATAATGATCTCTCCTATGGAATATGTATTACAGTCTGGAGAGGAAAATCCCAATCTAGAGAGGTGAGGTAGGGCTTAGAGTTTGGCAGGCATAAAATGACTATTTACAGCTATGAATGGCAAATGGCTAGAGGTAAATGTTTGCTAGGATTAGATTTAACAACCTCTGCTCCTCCCAAAAACCCGATTATTAGTTGGACAATTCAGAAGAACCCCATGAGAGACTATGGAATCTCTTCTCAAAAACATACTCAACTAGCACTTTTGTATGTGATGGCTTTCCTATTTTCTCTGTCTATTCAAAACATTACTAATTTTATAAGAAAAAAATTAGGGGCTTTTTGCATGTTTCCTACCCTTTGTACATGCAGAATACAAGAGGCTGCTCAAACGAATATTGAGATGTTAGAGTAACCTGTACTGATATAGAAACTGAGCTCGAAGAACAAAGGAAGTTACCAAAAAAAAAAAATGTTGCTATGCCAGATTTCCAGTTGTCTATAGCCTTTAATCAGGCAGGATAGTGATCAAAGCAAAAAGTGTCAGGGAAAGGGAAAAAAACTGGCTGATGTTCAAGCTATGGGGTTTGCATCTGGTTACTGCCTTAAGTTTAAGAGGAGGTTGTACATATTCAAATAGGCTTTATATTATTATTATTAATAATAATAATTATTATCTTCATTTATATCCCGATTTTTTCCCCAAGACTGAGATTCAAGGCAGATTATGCTTTAAAAATATTACATTTGAAAACATACCAAAAGGCAACATTAAGATTGAATTAAACTAACCATATTAAAAACATATGCCAGAATCCTATATGACAGTTGTGTACTACATAACACTGTAATGACTATTGTTACGTAGTGAATTCCAGTGCGACCCATCTGAACTACAGCTATTCTGATTGATAGGGGTCTGATCGACCAAGAAGCAGCTGCCTGACATTCTCACCCCCAGCTATGAGCAATCTCCAGTGTGATAGGCAGAAAAAGGACTCCTACCAAAAATCCCCTTCATGCCCAAGATTACTTGCATGAGGGGAGGTGGGAACATCAGGCAACTGCTTCCTGATCAACAGGGGAATGGACCGCTGCTGATCCCAGTGGTTGCTTACTGGTAAGTGGAGTTTAGGGGGACCTTCATGGTCCCTAAACTGGGGGCTCCATAGAGATTGTGAATACATAGTAGATGCAGTAGTGTAACTGTAGGTGACACATTGGCTATTGCCCAACAGGATTGCAGCTACATACTCTAAAAAGCCTGTAGAAGATAAACAATACAGTGTAAAGCAGTACAACACTTACAGCACTTTCATAAATGCTTTCTGTCCGAATAAAAAGGTGTTTGCTAGGTGACAGTACAGCAAGGAGGGTGCCATTCTTGCCTCCCCAGGGAGAGAGTTGCAAAAGGTAGAAGAAGCCACTAAAAAAGTCATCTTTTGTGATCCCACCAGTCTTTCCTGGAAAGGCAGTAGAAATGGGAGAAAGGCCTTTCCTGACGATCTCAGGGTCTAAACAGTCTCATTATACCAGGCATTAGGATGTTTTCATACTGCTTGGGATTATCTGAAGCTTGCTTGGAAGAAGAGGTTAAAAAAAAGTTGTTCCCACATTTTTAAAAATATAACATCCAGCTGTTTAGCTACAGACAGGATACATTTCTAGCCAAATGGGATAAGATTATCAAATTATTGGTTATTATATAATGCAGTTTTGGCAGCAAGTACCTAATAGGCTATGGCTGAGATCCTGCATTGTTAGACGTAACTGCAATGACGGAGCTCTGTTATAGTTACATCTGACAGTGTCACCCCAGAACCCACCTTTTCAGCCTGGCAGTACTTCAGCTGAAAGGTTTCCGAGGCACTGCAGATAAGAGTGCTGGGAAATGGTATCTGCAGTGCTTTCCCAATTATGTCAAAATTGTGTCAAAAACAGCTGGAGAGATCACTCGAAGTCCTGCTGCAGCTGCTTTTCAATGCAACCTGTAGAGTGCTGCAAATGTCAGTTTTCCAGTGCCCTGATCTGCATTGCCTCAGATACCCTTCGATTGAGGTGCTGCCAGGCTGAAAAGTGAGTGGGGGGTCCCATTTAATTATTAACAATCCTAAGTGCGAATCTTCAGTAGTTATGAGATTGTAAGCCTAACTTGCAGTCGTGAATGGGTTGTAGATCTGATGATCTGTGTGCATTACATCAGAGCTTGGGAAGGTTAGGTTTTGGGCTGGTGGCCATGCTGACTGGATATTCTGGGACTGTAGATCAAAAAAATGACTATTTCAAGCTTTGCATTATATCCTGGCTTCAGTCTTTGGCATCTTCATTGACTTTTCATTGAGAAAAGTCTTGGCAGCAGAGCTTAGAAAGACCTCACCCTTTATCTTTTGAGAGCTGTAGCCAGTCACAGTAAAGTCAATAACACTAGGTGAGAGGGAACAGTGATTTAATTTAGCCTAAGGAAGTGCTCTGAGTTTAAATTAACTATGAATCAAAACTGTCTTGATTTTTCTGAAGAAAAATAATAATCATTTCCCTTTTTCTATAGGGTGAAGGAAATTGGCAGTACAATGTCAGGCAGAAAGGGCACAGATGATTCCATGACCCTTCAGTCTCAGAAGTTCCAGATAGGTGATTATCTCGACATAGCAATTACTCCTCCAAATAGAGCACCACCTCCATCTGGTCGCATGAGACCTTATTAATGTTTTCTTTCAATGCTACACCATCTGCAATATTGCATTGTTAGAAGATGCTTCTTTTTTAAAAAATGAGAATACTAGGAAACTCACTAAGCCTGGAAAATGCTAATGATATTTTAAATTGTTACTGTGTATTTTTTATTTTTGTTTTGCTTTGCTAAAAATGGAACTACACAGTGTTTGTGAAAACTATAAAGCATTGCTCTAGCACCATGAATACTTGTATGCATTTTTTAAATTTGTTACAGAACAAATTTGTAAGACCATTTGTTGAGTATGGAGAAATTAATAAGAAACTGATGTATTTCATAAATACACTGTTCATACTCCCTATGAAATAAACCTGGATGTAAATAAGGCTTGTCTTTGTCAGCAGCGTGGTGATATAACTATTTGGTGTTGTGTGCCTTTAGTTCTGACTTATAGCTGTCACCTATCACTGGGTTTTCTGGGGGCTGAGAGTGTGTGATATGCTGAAGATTATCCAGTCTGTTTCTATAGCCAAGTGGTGAATTGAACCTTGGTCTTTAGGGTCATTGTCCAACGTTCAGACAACTGTACCATACAACTGTCGGTGTAACTATACAACTAGATTAATAGCATGTTGCTCTGAATGCTGTTCAACAATAGGGGTATTTGATGTGTCTGTGTCTATGCTTCTTGAAAAGTCACAGTGTCTGAATCAAATCTGCAAGAAAAACCACATTTTTCCAGATGTAGATGCTGAGCAAATATGTTTCTAGCAGAAGCACAGGCTGTAACAAGCATGATTATTATGCAGCAGCTGATTTATTCTGCTTTGGCTATATTTGGTGTTTTAAGTCCCAGTTTGGGAGTGAGGTGCTTGTTGGCCATGTGTCTTAACCTCATTTGGTGCAGGTAGTCCAGCTGAGGCAACAGCCGGCTGTCCAGACTTGCCTGAGTACTTCCAACAAGATACAGATGCCATCCTTACCGCTAATTGATTCCATTGGCATAACATTTACCATTGCAAAGTGTCTACCTGCTTATAAATCTATCTTGATTGGTACCTTCTAAGACAACTATTTGCCCTCTTGTTGTGTGGCAGTTTATTAATGTATTTTTCCTGTCATCTCCATTTTCTTCCAAGCTGTGCAATAGCAGCTGAGGGCAGCAGGTCTGCTGCAGCAGCTTCCTCCTTTTGCCATTGCTCAGGTGCAGCACTGTGCCTTTGCACAGCCAGCTAACTCCTACACCTCTAGCATAAGGCTGCTCTTTTTTCCACAAGTGTGTGATAGGCAGCTGGAACACATCCATATACACCCTGACCACTGGCTAGGGCGTGCTGCTGTGACCAGACCCTCTGTAGCTGCTGTTGCACACCTGAGACAAGAGGTATTTTGTGAGAAAGTACAAGATACTCCTTCCTGCAACATGCCTAAAAATCCATAACCACTCTGAGGGGTGGGAGGAATTATGGCACTGGATGTCATCCAAGAGATCCTGGCCAGTAAATTAGGATACCATTAAACATGAGGTAACACAATGGAGTTAACAGTTTAAAAGGATTTCAATTAAAATGATCTACAATTAAAAATAAAGCACATTTGTTGAAAGATGCCTGAAAAAAAAGTTCCTTTTCCTTTAGGTAGGTCCTAGCATGTGGATGCATGGCCGCTAATATATACTATCATATGATTTCAGGAGCATATCCAGTTTGCACAGACTGGCCTAAATACTATTGGTTGGTTTGAACTACAGCAGCAGCATTGAATCAGTTCTCCAGTGAATTAACATGTAAATATATTGCATTGATTAAAAAGGACTAAACAATAGGTTTCAGGCCACTTTTTATTTATTTATTGAACTTATATCCCAAGATGGGATTCAGAGTGGCTATCACCTTAGTAGATTAGTGTGCCTGAGTGAAGTGACTTTCAGAGAAGAAAATCAGCTTAGCAAAAATTGTAGACTCTTATAATAAGCATCCTTTGGTCGTGTAAGGGGAAGCACTAGAGCGTTTACATCCACACTGAATTAAGGGGAGCATATGTTTGCAAATAACTTCATTTAGTCACTGAAAGCTAAACAAAAGGGTGGAGCTTTGCTAATTTCTTTATATTTCTTTTAACTCCAAAAAGCTATTTATGAAAAATTTTAATGTTTATTAAATTACCACTCAGCAAGCAACAGTCAACAAAATACACTGTCCACCAAGCAGTGGTGTTCATGGGTATCATCAATGCCAGCCATATATTGTACAGTATGTTGGACAAATAATCCCAACAGATTTTTCACCACAGGGCACTGTGCACCCAGAATATAATTTTCCTTGCAGTTAACAAATAAATGGATAGTTCATGAATTACAGAAATAATCAGCTAACAGTCTACCAACTCTTATTTGATATGTTAATTATGCATTTGGAAGGCATTCTTACAGTTATCTAATCCATTCAGGACTACTGCTAAAGTGCTCATAAGTGGTAGCAATCTAATCTCTGTTTAAAAACCTCCAGCAAACGGGAGTGCGCCATGACCTGTGGTAGGTTGTTCTTAGGCTGTTTTTCCTGAAGTGTAATTGGAATCTTCCTTGCTATTTGAATCATATAGTCCAGCTTCTGGAGTAGCAGCAGAGTGCAACTGCCATCAGCTAGTCCATTGTCAGTTTCTTAAAAACATGATTTCCAAACACTATTGAACAAATGAGTTTGATGGTGTCATTTGTCCCCCCCCCCGATATATAAGGGTAATCAACACAGTTCTGGAAGTAGTAATTTTTATTGGTTTGACTTCCTGCATGAGAGATGTCTGACCCATTGTGTGAGGGAGCAATCACTACTTGTATAAGCATGTACCCATGCATACATACCCTGCCTAGCATTTATGTTGGTTTATTTGCTTAAACAGCTTGCCTTCTATGGCATTAGGTACCAGCAATGTATTGTCCCTAACTTTAGCTGAGATTAACTTCAAAGGCACTGTACTCACTATTTTGTCCCATAGTGTTTATTATTCAAGTATTATGTTAGTTCCTTTTATATACTTGACACCCCAGCTTTGTCATATTAGCTTTCATAACTATGGCATAAAAACACCATACCTTTCAAACTTAATTTTCAGCTGTCAGGATAATGGTTTCAAATTGGTCTAAAAGTCTTTGGCTATGAATTTTAGGATTAGGAGAAAAATATTATTTGCTGTAATTGAACCCAGCTGGGAATAACTCCTGATAATTGTTCTATAATCCGCTCCCATGTTTTTGGTATGCCCTATTATAAATATATTTTCATCTATGGATACCCTCAGGCTCACATTTAGTGCTTGTGTTTTTACCAGCATGAACAAGTGGCTTATAATAGGAATTAAGGGGGGAAAGTACTTGTGAGTCACCCAAGACCTATTATTGGCACTTGAATTTTATTGGTTTTGTTGCAAATTACAGCCTTAAATACTGAATTTGCGGTTAAAAAAAAGTTCAGAAATCAAGATACTGTTTCCACAGTCTCCTGTTGTTCATGTAATAATTCAGGCATTTTTTTAAAATAAAGAGAAATAGTTCTGTAACAGACTGGTTAAAAAAAAGCATTGTTAAATAATCCTGTTTGACAATGATAAAAGCATCAATTTGTCAAAAGCAAGTTTTATTATGGCTTGTCTTTCTTTTTGCCCTTTTGTCTAGACATTACAACAGATGATGTAGTCTCCATACGTGATTCTTTAGAATGAGCTTTTTCCTGTAAAAATTCTATCACTGTACGATGCGGCTGTTCCAGCTGTAATAGTAGCACTTCCGCCTATACCAAAGCCAGTTTTAATTTTTGACATTGAATAGGAAGATTTTTACTAATACTACTTTAAAAAACAGAGCCCCTGTTACAGTCATTAAAGACTGTACAGAGCATGTCTAAGCTGAGCTAAGTGTTAAGAGAAACATGTATAGGAAATGGAAGAAGGGGGAAACCACCAAAGAAGAATTTAAGCAAGTAGCCAGGAGATGAAGGGAAGAGTTCAGAAAGGCTAAGGCTCAGAACAAACTTAGGCTGGCCAGAGACATTAAAAACAATAAAAAGGGCTTTTTAAAATGTGTCCGCAGCAAAAGGAAAAAGTAGAAGACGATAGGGTCGCTGTGCAGGGAAGATGGTGAATTACTCACAGGGGGAAGAGAAAAAGCAGAACTACTTAACACCTTCCTTGCCTCAGTTTTTTCCCAGAAGGATACAAGCGCTCAATCTGGCGGTTGGGGAGCAGGTGAGGAAACAGGGGAAATGAGACACGTAATAGGTAGAGGAGTGGTACAGGAATACCTGGCCACACTGGATGAATTCAAGTCTCCAGGGCCAGATGAATTGCATCCTAAGATATTAAAAGAGCTGGCAGAGGTCATTTCGGAACTGCTTGCTATAATCTTTGAGAAATCTTGGAGGACAGGAGAAGTTCCAGCAGACTGGAAGAGGGCAAACGTTGTCCTCATCTTCAAGAAGGGAAAAAAAGAGGACCCAAATAATTATCGCCCAGTCAGCCTGACATCAGTACCCGGAAAGATCCTGGAGCAGATCATTAAGCAGTCAGTTTCTAATCACTTAGAAAGCAAGGCGGTGATCACGAGAAGTCAACATGGATTTCTCAAAAATAAGTCATGCCAGACTAATCTTATCGCTTTTTGTGATAGTTGCTAGCTTGATAGATGAAGGGAATGCTGTGGATGTAGCATATCTCGATTTCAGTAAGGCCTTTGACAAAGTTCCCCATGACATTCTTGCAAAGAAGCTGGTAAAATGCGGGCTGGACAGGGCTACTGTTAGTTGGATTTGTAATTGGTTGACTGACCAAACCCAAAGGGTGATCACGAATGGCTGCTTTTCATCCTGGAGAGAAGTGACTAGTGGGGTGCCACAGGGTTCTGTCCTGGGCCCAGTGCTGTTCAATATTTTTATCAACGACTTGGATGAAGGAATAGAGGGCATGCTCATCAAATTTGCAGATGACACCACATTGGGAGGGGTTGCTAATACGCCAGAGGACAGGATCAAAATTCAAAATGACCTGGATAGATTGGAGAGCTGGGCCAAGGCTAACAAAATGAAATTCAACAGAGAGAAGTGTAAGGTCCTACACTTAGGTAGAAAAAATGGAATACAGAAGTATAGGATGGGGGACAAGTGGCTGGATAGCAGTACATGTGAAAAGGATCTAGGAGTCTTCATAGACCACAAGCTGAACATGAGTCAGCAGTGTGATGCGGCAGCCAAGAAAGCCAATGCAATTCTTGGCTGCATCAATAGGAATATGGTGTCTAGATCAAGGGAGGTACTGGTACCGTTCTACTCTGCTTTGGTTAGACCTCATCTTGAATACTGTGTCCAGTTCTGGGCACCCCAATTCAAGGAGGACATGGTCAAGCTGGAGCAAGTCCAGAGGAGGGTGACCAAAATGGTGACAGGCCTGGAAGCCATGCCCTATGAGGATAGACTTAGAGAGCTGGGGATGTTTAGTCTGCAGAAGAGAAGGTTAAGAGGGGACATGATAGCCATGTTTAAATATTTGAAGGGATGCCATGTAGAGGAGGGAGAGGGCTTGTTTTCTGCTGCTCCAGAGACCAGGACAAGGAGCAATGGATTCAAGCTGCAGGAAAGGAGATTCCACCTGAACCTCAGGAAGAACTTCCTAACAGTCAGGGCTGTCTGGCAGTGGAATATGCTGCCTCGGAGTGTAGTGGAGTCTCCTTCTTTGGAGGTTTTTAAGCAGAGGCTGGATGGCCATCTGTCGGGAGTGCTTTGAGGGTGTTCCTGCACGGCAGGGGGTTGGACTGGATGGCCCGTGTGGTCTCTGCCAACTATACATTTCTATGATTCTATGAATGAATTTTACCATTAGATTTAGAAAGTTAATAGGTTTAAACAGTAGGAATTCCTCTATTCCATTAAATACCTAAATTATCAATTATAACTAATTCTGCTTGTGAGATGTTTTCCTTGAATATGAAGTACACGCTTGGAAATTTTATATGCTTAACTGTAATTCTTCTACTTAGTAACAATACTCTCAGTAAAAAATGGAGCAATTTAGCTTTAAATTAGTTGAGGCAACTGACTGTTTAGACTCGTATATTAACAGTCAGTTTTACCATAAGGAAGCACCAATACATATAGGGACCATCCTTTGCATGAGAAGAGTTACTTTTTATTCACCTAAACATAATAAAAATAATTATCACTGGAAAATATAAAGCAGATGTCAAGTGTTTTCTCTGATGTTTAGAGAGGAGGAAAAGGAGGCACAGTCTTTTAAGACAACCACTGCATTGAACGTGCTGGGCAAGAAAAGAGAAAATGTTTGAATCCTGTTTCAGGCTGGATGTAATAAAGGCTTGTTTGATTTGTTGCTACTGTGTGCTTCCAGGGTACACTCTGACTTATGGCAACCCTAAGGACACCTTATAATGAGGTTTTCTTATCAAGATTTATTCAGAGGGGGTTTGCCATTGCCTTCTGCAGAGGCTAAGAGTTTATGATTTGCCTAAGATCACCCAGTGGCTTTTTGTAGCTGAGTGGAGATTCAAACCACTACACAGGGCTGGGCAACTGTGAAAGACCAGAGGGTGGTATTTGCCCCCAGGAGACCTGGAGATCAAACCCTAAACAATTTTTGTTCCCAGATGCACTGTAGGGGAAATGGGGGTATGCTTTTGCACCTTTCTGATCCCCTAGGGAGCACTTTTAAAGGCAGATATTTTTTTTTTTTTGAAAAAATGTGCAAAATTTCATTTTGATCCTTGGGTTTCTATGGAGGCTCCAAACAGGACGGAAATTCCCTCCAGACCTCCCTAGGGACCTTTTTTAGAGATTTCGTGGGCCCCCTGGGATTCCACATGAGACCCACACTGTGCCCAACCCTGCACTGCTCTGTTTATTCAATACAAAACCTGTATTTGGGAGGGAAAAGTACAAACGTCACCTTATCTCAAAGAGATAGGTGTACCTCTGTTTAAAGTAGATGTGTTCCTGGACATTATTTCTTTCTTCTTTTTGCTTGGTACCAGAATGTGAAAAGAATAGGGATGGGTTCCAACAACACAAAAAAAGAACAATTTAATCTGTTTTATCAAACCTTCTATTCAAAATTAACTAACAAAATACACACATGTGAAAGGAAACAATTAGGTCAGGTAAGTCTTGCATAAACAAACATACTTTGAATTTTTAGATACCACATGAAAGCTCCTTCCAAAATGAATCCAGAGATGATTTCTTTCTTTCACCAGCTTCCACTTTTTATTTCCAAATGGTAGCAAAACCAATAGATCTATGCTTTTTTCAGTATCATAGGTTGCTGGTAGAGGAAGCTGCTTTCTCCTTTTCTCGGTTTTGCTGTTCATGCATACTCAGTAAGAGACCCTGGAGGCAACTACTGTTTACCCTTGCCAGTTACACACAGCTACAATAAGACTGGTTAGACCATTCTTTTCCAGCTCAAGCTTTAAAGCACTGTTTACTGTAGACACATTGCTGCAACCTGGTACTGAAAACCTCCAACTTCCTTTTACCAACCTTCCAGTGCTGATACTGCTAAAAAAACCTTTCACCTAGACAGAGGATGAGGAAGAAAGGGGGGCTGGGTGCATGTAAAAAGACTTTGCGAAAAGAAGCTTCTTCATCAGTGTCTTTTGCCCATAATGCTAAGGTAACAATAAAGGCACAAAACTAATACTCTTCAAAATGTAACATTACTCACAGTTTGGCAGAAATGCTAACATACTTTTTCAGCAGTATAAATTAAAAGACATTGAACAAGACAAGGAGTATAGAATGTGAATTAGGCAGTTCCTATGAGAATCCTTCCAAGTAGCCCATTTATGATTTTTAAAAATCCCTTTTTGATACTTTCTTAGATAACAAATTCTAAGGTTTCTTGATCAACAGTGAGATAAATGAAAACTGAATTGTGGCTATCAGTCTAAATTCCCAAATCCTTGCTTAATTAATTTACTTCTGTTTGTTTTATTATATCTTATTTTCTTTCTAATCTCATTTGAGGCATTCTGGGAACATTCTCATCTTTCAGCAGTCTCATTACTAAATCCCAGATGGTCTATAGTTAGTAACTGTAGACCCTGGGACCAAATCTCTCCCTAGTTCTAATACTAGCTGGCTATCATTTCCAACCACCCAGAATTAAATGAAGTATACAAGCAGCAGTGGCCCTGGCATGTAAGACTTAGTGGCTGTTAACAGCCAGAGCCTGTCTGACAATTTCCTAAATTCTCCTCAAAATGGTTGTTCCAAAACTACCCCATGCCTATTTGTGATTCTAGACCACATAGTCTCTTCATTATGTCCATTACATTTGGTTCCCAAGTGCTTTCATTAAAACAAAGTTACTCAGGCTGCAGAGCAATTAACTTTCTGAGGCAAAAGTGTCATTGGACACAATGAGAATTGCTTCTGAATAAACAAATCCACAATGCAGCAATGTCCTTGGCATAAGAGTACAATTCTGTATCCAGCACATGCAAATTAATCACTAGTAGACAGATTTCAAGAATTATCTCCTTAAGAATTGAAGGTTTTTTGTTCAAGGTGCTTAACTGATATTTAGTACAAATTTTTCTTCTACCAGCCAATAGTGTTCTAAGTCATTGTTAATAATGGATGCAATCCAGAGACACTTAAGATGGAGAAACATTTTAACTTTTTGTAAGAATTAGGAAATTGACAATGACAGACATGATTACTGTGACAGATCCCCTCTTGAAGCTGCCCCACAGTTCTAAACTGTTGGGTCTCCTATTACTCAGCTAGACCCTTTTTCCCTTAAGAACCCTCCCTGGATCAGGTACCTGGACCTAAAGGTGATCCCTTTATGGACCAGTGGATGTGTTGTGGGTTCACTGTGATAAGCATGACCAGACTGTCTATCAAAACTTAACAGGAACAGACAGACACATTTGTAAAAAAGAACAAACAAGTAGAAATTTATTAATAGAGTTAGATCACACATCAACTTCTCAACTGTTTAATCATTCACAGCTACCCAAAACTCTCTTCAGTTCTTCCCCTCGCTGACTGTCCTGTCTCTATCACAGCCATTCCTCATCTCTATTCCATCTTCCCAATTCTCTGCAGTTTTTTCCTTATCTGCCTTCTGTTACAGATAAGCCTCAGTTTTGCATCCTTTCTCCCCCACAGGCCCCACCTCCACAGCATTCCCTGAGCTGTGATTGGTTGAACTAACCAGGCTTGCCCAGATCCTCCCTTCACAATTACACAGAAAAAGAAGACGCCATGATATCAGTTAACAGCATAATACGATGCATTGAAGAATGTAGAAGAAACGTATGCATTTTAATCATGTTGCTATTTATTCAATTTTAATATCTGATAGTAGTCAAAAGAGAAAACAGCCTGCTGAACCTATTATTTGAAGTGTTTAAAAAGTAGCTGTCGCAATCAGGCACTTTCCTCTCTGCCTATTAAATATTTCAAATTCTCAGACACATTTTTGAATGTATCAGTCCCAATTAAAGTAGCTCAGACTTCATATTCAGTTCATCCTGAATATTTCCTATAAATGTAACAGAGAAAGAAGTTGTTATATTTTAATACTGGTGCCATCTTCACCAAAAATAAAAATATTTATTGACATGTGCCAGTATGTCCAGAAATACTGCTTCTAAACTTAGCTGTTGCTTTACACATAGATTTCCTAACTGAAATTCAACTCAGTTTTGTTAATGTATTTGCTTTTACTGTAGCTTTTTCATGTTTGAAAAATAGTGTTTTGGAACATACTGTTCCAAAATCTTAAATACAGAATGCTTTATATATTCTAAAAATAAATAAAAGTATTGAAACAGTTAAATCTGTTGCTTACTCAGCCTTAAAAAAACCCTTTCATGACTTCCTGCAAGAACCTGAGGTTGGTATCCACACAATGGGGCTCATTTTGACACTATAGTTTTCAGTTGTTCCCACACTATTCCACATCTGATGCTCTCTCTGCCTCCTCCAGAGGGAATTTCACAGTAAACTTAATCTTGAAAAAATATTGGCAATAGATCTTAATCCACATGGGGATTCTGAGCACTGTGGCTGGGGGCAAGAAAGTATCCAGATGGGTCCACTTTTAATGAACCAACAGTAAAGATACCATATGCTACGGTGGAACTGTCGGTGGGTGAGAGCCCACCAGGGTGGATTTGATTTAGATCAATCTGATTTAAATTACGACAATACGACTCATGATTTAAGTCATGATTTAAATCACTACACAGAAAGATTCAATTTAATCATGTGATTCCTGCCCCTGAAAATGGGAACTCTTCCTTGCTATAAGCTTAATACTATTTTACACAACTCAGAGTTACCGAAGACTCATTCTTGCTGGTATAATCTTAATATTTACGACCAGATGGTGGTTTCATTTTTAGAATAACACCTTTTCAGATTAGTTTTACAGTTATACAAAAAACATAGTGATTTGGTTATGCTATTAGAAACATAGACAGATAATTATGAAATTATTGTGAAGTGAACGACCTCCAGTTTAACAGGTTAATCATTCATATTTGGACAACTTTTCTGCTGTACTTTATTGGAAGGCTTGTCCTGCTAGGCAACTCAGGGCTCTGACAGTTGCCCCAGAACACCAGCTGCTAATGACCAATCCTATTACTGCCTAATGTCCTACCTGGGTCGTATTGTTGTTATTTTATTGTTGCCATTGCGTATTCCACTCCCAGTCTCCCAACAATCTATTCACTTAGCACTAAAAAGGTAAGGGGTTGATTCTGTGTACATAGATTTGCAAAAGAACAATGGGATTGTGACCTCAGCAAACACAAATTCACAGTTTTGAGAACTGTAAAACCAAGCATCTGTTGTAATATCCTCTAGATAGAAAAATTGCCCAATAATCTTACAGAAACCTTTGGAAGAGCATGACCTTGTGAATGGATTAATGAAATTCATTTACCAAAAATTTTCAACATTGCATGAATATACATTCTCATGCTACTTAATTAAAAATTAATCTCAATTTCATGAATAACCTTTGGACCATAATGTATCTTAAATAGAAAACAATCTTTAGATAGACTTTTCCTCAAAAAGCATTTAATTTAAAAAATCTGATTTAAATAAAAAAATCTGATTTAACTTTTCTTATAAAAATAATTTTTGTCCACCCTGGAGCCCACATGTCTACATTACTAAAAGGAAAGTACCACTCTTGGTTCCAAAGCTGCAATTATTTTCACTTTCTACTAGGCTTTTGTAGATAAAATATGTTATTTACTCTTGTGTGAGACTACCAGAAATATACTACTTCCAATGGGTATTCAGAAGATCCAGTTATAACAGGTAAGAGAACTACAACTCCATGCCCAACACTTACCAATTTTCCTTGTTTCCAATACCAAGAATAGGTGATCTTTCAACCTGTGCAGCAATTCCTTCTTTAGTCTCCTCCTGCAGAGATATGGATGCTTCTGTCTTTGGATTGTACATCGATAAGATCTTTAAAAAAAAGTAGAGTGTTTCTAATGATATACTTTAAAAAGCTTTAAAAAATTCTTGCTAACAAAATACTATACTCTAGTAGTAGGAAAGTAGTAGCAGGAAAGAAAGTAACCAACCTGAAAAATCTGCTTTGGGATCACAGTTATTTCAGGAGGTGGAGGAGGAGTGCTGAATAGGTTACTGTAGTCTGATATTACTGGAGGACGGGGCTCCTCATCACATTCCAGATGCACATCTGAGTACACGAAAGGGACATCAGCACCTTTTGCAAGATCTTTCTTTGACACCACTGTAGTGACACACACTTGCTGTACATATATAAAAAAGACTCATTAGGGCCAAATACTAATATACATATATTTTAAAAATCAAGTTTTTAAGATGTCATTTCATAATCCTCATTGATAAAGAATGCATCACAAAGCTTCCTTTTGGTCTGCTACAGAAAGTCCCACTAAAATACGCACCACATCTACCAAGATGTTCAATTCTTACTTTAGGTTCTGTTTGGAATGACTGTGAATCCAGTAGAGGCTTTCCTGGTGGATGATTAGATATATCCAAAGGCTTAGTTGTAGGAGATTTTGGTAAAATTGTGTACGTCCTGCGGGGAATTTTCACACCAGGCGTGCAGAACTTAGGTGTAGCAGGTGAAGCCATATAATCATCATCTGAAAACACAACACTTGATTGAGAATTCTACAATGTGAATTTGCTAATCTGAGAATTCTGTTCTTTTAACTAAGTAAAAAGAAATATTGCTTATAGACCATATTTCTAGGTCTCAGGACAACAGTACCATGCATAAGAAATCCCTGCTAAACCCAGGGCTTTAATGAGAAAAGACTGGAGATATCTGCTACTTAAGGTTTAGGGTTCTGATACCAACTGGGCATAACTTAAGCTTAACTCTGAACATTTGTGGAAGGGAAAACCATATTTCTGGTAATCTCAGGATCTGAATATATGTATTCAGAACATCTGAATACATGTATATTCAGATCATGAGATTACCAGAAATATGGTTTTCTCTTCCACAAACGTTCTGTATAGGTTCCTTACATGACTGTAAATTTGACTTTTGAGTTCTACAAGTAAGAAGCTAATCAGAACTTATTTCCCCCCACCCCATCCCCTATCTTTTCCAGAAGAGATGAAATGTATTTAAATGTCAGAAGAAAAGCAGAGTAGGGGTCTGGTCTGGATGAGATGCATTTGGCCACAATCCAGCCCAGGAATCCAGTCTGCAGGGCAACATCTAGATCACTGTGAAGAACCTGGTGAACACCAGCCATGACAAAGGGCAGCTTTGATCATCTGAAGGGATATGAACTATATTTGACTGTGGGTTTTATCCTTTTAGTATCTATATATAATCAGTAAACCACCACTCCTTTGAGGAACCCTTGAACTTGGTTCAGCTGAGACCTAGGTGCATCAGGACCCCAGATAGCTATGTCTGGAAGTACAGGCATTACTGTTTATTTTGATACCCAGACTTACCACACATTTTGTTTGTCTCCTTAGGTATAGCCAGGCTCTTGTTTGATCCTGATGCCTCTGCTGATCCAGTCAGTTTATTTGCTTGCCTAAGCAAAAGACAGAAATATTACCACATCCATGAAGGGCTAACTAGCCCCATAAATTATAGGATAGTGTGTCTATATTCCTAAAAGCTTTAGGTATATTGCTACAGTAGGCCACAATGATAGTTCATAAATGCATTTACATCTTCTTTCCATCATTTAAAAATTGTAGATGGGAAGGGGTTAAAGAAAGCAAAAACCATTGTTGAAAAGTTATAATTTTGTGATCAGCCCATTTCCTGCTTACTCAAGCCTGAGTATAAGAAAGTAAAATCAATGTATATTCTTCTATTCAACCCATCTCCATTTCCTTGCTGTCCACCCTGCTCTGGCTTATAAGTTAAGTCTCTTAACACAGGGACATAGCTTCTTCCACATAATAGCATTCTATGCATGCTGATGACACAGTAATTGACAGCATGGATGGTCAGCTTTCAGTATCCAATCCAGAAGTGGGCAACTATGGAAGGACAGGGAGCTGCATTAGGCCCTCAAGGGCTGCACCTCTGCCATACTTGTTCCCTCAAAAATTTTTTTTTTTGTCTCCAAATGCTGTCTAGAGAACATGAAGTCATTTTATGTGCAAGAGCAGATTTAGCTTCTAAAAAGCACTTGTTTCAGAAAGGGCCTCTCCTAGGCTGAAATTGGATCAAGGGCCTTGAAACATGATGGAAAAACTACCCATGCTTGCTATAGGCCATTTGGGGCTATTTTAAAAAAGAGTTTTACAACATTTTGTTTTTCTCCTGAAAGCCCTGTCAGGCTCCAAACATGCTCTCCCCACATCATAAAGGTCATTTTGGGGCATTCTGGAGTAAAAAAAATCTGACCCCTTGGGGTCCTGAGGCCACACACACACATATACACAGAGGGTAGTGGACTTTGCCTACCCCTGCTTTAAGCCACGGGTTGAAATTCTGCAGTCCTTCAGCTGTTGTTGAACTACAACTCCCAATAATTCTAGTCAACACAGTCAGTGGTGAAGAATTCTGAGAGCTGTAGCTTAACAATATCTGAAAGCTCACACCCACTAAGAAGTTGTTTGATCTGATTCTTATCAGTCTGATAATCTTATCATGGATGATGAGAGCTGCATTCAGAAATGTGTGCATGGATGTAGTTTGCCCACCTCTGATCTACTGGTGAGACCTGTAGTAAGTCTTACCAATCGTTCAGTTGCATTTAATGGTGAAACATTTGCAAATACCCATAGCTTATCACTTAAGAGGTTAAAGATGCAATGCAACTGATAAATTTACACGCACACAGGATCTAAAGATGTTACTCACCTAATATTTTTTGCATTATTAAGCAGAAAGATTGTTTGATCTTCCATAAGACTTGTGGTTTCATCATTCAAACACAGGTCACGCCCATGGATATGGAAATTTTCTGCCTCAGCAATACCTCTCCTTGGTTCTTCCTTTAGTATGTGCGTTTGCGGTTGAACGAGCATTGTGGCTGCAATACGTGGTAGAGCATATTTTGAAAGTCCAAAATCTGAAAGTTGTGGAATTTGCTGTGGACTCAAAGGACCAGATGATTTCCTGGAACAATCAAGATCTTTTGGCTCCTTGTGATCAGTTGCAGTAGAAGTAGGGTTGATTTCAGATTCATTGTTTATAGCTTTTAAAGAAGAGAATTTGTTCAGTCTGACAAATGGCCAATATTTCAAAATCCTGAATTTGTGGTTAGCATAGCACAAAAATGTCCCACTAGGATAGCTTTAACCATATTATAGAGCTTATGTCTGTGTACATTATAATGATGGTTAAAACTAACTAGTAGACAAGTATTGTAATTCACACACACTGATTTCAAACTCTAATGGTGAAGGACATTCTATTTACTATTAACAATAGGTTAGCACTGGTACAGATACAGTATTTACAGTAATTATCATATAGTAAGCCACAGAAAAGGAAGAGGATAGCACAGTAATATGAGAATCTGTGCCATGGTCCCTATGCATAAATTGAGAGATCAGAAACATAACACTGAGTCATCTTCAGTTACATTTAAAAAAATGGTATTTTCAATAGAACTTTTTGCGCCAAAGTGAAGATGTATATGTTATTTAAAACAATGCAGCATGGATGGATAGTATCTTGAACTGAAAGGACAGATGATTTATAGACGCAGTTCTTAATCCAGTTAAGTGCTACATATGTAGATGCCAGAAAAATAGTTTAAAGCATAAATCAAAGCATAAATTTCTACAGCTTCAATACTTAATATGGTAAGCTGAGTCCTTTCTGCCAGACAGATGGCTTTTAAAGTCCCTGTTAGCATAATGGTCAAACTTTAACAGCTGCCCACTGGCATGAAAAGATTCATTTGTATTAGTGACCTTGTTAGATACAGCCTTGCTTTGCAGTCTGAGGTTGGAAAATATATGAAAACTGAGAACCACTCTGTTGCTAACCTGCTTGCATAGTTCTCATAGTTATGAGGGAGAGATGGGTTACATTTGCACACTTTGATCATCTTCATTTGCTTCTGGACTGTATAAACTTGGGGAATCCCTCTTCCACTTGACTCTGCCTGGGAAGGAGTGCACTTAGACTCAGCTGCCCGTTATGTCCAGCAACAGGGATTTCATTTGATTACTGGCTGAAGGCATAAGTCTGGGTAGAATTTGCTTGGGGGCAAAATACTACAGTTGCTGCGAGGGGTGCTAGAATGCTCTTTTGCTGTGTACCACCTACAGCATCATTTACCAGCAATAAAGCTTATGCTAACATATTATAACAAGTTACAATATTTGTATAAGTTAATTATATATATATCTATATATAAAATATACAGAGAGAGAGGAGGGAGGAAGGGGAGAGAGAGAGAGAGAGAGAGAGAGCACAC
The DNA here is from genome assembly GCA_948472985.1 of Iguana delicatissima. NCBI lineage: Eukaryota > Metazoa > Chordata > Lepidosauria > Squamata > Iguanidae > Iguana > Iguana delicatissima. The sequence continues at coordinate 1,034,540 of CAOKZL010000166.1, read as the reverse complement.
ATGCAAGAACACTTGGCAAGGTGGAAAGGCCTAGAACTATACCTAGTTCTGGAACAAGACCGTTGCGTATGTAATTATAAATGTTGTTCAACACTCTTCATGCCAAGAATTCCTAACACACAATACCACCAGGGTGACTTCAGACTGTGTGCTACAGAAATCAAAGCAAAAGTATCAGTAATTTTCAGTCTGAAGGCTTGATCTGTTTCTGAACATGCTTTGCCTTTTTTTTTTTAGTTTAGAAACTTGGAATATATCCCACTTTTAAATCAATGTTGGAATACAAAGTGTAGCATGGAATAAATTTAGTAAAACTTGGACTGTATTAAAAATTGTCAGAACTCCTAGACTTCAAAAAAGTACCTATGTCCTTGGCAGCAAGTGGTTTGTAACCATATTTCTGGAACAGCTCTCTTATTTCCCCAAGATCTGTTGCATTTCTTTTCATTAGAACTTGACTGGCCTTTATGAAGTCATTTGTCGTATCTCTTTCTGAAGAACTCTCACAGAGTGTATTGTCAGCATCACCCTTTGAGTCAGGAAAAGCAACACCAAGTTAGTTTTTTTACAACTGAATAGTCAATGTACTGTATATTGGCAAGTGGTATGACAGACTCATGACTCAAGCTGCACTTTCATTACGGCTAACACAGAAACAGCATCAAAATGGACCTTCCTCCTGTAGCATGGATTAAAATATGTTTCATTCGTATTTATACTGGATTTTTAAAAACTGTAAATGTTAAGCTAAATAATAAATAAGGTTACTATTAAATAATCTGGATATAAGCTTGTTGGATTCCTCTCAGTTTTGAGCATTCATACTTTATTTATGCAAGTCCTATCAAATTATGGATTTTTGTTAGCAGTTGCAGGGTACCCACTAGAACTCAGAACAAGATCTCAAAGGTTGAAGGACCTTCTGGAAAAGCACTGGACACAGTAAACAGAACTGCAGGAGGGAGATTAGATTAGTAAAAATCAGGCATGCTGCCTTGGGTATGTGGAAATATTCTGTCCAGAGAATAAAGCTATTGCTGGATATAACACAATATAAATAAGTCAAAATTAGCACACATTCACTTCCAGGGAATTAGAAACTAGCATGGTAAATTATAGCCAGTGAAATTACAGAAAGAAAAGATATGAGCTACAGTATAAATGGGGAAGGGGAAAAGCAGAAGTACCTTTAATGTCTTGACATCAGAATACAGTTCATGTAAATATCTCATTGGAGAATCATCTTCAAATTCTTTAAAAAAAAGTTTTAATGAAAGAGGATTTAGAAAGAAAGCAAAAAAAAAAGCATCTTTATAAGATCTTCTATAGCTCATGGCACTGCTACATTGCTAGAACTGAGGTTTTCAGAATTGTTAATGACTAGATGGGATGTAACATAGAAGCCACAATGAGAATCTCAAACTAAGGGCACAATGAAAGTGTAATACAGTTGGCCCCTCCACTTTTGCAAGGGTTTGGGGTGTAAACCCCCACACACAACAATCTGCCTCCCACTCCCAGGAATCCACTTCAAATTATGTTTCCACACCTTAATTTGCTACCAGTTTTTATAGTCAGACATAACACTTTACTATGGTTTATTTACCCAGGATTGTGTTTTATTTGCTCAGAGCCTAAGAAACATGAACTAAGTCAAAGTTCCCTTCCAGAGTTAATAGATGTCAGCTAAAAGGTCCCACTGATTCCCATGGGAGGTAAGTACAAGTTACTTTTCTGCATCAGGACCAGCAAGTTAAAGGACAGCAAAAAATAAAACCCATACAATATTACAAAATATTGATTCTAGAAAATCCTACAGAATAAGTAGAATTTGGTAATTAAACTGATCACTAGAATCACTATGATAACCTACAATTCATCTTCCTTATAACGTGGCTGTAAAGATATGCCTTAGTAGCTTCAGAGTTAATCAATCCTTTAGATCAGTGGTTCTCAACCTGTGGGTCCCCAGATGTTCGTGGACTTCAGCTCCCAGAAGCCCCAGCCACTATGGTCAATGCTCAGGGCTTCTGGGAGCTGAAGTTCACAAACATCTGGGGACCCACAGGTTGAGAACCACTGCTTTAGATAAAGCTGGTACAGTGCAGTGGTTTAAGTCTCGGTCTAAGACTCTGGAAGATCAGGGCTCAAACCCCTTCTCAGCCATACAAAGACACTGGGTGGCTTTGAGCAAGTCACACTTTTGCAGCCTCAGAAGGTGGCAATGGTAAATCCCCTCTGAGCAAATTTTGTCAGGAAAACTCCATGAAAGATTTGCCTTAGGGTTATCATAAACTGAAATGACTTTAAGGCACACAGCAACAAGAACATACTTTAAACGCTTGGATATTTGCAAGGACTTATCCAGTACAATTTGTGCAGAGCATTCTAGAACTCCTTCCTGGCTTAAGATTTAAAGAATTTATAGAATTCTACTGTCCAGTTTGGATGTAGAACAAGTAGTTCTGGTAGGGACTATTCTGAACTGATAACATTCTACACAGGCCAGGAAACAGAAAGCCAAGCAAATGATCTGAATGCCTATTACTGACATATTCTAAGATCACCTTTCCTCCTTCTTTAGTACTGGAAATCACAAGTAGCAGGACAAGCAACGAGCAGAAGGTTCTCTTTCCCTTAGAGCACATGTGCCAAACACAAGGCCTGTAGGCCAAATCCAGCCTGCTAGGCCATTTCATGTGGTTCTTGCACCTCTCCTGCAGCTGCGGCACTCCCCTTGCCTGGCAAGCCAGATCCCCACATTGCAGGCCGTTGGCTGCCAGTATTCTGAAGAGGGGCCCAGCAGCCAGCACTCGCAATCTACTTCTACTCTGTCCAAGTCTCATCGTCAGAGCATTGCTGTGGGTTACCATGACAATGCTCCATGCGGCTCACAAGTGTTGGACAGAGGAGCAGTCAGAAGTAGAAGTAGATCACCACTGCTAGCTACAGGGCCCCTCTTCAGAATAGCAGCAGCCGGAGGCCCACAATGTGGGGATCGGGCTCACCAGGTACAGAGAGGGTCTGCAGGCAGAAAGAGGCACAAAGAGGATTTGAGGAGTTGAAAGAGGCACATAGAGGGTCTCAACTGGGACCAAAAAGTTAAACAAAGTTAATGTAATAAACAGTGGTTGGTAATATTTGTCTGATTAAATAAAACCTCTGTTTCAAAACTCATTTTTCAATAAATTGTCCAATAGTTGTACACTCGAATATCTGCTTTCCATTATTTTTCCTAGACTTCTACTTTCAGAGCTAGTTATTACTAAAACCAGTAATAATTGAATGCAAAGGCATATTTAATATGATAAAAGAGCAGGTACATTTATACAGTCTTACAGACACAACTGGCCTTTTGAAGGCAACCATAATGCTGATGTGGTCCAAGATGAAATTGAATTTGACACCCCTGCCTTATGGTATTGTACTTCCATGTTTATTCATCCTGGAAAGCCAGCCAAATGATCACCCTGGAGACCACTACAACTGACTTATTCCATAGATTTGACCAGAGGAGTCTGTGAACTCTGGAATTTCACATATCCTAATTTTATAGTCACAGTTGTCAGGACACACACACACACTGAAACATGGTATTTGGCACATATCATGTGGAACTAAACAATTATTTATCGCTCTCTTACCTGTTTCATTACCACGAAAAACCTCCTTCAGATGTTTAGTCTGTTTGTCTAGAGTAAGAGCTAAGATACGCAGTTTGCTGAAGAAATTTCCAGTCACATCCATACTGGAGAAAGAACTTAGCTTCTGATTACTACAAGCATAATTTGTAGAAAGAGCAGGAAACAACTTTTCAACAAAGCTTGTAAAAAAACCAGCTTTTTAAAGTAAAACCAGTTTTTTAAAGTAAAAACTCAGAAACAGGTTTGGAAAGATTTTTCCATGCAATCACTTTTCATTCCAGCTCTACATATCTGACAGGTTTTGGTACACATAAGTTGACAGTGAATTGGGTAGCATTTGCACATTTGTTATACAACTCCGCAAATCTTCCCTCCAGGCTATGCTTCTATCATAGGAACGGTGTATTTTCTCTTCCCCAGACAAACTATGCTTTGTACCAAGGGCAATGAAAGATGAGAACATTACTATATTGTAACTGTTATGCAGAGTGCAGTCAAGTCATGCACACCACTGAATGATGCCCACCATCATTTACACTACCTCCAATTCCCAGCACTCCAAAGTCTGACAGTTTCGGGATTTTCATGTTTAATATATCACAAACATATTTCAAGTTACTAAGGTATCACAAAGTTGTCAGATGTTTTATATCACTGGTAATTACTGGACAAGGCAGTTCAGAGAATCAGAGACCCCGGATCTCAAATCTTTTTAACAAATATTACCTACGAGAAAACAAAATCCCGGGCAACGCCGGGTGTATACACTAGTTATATAAATAAATAGAACTAAACACCCATAGCCTCTAGGAATCTGAACAATCTCCACAAAGAGCCATCTATACTGGTAGCTATCATTATCTTCTGTTGTCCATGCTGTGTTTAAAAAAAGATGCGGGGGAGAGAACCACACACCCTTACCCCAGGTGTTCCTTGCGAATATCACAACGCCACTGCGGTCACCCACGTCGAAGATCTCCCGGCGTTAGCCAAGCACAGCAACTCTGTCCCGCTCTTTTCCTCTGAGGCATACAACAACAACTCGGTAGCACAGCTTACACCGCACCTCCACTGTGAAGGGGGACTGAGAGGCTGGCAGGAGACGCTCCGACGGTTCAGCCCAGGAAACTGAGCCTCAGCGACCCGCCACTCGTCCCTCTCACTCGCAAACGACCATCCCCGAGCCCGCCTCACCGTCTTCCCTCAGCCGCCCCAAACTTTGAATTCCCAGAGACAGCGGGTCTCAATTGGTCACTCTGGAGAAACCCCGCCCCCCGCGGCCCCTCTTCGCGTTTCTTCTAGTTGCGTTAGCTCTCGCGAGAGTTGAGAGGTGGCCCGGTTCTACGAGGAGAGCGGTTGCGTGACGCCATTTTGCTTCTTCACGTGCGGGATAGCCGAAAGGTGGAGAATTATCCCTGTTCGGTGAGTTAAAGGGCTCAGGAAGTGCTTTAAGATAACGTGGGGAGAAAAAGTTGAGGAAAAGGGGGGGCTGTTTGGTTGTCCTTTCGGCCCTTAAAAGTTATGCTGTGGTGTTTACATGACTGGAGGTATGTCCATTAGTTTGGCGCAGCATCTCCCCTTCAAAATCTGGTGGAGCAGCCTTTTGGCTTTAGAATTTCGGAAGTTTTAATCCAGAAAAGTAAATTTTCTAACTTTTTATTTAAAAGGTCCCATAGTAGTACCCAGAAAGTGTAGTGTTCTAGTAAGTTAAGTCTTTAAATTGTAAAGTAGAAGGCTTTCACGGCCGGAATCCATAGGTTGTGGGTTTTCCGGGCTTTGAGGCCGTGTTCTATTAGTGTTTTCTCCTGACGTTTTGCCTGCACCTGTGGCTGGCATCTGATCCTGAAGATGTCAGCCACAGATGCAGGTGAAACGTCAGGAGAAAATACTAATGGTACACGGCCTCAAAGCCTGGAAAATCCACAACAACCGAAGTCTTTAAATTGTTTTAGAGGTCGGATTAATTTATTTAAAAGTATTTCTGTCTTGCCTCCCAGTCCACAGTAGCTTCTAAGGAGAACAAATAAACGCCACTTAAAACAATACAGAGATAAAAACTTGTTAAAAGCACATTAAAATGCTCCTGAAACCAATCCTAGAATCCGATTTTAAAGCAGTAGTTTCAAACAGTGAATACCATGCGCAATAGCGCTGTTTGGGCTGCCTGCCAGAAGCTTAAAAGGGATGAGGCCAGCCTAATTTCCTAAGATAGCAGTTCCACAGTTGAGGCACTGTTCTGTGTACCTACCAACCTAACCTCACGAGTTATTGGAACGCGCAACAGGGCCAACTCTGAAGGCCTTAAATTTCTGGCAGGCTCCTATGGAAGGACAGGGTCATGCAGATATCCTGGCCCACAGTCGTTTAAGGTTCTGCAGGTGGACGCCAGCACCTTGAATTAAACTTGGAAGCAAATTGAAAGTCAGTGTGGTTCTTACAAGACCTGTGTTACAAGGTCTCTAAAATGCACATCTGACACCAGTCTGGCTGCTGCATTTTGCAGTAACTGCAGCTTCTGAACACTTTTCAAGAGCAGCCCCTTGTAAAGCACATTGCAGTAGCCTAGTTGGGAGGCAACTAAGGCATGAATTACTGTGGCAGATCTGCCATCCCTAAGAAAGGGCACAGCTGGTGCACCAGTGGAAGCTGGGCAAAGGCACTCCTGGCCACTGCAGCAAGTTGACTTGAAATGAAGGGGTTTAAAATAAAAATTTAGATGCTTTTCATAAACTGAATTTGAAAGGAAGCAATCTTATGCATATTTATCAGACATTAAAAACTGATATTGTATTATAGGATTTTTTAAAAAATACTGCCCTTCAGTAAAAGTTCATGCAGTGGTTCACCTGAAGATACAGGTAAAATGAGTCCAAACAATGGAGCGTACCTGGCACAAGTGTGTTTAAGCTCACAACCTTAAACAATAATTTAGAAACAAAGAGTTGTGATCTTTTGGCAGATAAGATTCTACTAACTTCTGCTGGTAAACTTGGGTATATACTCTTGCCTTGAGAATGTAAGAACAAAGGGTCTTATCAACAGATAAGTCTACATATGGTTGTGATTTAATAAATTTAAGGTGTTGCAGCTCTTTTTTGGTGCAGCAGATTAACATGACTTTTTCTCTGAAAGTTAAGAATGGAAGTAATGTATTGTTGGAAGAGAAGAATGATGAAATGGTTTATCACTCATTACAGTCCACCAGAACTAGAGCTGTATCTCAGTTGCTGGGGAGCATGAGCAGGAGGGCAGCATGTGAAGAGAACATTGGATTAGATGGGTCTTTGGATCCAGATTGGCTCTTCTCTGAGGGGTATATGTTGATGCCTTGCTCCAAAAATTGGGACTCAGGATGCCTTAAAATTAAAAACAAAACAAACAAATCAGCTAGCATACATAGAAGTGGACATTAAAATGGGATTAAACAATTGACCATATTAAAATGATCTAAAACTACACTGAAAATACCATGAAAAGATAAAAAGCAATGAAAACAGTTCAGTCTAAAAATAATACATCATCCTCAGCCCATTTTTTCAAAACTTTCAATTTTAAAAGCCTCCCAGAATAAAAAGGGTTTTGTCCAGTGATGGAAAGACGGACTGCGGTGGGTGCGGGAAAGGAGTGTTCTGGCCTCCCTGGGAAGGGAGATCTCAGTAGGTGCAGCTACTGAGAAGGCTCTCTTTTGTGTTCCTACCTGCTTGTGATACTGGTGGGGCTGACAGAAGGGTTTCTCCTGAGGGGTTATGGTATGCTAGGCAGCCTGGACCTTTATGACTGGTGGCTATTGGCAACCCCATCCCAGCATTTGATTCTTAATTATTCTGGTGATTCAGATGCCTACTTGTGAAGTTAATGTGCCCTATACTGTGGCTCCAGTGTGGGACCATACACTTCACTTTTCTCATACAATTCATGACTGCTTACAATTTACTTTTTTAGAATTTAGAACTTTTTTAGAATTTTTTTTTTTAGAACTTTTTTAGAATTTTTTTTAGAATGTTAAATAACTTTAACATTGTAGATAGCCCTTAGTTTCAGGGCTTTTGCATATAGGTAAAATAGTATATTGGTATGTAAGTAGATAAGACATTTTTTCTAATTCATCAGGTGGATGTGGCCTCCAAATGTACAGAATATTGATTTGCTTGTAATCAAGTAACACTAAAGTCATAAAGTTGCTCTTAATTGTTTTTAAAGGAATGTTTCTGACAATAGCACTTCTTCGAAATAAAATTCCTGGGGGACAATGGATTGGTAAACACAGAAGGCCAAGATTTGTTTCTGTTCAAATGAAGAACAGTATGATTCGGAGGCTAGAAATAGAAGCTGAAAATGAATATTGGTTGAGCCAACCATATATGACAAAAGAACAGGAGTATTGCCACAATCGAGAACGTAGACAAGCATATTTTAAAGAACTCGTGGCTGCAGCAAAGTCCAAGTTTCCTCAACACAAGTATGCTACTGAACATCTAGACCATCTTAATGTGACCAAAAAATGGACAAGTTCATGAAGAACGTAGACAAGCATTCAGGTGGACTGCTTGGGTCCAGCCACTACACTGTTTGTTGAAAGTGGCAACCGGTTGCAGCATGGTGTGTAAATAAATGTGTTGCTGTCTAGCTTCCAGTGTCCTGTTGAATTTGTTTCATTAGTGCATCCTTGCTGCACATATTGTATATTCTAAATCATTGGTAATATTGGTTGACATCCTGTTCAATATTTATAAGATTGTAAGCTTGTAAATAACTTTTATGATTCACTTTTATAGTCATTAATGACCAGGTATGACCCCAAGCCCCTAGCTCTTAAGCTAGGGAGTTTCCAAATCAAAAGGTTTCTGAGGTGTTGTAGATCAGAGGTTTGGGAAATGAAGAGTGCATTGCTCTCCCAGTGGCAGGACAAGCAGCTGTGGCAGGATCCTGAGGGATTTATACAACCACTATCTCAATACGCCGCACAACTGGGAGATCATTGCTGTAATGTCCCTGTGTCCCAACTGCAGTGTCTTGGAAACTCCACTGGTTGGGGTGCTACCTATGTTAAGAGGTAGGTTTTCTGGATGGCATTGACAGAAGTAGCTACAACAATGGAGGATCTGAGCCAACAAGCGGGAAAGAAGAAACCTGCATTGTCCTAGTAGTGATTTTTATGCAAGAGGAGCCAGCTGCTCTCACTGTCTGTTTAATCGCTTTCTTTAGTAATTACTTTTCCTACCTGCCATCTGTTACTTGTATAGGATTGTGCTGTGGGAGAGGCAAAAGGCAATAAACCCTAACAGTGATATATTGAAATTATAATTCCACAAATAATGTATTCTAAAAAATTGTCAAGTTCTTATATATGCTAGCCAAGACAGAAGGAATATACAGAAGTAATAAAATATAGATAGCAAAAACATTCCCACTGCTTTTTACCTAGGTTACCATGAACAGCGTACATCCACCTTCTCAGCTGTGTTTCTCAACTGTGTTCTTCTCAACTATCCAGTCAGTTTCCTCTTGGGAGTGTGAGGGCTTTTTGTGGACCACTCTAGAGGTACGGAAAAGTAACCTTACAGCAACAGACTTTTAGCTGTTAACTATAGCACTGCCATGGACTGAAGGAATTGTTCCACCAGCCATTAGTTCTTTCCAGGACTTCTGTCTTTGACTTCAGCAGCATTACTCAATTGCATACTTCTGGAACATCCCAGAGTTGTTTATGCTCATACCAGTCTCTTCTATAATTTGCTCACTAAAGCCAAATGTAGGAATAGCTGAAGACTGCATTACAGGTGGATTGCCTTAATAAGGAAGGCTGAGCAGGGCTGTTAATAACGGTCTCACATTAATAGGGTTGCTCTAAATTGAAGCTGACTTGCCAGCACATAAAAGAGAATCAGAGAACCATAGAGTTGGAAGAGATCACAAGGGCCATCCACTCCAACCCCCTGCTATGCAAAGCATTCCCAATAGATGGCCATCCAGCCTCTGCTTAAAAATCTCCAAAGAAAGGAACTCCACCACACTCTGAGGCAGCCTATTCCACTGCCGGACAGCTCTGACCGTCAGGAAGTTCTTCCTGAGGTTCAGGTGGAATCTCCTTTCCTACAGCTTGAATCCATTGCTCCTTGTCCTAGTCTTGAGCAGCAGAAAACAAGTCCGCTCTCTCAACATGACATCCTTTCAAATATTTAAACATGGTTATCACGTCCCCTCTTAACCTTCTCTTCTGCAGACTAAACATACTCAGCTCCCTAAGCCGTTCCTTGTAGGGCTTAGGGCAAACAAGTTACTGTTACTGCTACTTTGCATCACAGTATTCCATCAAACAGCACCACAGCACTTTATACCTCATTTCCCTTTGCCAACAAGGTAAGGGCTGCCTAGCTTCTGAAGAGCTGCAAAACCAAACCCCATTTCATTCATGGTCTCATCTGTTCATAAGAAGGGGGACATTTTTTTTTTATTTTTGGAAGCTAAAGGTTACATCTCCTTCTTTAGACCTCCATGGTAAGTTTCTCCCTCACTGGCTGTTCCTCATTTCTATTCAGTTGAATGAAGTGCAGTGAAGCCATTGTAGGGACTCATCTTGTTCACTGGAAAGTAGTGTATTAACAGTGATTCTCACTTTGTAATCTCTTTGCTGTGACAGGAGTGCTAATACAAGTGGGTTGCTGTTGTCTGTTTGGAGAATATTTTCAGAACCTGGATAGGATTTAACTTTGGTTCAGAGATGGGAAGTGCTGTCCAGATAATTTTGGATGATTTCCCACCAGCTTTAATTAGTATGGCCAACAGCTTTGACAGACCACTTTGACAGACCACAGCTACTTACCTCTGCTGTAGTGGCAGTGAAAGTATTTCCTCATTTTGTTCAGAGGTGCAACAGAACTGACCCAGAGTTTAGTACCTTTACTAGCAAAAGCACAGCATGCGTAACTTCTGGGAACTCAACCCTAGGTTGGAGAGTGTTCTTGTCGGATATTTGGGAGTGGGCACTAGAGACCAAAACTTAAAAAAAAAAAAAAATTGAGAAAACATCATGTATGGATTCAGTACTGAAGTTTGACCCAGAGCAGGAAGAGAAGAAATGAGTGACATTAGTTTATAGTGAAAAGATGTGTGTAGGGAAGAAAAACAAAATACCCAGTAGGTTATTTCCTTCCTTATAATGTGTGCGTGAAATCACAGCAGAGAGCAACAGGGGTTTTTAACAGGAGATTTTGCAAAAGGCAGTAGGAGTGGTTATTCTCCAGTTACAGAAATGCTGTACAGAGTAGGGATCGATGAATGATGGGTTATGCAGGAACATAAACAAAGACAAGCATCCAATTAAGAACAATTATTTCTCTGACTTTTAATTCAGGTGGAATAAAGAGTTGGATTGTCTGAGCTCAAAAAAGGGCAGGATGAGAACAAACGAACTCATTTGGGCGAAGGTCAGTGGAATGTTCTCTAAAACAGGAAAAGATGTTTCAATCTATTTTGGAAGTGGATGTTGTACTCTCTCTGAAAGATTAGGTTTGTGGTTTGGAGTACTATTTCATCTTGCTTTGACTGGTGAGGCAGGCATATTTTCACTTGCACAGAATACTTTTTAGCACTTAGAATGATACCCCATCTGCAAGCCTTCCAGGACAGGAACAGTCTGGCAACAGATTTGGATCCAGCTAATATTCCATTGAGACATCTGTAGTGCATTGTAACAGATGCTGTTCTTGAAGGAGGTTTGGAAGGTGCAATTCTTTCCAAAATAATAGGTGCCAAGGTATTTACTGGAAGAATGTTCTGGAAATACCTGTTATTGAGATATATTCTGGATATCAGTTTGTTTCTGAGTCAGATTTGAGGTGCTGATTTTTACTTTAAAGCCCTTTATGGCTTAGGACCAATGAAATCTAAGGAGCACTTCCTCCCTTATCAACCTGTGTATACACTGAGATCTTCCACTGAGGCCCTTCTCAAAGTGATGGTACCATCACTAGGAATCAGCTGGTAGATGTAAAAAAAAAAAGAGGTTGATTTTTTGTGGTTTCCTTTCCTTGAAGTCCTGCTTGGAACCTACTGTATCAATTCTGAAGCATCGGAGAATAATTTTTAATTATTTTGTTACTGTTTATTCATATTTTTTATTTCATATGCTGGAAGGATCTTCTAATTTTAACTGCTATTTTTAATACATATATTACTTTTTTAATTGAGCTATTGTGTCTTTTATTTTAACTGCATTGTAAATCGTGTAGAGAAAGATAGAGGCATGCCTCATTTAATGAAGCCTCTAAGAAAGAAGTTTCTTTTTAGGAGACTAATAGTAGATGCTATAGGTTGTATTTCTGAGGAAGGAACTGGCAAAACCACCTCTGAGTATTCCTTGCCTAAGAAAACCCTATGAAATTCATCGTGTTGCCGTAAGCTGATAGGCAACTTGAAGGCATATACAACACACACCATTCTTTCAGTTGTTAACAAGGTTTACTGAAACTAAAACATCTATGCACAGCATAGACACAGACAGAGGAAGTGGCTACAGGGGGATTCACAAAAGCCTTCGACTCTGTATGGCACAGGTTAAACCCTTTGTATTCAGGTGTTCAGTGACAGCCTTCATCAGAAGCATCAGAGAACTCTGCTTATTTATATTGCTACATTGGTAAAACAAGAAAGACAAGGCAGGCCTTGATTTTTAGGAGCCTTAAAAATGGTATCTAGAAGGTTTAAATTGTATTGTTTATTTATGCAAGGCTTACCTAACCAAGTTGCTTCATATCACATGTCCATATTTTGTTAGTGTTGAATAGTTTCCTAAAATACATTAGTTGTTCTTTTTTTCTGTGGTCTAGGGACTTATGTCAGTTATTTCCATGTAATTTGTGCCTCTGTTATCAATTTTTTTTGTTAAAGAAGTAATGTCCAGGAACACATCTATTTTGTTAACTGGGTTATACTTGTATTATGAAGGTCAATCTGTGGACATCTCCCATTTAAAAATTGACAAAACAAATGACCGCCACACTAACTGAAATTAAACTTCAAGCACATACAAAGAAATAGTGAGTGTTTATCTTTCTTGTCAAAGTGGAGATGCTTGTGCATGTTTTCTGATATTAAATGGAAGATTATTAAAGAATTTGGGACTCTTAATACTCAATAAGTGGTACAGAGCTGCTGTGATTGAATTGGGAAATGGGGAAGATAGAAATTCTCAAGCTGGTGTAGAAGCTCAGACAATTTCCTCCCATCTCATTTGATCAGCCTTTAGCAATGTAGCGCCCTCTAGTTTTGTTGGATTACAATTCTCATCATCCCCCATCATGGCCAAATTGAGATTAGTTTAATCATCTGGAATACAGCAAGTTGGGAAATGCTGCAAGACAGTGTGTTGACAGGACCTGCAAAATCAATGCTGTCCTAATTTATTAACCATTGCCAACTAACAGGCCTCACTGTCTTAATTTCACGTCTTATTCAGATTGTAAGCCTCAGGGCACGGAAGGACAGGTTGCTTGCCCGTAATGGTAATTCTCTATGGTCATCTGTGACCTCACACGCATGGGTCTTTGTGCTTGCATAGATATGGATCTGCGCAGGTGTGAAGATGCACGTGTATGAGGCACAGAAGAAGAAGACGAACTGACAAATCAACTGTTTTTAATTTGTTGTGGGAACCTTTGTGGTTGAAGGGTGGGGCATACATTGTCTAAGCAAACAAAGGTTTCCAGACAAAATAGAGACCTTTCAGCCAAGGTAACAGGGTGGGAACTCAAAATGGAAATGGAGCTGAAGCCTATTAGAGTCGCAACTTCTAAAGACTTTTTTCCCCAAGCGGTATCCCTACTCGTTCTCACCATACACAAAATAGTAACAGAAGTAGTTACCACCATCTTCAATTATAAACGCAATTCATATCAGCAGCTTATTTTCAAGGTATTTATTGATTTCATTTGCTTTGCGTTCATTGTGTCATAATCCATTAATGTATCACCAGTTTGGCAAAGGGCTTAGATGATGCATTTTTTTAAAACCTGAACAGGAGTTAATTAAGACATGAATGAAAGTCTGAACTGTGATATACAAAAGACTCAACATGATCTAAAATTATTACATTGGTGGAAAATACACATGAATATATTACAAGGTGCAGTTAAAAATATGAAAATTTCAGGCAAAATGATCTGTATTTTTGTATATGTCATTTACTTATAAAAGCCCATTTAAAAAGTCACTTTGAAATATTAAACTATTAATGGCAACATGTATTTTGTGCATAGGAATATTCCTATCTGCAACATAAACAGATGCATCATTCACATTATATATCCTCTAAATAACCTCATACCAGTTTAAATTTGAATACTTGCAAGCTTACTTAGTACAATGGAGATACCTATAGTTAAGTAATATACTTGCATATATCTTTGTCATAAATACAGTGCAATGCATCTGACATACCCACTGGCAACACACAGATAGTGGCAACCTTACTCATAAGCTAAAGATGCCACTCATATGGCCATATAACTTACACTGGGGAAAAGCGCAGTAGACTGCCTGCAGTCCTAAATCATTTACTTGAAAGTAATCTCTGGTGAAATCAGTAGGACTTCTTTCAGGCATATGCATTTAGGAGTGAGGTAAAAGACTGCAGTCCTTAAACCACTTGGAGTAATTTTACATTTCTGGGTATTTTAAAAACTGCAGTATTATGCAACATCACCATTTGATATAGTTTATCAGTACTTTGGTTCCAAGAAACAGAAGATCCATATAGATATAACATGTAATCAAATACTGAGCAATTTATCTCTCTGCTGGATAAACTTCCAAAACTCATCTTCAGTAATTTATTTGTAAACATGATCATGTTCTTCCTATCACTGACAAGATTCAAGTAATATCTGGAACACAATGGATATAAAGACTAAAAAGATATGTTCTAACAATACCAATACAAAAGGCTGCCTTGAGGGTAGTTATAATCCAACTGCATGCTGAATATTATATTTGACATTATTTTATAAAATGATGCCTGGGCCTTCTTCATTGATTAATTTACTTTCAGGAGATACCAACTGTGATAACAGTTCACTAACAGAAAAAGCTAGAGATCTGGAAAGACATTCTAGTAATTATGGTTTCTTGGAGAAAACAACATTAGTAGAAATTTTAATAAAAAAAAACCCTTTTAATCCCAAAACTAAAACTTAAAAAAAATCCTTCCTTCTTAATAGGGACCAGCAAGTCTTAACAAAATTAGAACTCAGCAATGATTGGTAACTAAATCTGAGGAAGCCAAGAATATACTTACACCTGCAGAATGCAAACTGTATTTACTAGTCTGAAAAATAATTCATATGCAAGATGCTTCTAAATATGTCAATCCTCACTGGCCAAAATAAAATAAAATAAAAATAAAAATAATGCTTTGATGGGAATGCTCTCCAATAAAACCCATTAACACATCTTCTAGTACAACAAACTAACTATACACGTGTTACTCTTTGGTATAATTTTGCCATTCTACTATGATGCCCCACATGTTAAATAATACACCTTCAGAGTTTCTCAGCAGAGGTGAGCCACATGTAGCTTCTTGCCTGATACTCTGGGTCGCAGCAGCTTTTCTGCACCACCTCTTTTTTCATTAAAGAAAGAAAAATGACCTTCCTACAGCACATTCTCCATTAAGAAAAAATCGGGTTTTCAGAAACCAGACTTGTTGACTTCCTGTTCTGGTATGGGAGTGTAGCCTTTGGTCTACAACATGGGCTGACCCCTGCATAACAGAGATAGTTTCACTAGTCATTGATGGGGCCTTTTAAAAGTGGTCTAAGGACTGCAGAATAATTATCTAAAATATTAAACATTGACAATATACTTTTAAATCCTTCCTTAACAGTGAAAAAGGGAATACATTAGCAGAAATATGTGAACACCTAACATTCATATAAGTGCAGATGGGCCTTTATTCCTATGTACACTTAACAAAGAGAACCCTGTTATCCATTCATTTCATGTTATCTGCATGTCTGACACGCTGTAAAAAGAATTTTGCTGCTGTAGCTGATTTATTGACAAACTTAATCCTGGTTTAAGTGTATGATCTGGCTTCTAAAATGTACTTAAATCTCATTCTATTACCCTCTGAAGCGGAGGATCAAATCATAGGAAGTCAGAACAGGACAAGCAAGGCAAAGTGCTCTCCCCATCTGCCTCAGAATTTAAAGTTCCTAGGTGATAATGAAGAGTTATAGAGTCACTTAGTGGGCCAGATGGGTAATAATAGTCAAACAGTACATTCACCCTCAATTCATAACCCCCTACCCTTCAGCTAAAGATGCTGCCTGCAAGGTGCTTGTGTGTCCACATAAACCTTTCTTCTGCCCTTGTCCTCAAGTGAGTCATAGTTCAGTGCTGGGAATGGAGCCAAATCCTTTTATATAGGTAAAGGAACAGAGGTTAGCATTAGCACCAAGAGCCCTGAACCTCATCATACCTTTTATATAGGAGAGCACAGAATCCAGCTTTGAGTTGGGATTGATCAAAAAGGCAGCACAAGCTTAGCTTTTCTTTCATTTTACAAACTAACCCATAAGAGCAAAATTTATGAAAATATATTATTTTGCATATATCCCCTCTCCCACCCCATGCTGCCTAAGATTTGCAAAGCAGGCCCAGTTTCTCTTTGAGAATTGCATGAGAATGTATATAAAAAAGCTCTAAAAAAATACTGAGTATTTTTATGGTGTTTCAACTAACCTGGAACAGCTGACATAATTTATGAAAGGGGATTCAATGTGCTATCAAGGTAGAATGAAGGACAATTACTTTCATATTGTCAAGGAGGAACTTCATGGGTACCTTGTTTCTCTTCCTTGGAATAATGGTGGCCAGAACTCTGCTCTAAGGGCAGGGGATGGAAGAGGAGAGAGACGATACCCACATACACTAATTCTTGTCAGTATATGTTTTAGATGTGCATCCAATACCTTGTAGCTCTTGATAAACTATCAACTGAAGCTTACATAGTAGTCTGGATCATTACTTAAATTATTTGCTTAGATAATTATTTATGACTACAGGACAGGACTTCAATCCAGAATAAGTGAGGCTTGGGTGGGACAGTAGCCTCCTGAATAACAAAGCAAGTATACTGTAGAACAAGAACATTCTTCTCCTTTATGTGTATTTTCCCCACACCCTGATCAAGGAATGTTCCTGGCAAATATCCTTGTGAAATCCAGTCCCACAGAAAGCAGTACTTATGTGTTTCCTTTCTCACAAAGAAAGACAAATAAGAGGATGGCCTCTAGACTTGAGTCTGAACAAAGACTAAATAATCGGCCAGCTTCAGAAGGGATTGGTAGACTGACATTACCCGTCAAAAAGGTTAAGAAGCAATATTTAGGTAAACATACCTACAGGGGCAGGGAAGAAACTCACTGTTCTGATATGGCTTATATTAAACACATTTTCAAGAAATTAAAATACTGTCTTTAAAAAAACATTGAAAAAAAACTTGTCCATATTAATGTACCAATTGTTAGGTGGCCATAATTCAGAAACAAACGGAAAACCTTCCCTGTCTGATAATGTATTGCAACAAAGCAAGATGGCAGGAAGAGAACTTCAATATCAGAGGACTAAACAAACACCCAGGGTTTGAGGTTGGCTGCTGAGCAACTTTCAATCAGTACTACTGGCTATCATGTACTGGTAGCAGAGAAAGCAAAAACACATCATGCTGCTAGTGCACTAGGTGGTGTTTCAGCCACACATAACTGTGCATTTCAATGGCTGAACTCTATGGTTGCACAGCATTTATCCTTCCCTCATCTGCCCCACCTCACTCCCATGGCACTGTTTTCTCTTATCAACTTTGCAGAATCAATCCCTTCCACCACAGTGCGGCCGGAATGCATAGGTTTTCGCACTTTTAGAGTCTTGCACACCCTTGCAGGGCATTTCCAGATTTGGCCCTTATCGTGGCATAAGTCCATGTTACAAAAATGCACATCAAGAATGTTAAGGCATTAAAGTCCCGTTCTGCAAGTGCTTATAAGCATCCACTGGATACCATCAAGGATTTCATTTTTCATATCCTGTTAACATGCTGGCACTGTTCCATTGATATATCAGTGTCTTCCTTACAAAATTAAGTAATATCCAAGCACAAACATATTGTAGAAACCTATGTGGAAAGCAAATTAAATTAGTGTAATGATGAGTAAAGATAAGCAGAGACAGAAAAAAAGACAAGACTGAACTAACTCATCTGTATTCAACATCTATTCCTGTTCCTTGTAAGAATGGCTGACTATAGTGAAGGCTTTCACCCAAATACTGAACCACATATGGGCTCCAGGCTCCTGGCCATTTTCCATGCAGACAGTCTGAATCAGTGTTGTCTTGGCAACTAGGATTTGTATTACAAAGCAATTTATGCCCAGACAGGACCTGCTTTCACAGTCCACCTTCCTACCTTTAAGGTAATACTCCCTCAGTCTAGACTAAATATGTCTGGTGAATCATTCATGCTTGCTTTCTTTTAAGGTTTTGAAAAGCAAATCCAGTTATTGTGTAAGATCACTACTTTTTTTACTTTCATGCAGGATTTATCTTACCATTTCCCCCAACAACGAGAAGGATGGACAATGAAGCTAAGATCAGCTCTCCAATGAAACTACAATATGCTTTTTTACACCTTTAAAATAAAGAAGAGAAAACAGTATGAAGTGCGTTGTAGAGACTCTGAATGATGATAGTTTGGGAAGAACAGGTTGCTTACGTGTAACTGTGGTTCTTCGAGTGGTCATCTGTGCCCTCACACACTAGGAGCTTTCGTGCATGCGCGGTAGCGTTCGGAAGATTCTAGAGCTTAGTAACTTGGTGGGAACCCCTCTCCCATGCCCGTACTGAGCATGCTCAGTCCGCCGAGCAACGGTCACTCCTCAGTTCTGTAGTCTGCCAATAAGGGACCTGAGAAGAGCGGATGGCTGGGCAGGTGTGTATGAGGGCACAGATGACCAGTCGAAGAACCACAGTTACAGGTAAGCAACCTGTTCTTCTTTTTCGTGGTCTCTGTGTCTCACACACTACGAGACTGTGTAGCTTACCGGCTGGATGGTGGGCCAGGTCCTAAAGAACAGAAGCCAGCACCGCACATCCGAAATGGGCATCTCTATGGGACCGGCAGTCCAGTCTGTAGTGGCGCATGAAGGTCGATGGCTGGGACCAGGTCGCCACACGGCAGAGTTCCTGCAGGTCGACTCCTCGCAGGAGGGCTGCTGATGTCGCCACGGCTCTGGTGGAATGAGCCCGGAGCAATGCTGGCAGAAGCTTCTTGGCCAGCTCGTACGCCAGCTGGATAGTCTGGGTCACCCACTTTGAGAAACACTGGATGGATATTTTGTGGCCTCTTCGACGCCTGCCATAGCACACAAAGAGGTGTGGGGTCTGTCGGAAAAAGGCAGTCCTGTCCATGTAGAAGGACAAGGCCTGACGAACATCCAGGGAGTGGAGGGATCGCTCCAAAGGTGTAGGCGGGTCCGGGTAGAAGGTTGGCAAGATGATGTCTTGACTGAGATGGAAGTTAGACACCACCTTCGGCAAAAAAGAGATGTCAGGCCGAAGGACCACCTTGTCCCTATGGAACACGAGATATGGCTCGTCAGGCCGTAGGGCTGTCAGTTCTCCCGCCCGCCTGGCTGAGGTGACAGTCACCAAGAAGGTGGTTTTCATGGTGATCAGCCTGTCATCTGTGGTCGCCATGGGCTCAAAGGGCGGTTTCATCAACTGTGATAGCACCAACGACAGCGACCACAGTGGTAGTGGTGGCAATACGGGTGGATAGAGGTGGTGCAAGCCCTTCATAAATTGCTTGATGGTCATATCATGGAAGAGAGCCGCCCATGGGGACCATGGAGGTTGGCACGCCACGACTGCGGCAATGTAGACCTTCAGGGAAGGGAAGACTAAGCCCTGCTCTCGGAGGTGTAGAAGGAAGTGGAGCATGGTAGGCAGGTTGACAGGCGATACCAGCTCCCGTCGTGCTTCGGCGAAGGCAACAAAGCGTTGCCACTTTTAATGATAGTTGTGGCGTGTCAACTCCTTCCTGGCCGCAGTCAAGACATTACTGAGAACAGGATCATCTAAGGTGATATCCGCCAGGCATGGAGGGCCAGGAGTGGCAGGTGTGGGTGGAGAATGAGACTATTGGAGTAGGACAGGAGATCCAGTGTTGCCGGAAGCCTGAGGAGTCGACCACGGGCGGACTCGAACAGAGGGCCAAACCAGTGCTGTCTCAACCAGTACGGGCCCACGAGGACATCGGCTCGGTCCGCGAGGATCTTGGAAACCACTCGACCCTGGAGGGGAAACGGAGGGAACGCGTAGAGGAATCCCTCATTCCACCCGAACTGGAAGGCGTCGCCAATGGAGTTGCGACCCCGACTGGCCCTCGAGCAGTACCGATGGCACTTTGCGTTCTGGCTGGTGGCGAAGAGGTCGATTGTCGGCTCACCCCAGCAGTCTCGTATCATCCGGAATGCCTCGGTCGAGAGGGACCATTCGTGGTGGCAAGAGGTGTCCCTGCTGAGGGCATCCGCTGTGGTGTTTTCCTGCCTGGCCAGATGCACTGCTACCGGATGGATTCGGAGCAAGACACACCAGTTCCAGAGGTTGAGGGCTATATTGAGGAGGGTGGTCGAATGAGTCCCTCCTTGCCTGTTGACATAACAGATTGCTGTTGTGCTGTCCATCAAGATCAACACCGTACGGCCTGTGATGAGATGATGAAATGCCCTCAGAGCTTTCCAGATGGCAAGTAGCTCGAGGGCATTGATGTGGAGGATGGTCTCGTCGTCGATCCACTGGCCCCGGACTCTGAGATCATCGCAGTGAGCTCCCCATCCGAAAAGGAAGGCATCTGTTGTGACTGTGACGTGTGGAGTCGGCTCCTGGAAGGGTATGCCTGAGATTGTTGTACGACTGCCACCATCGCAGGGAGTGCTGCACCTGCGGAGGCAGTCGGAGGAGATGTCTCTGGTCGTCCAGGAGTGGGTCGAAAACTCGGACGAACCAGTGCTGAAGAGGCCGCGCATGGAGCCTGGACAGGTAGGTCATGGCGGTAGTCGAGGCCATGTACCTGAGGAGTGTTGGATTCTCCTCGCTGTTACCGTCGGGGCGCTGAGGACAGTAGACGCGGCTTGACGAAGCATCCGTGCACGGTCCATAGGTAGGTAGGCCTTGGCTGATACCGAGTCCAGGATTGCCTCGATGAAGTCGAGAACTCTCGCAGGCTAGAGATGAGACTTCTTCAGGTTGACCGGGAGACCGAGATGGGTCAGAAAGGTGAGTGTCTGGTGGATGTCCTTGAAGAGTTTTTGTCTGCAGGACGCCACCAACAGCCGGTCGTCCAGGTAAGGGTAGATGGAGACACCCTTCGTCCGCAGGAACGATACCATGGGGGCCATGCATTTGGTAAAGACCCTGGGCATGGTCGAGAGTCCGAACGGTAGCACCCTGTACTGGTAACAGGTGCCGTCGACCGCGAACCATAGGTATTGTCTGTGCTGCAGGTGAATGGTGATGTGAAAATATGCATCCTGAAGATCGATGGATGCGAACCAGTCCCCTCCTCAAAGGAAAGGCAGGATCAACGATAGCGTAACCATCTTGAACCTCTTGGGGCGGATGTATTCGTTCACCCCTCTGAGGTCCAGGATAGGCCGCAGAGTTCTGTCCAACTTCGGTACCGTAAAGTACCAGGAGAAAAAGCCGGTGGTAGAGGCTGAGGACGGCAGCTCTTCGATTGTTCCCTTTTGCAAAAGGGACTGGATCTCCTCCAGCAGGGCCGGGCTGCCTGGGGTGGAATAGTAGATACCTCGCGGCAGTATACTTCCAAACTTTATGGCGTAGCCAAGACGGATGATGGAGAGGACCCAAGAGTCCATAGTGACGTGACACCAGTCTGTGAGATGTCTGGCCAGGCCCGGCTGATCTTCGAAAGCTGATGGTCGGCTGAAGGATGGCTGTGGTGGCGACCTGAGAAGACGGTCAAAACCGAGATTCGCACCGGAGGAGGACTTCTTCGAGGAGGCAGATGGGTGCCTTCGAAGAGGTCTCCACGCTGAGGACAAGGTGGACAGACGAGACGGGCCCGAGTGAGGCGAACGAGGCTGGAAGGTGGAGGATGAAGACCTGCGCCAGGAGGACCGGAACCGAAGCTGCGCCGAGGCTGTGGGGGCTGATGGATGCGCATTTTCTTCACCGTCAGGTGTGCTTTGACGAGGTGGTCCATTGCCTCGTCGGTCGTCGCATGAAACAGGCCCTGGCCATCAAAGGGGAGGTCCTCAATCCTCCTCCTGCTGTCTTCCTGAAGGCCTGATGACTGAAGCCACGCATAGCGCCACAAGGCCACAGATCCAACGAGGACTTGAGCGGCAACCTCCATGGAGTGCCTCGCAGATATAATTTGCTGATTTGTGAGTGCCACCTCCTTGTTGAAAAACTGGAGGGCACTCGGGTGATGCTCCTCCGGAAGGTTGGAAAGAAGAGGGCCGAACCAGTCGAGGAGGTTCCTCGAATAGGCCTCAAGACACGCCTGAGTGTTAGACACTCTGGCGATCAAGGAAGCAGCAGTATAGAATCGCCTGCCAAAAGTGTCTAGTCTGTGGCCCTCACGATCGGAAATGTGGTATGAGCCCCGTTTCCACCTTTGGTCTGGGCGGATTCCACAACAATAGAGCTGGGCACTGGGTGAGTAAAAAGGAAATCCACATCCTCCTTCTGTGTGCAGTAGAGATGCTCAAGCCGGTGTGGAAACGGCTAAGTGGACGCCGGCTTGGCCTGTGGATGTTTCAAGGCCTCGGTCAATGCTGGCAGGAAAGGCGGAGGTGTGGTGGATGGCGGGTGGGTGTCCACGTATTGATACACCGGGTCCTGCACTGCTGGGCCTGGGTACGCCACCTTGAGTCTGAGCGCCGTAGCCATTCGAAGGAGGATGGTGGAGAATTGTTTTACATCCTCCGATGCTGACTCGGGTCCTGGCTCTCCAAAAATTAAAAGAGGGGACTCATGGGACGTGGCTGTGGACTCGTCCGAGTTCGAGTCATCTTATAGGACTGGGAGGATTGCGACAGAGCCTTGTCCACTGATTTCTCCCTGGCTGGTGTCTGGGTTGGTAGCTGCGGATTAACCGTTGGTGCCGATGGTGTTTGCATCGACAGTATTGTGGCAGGTACCGTAACCGCTGGTGGTGCTGCAGCAGTGGCTGTCGTCCTGGTTGCCGAGGATGTTACAGTCGGAGCCAGCGTAGGCCTCGAAAGTTGTATCGCCTGCGTGACGATGGTGGCCGGGACCGTCGTCTGTGTTGCGACAGGGTCCAAGGTTGGACGAGTGATGGTCGAAGTTACCCTTGGGGGCGGAGACACAGCCCTATAGCGGGGTGTGTGTTCCCGAGATCTCCTGTAACATGGAGACCGGGATGCCGATTGACTCGGAGACCGTCAGTGCCAGGGATGATACTGTTCGCGAGATGGTGAGCAAGCCCGTGCCTTGCATCCCGGTGGTACCTGTCTCGATAGGATGGTGAATACAAGAAGTACGAACCGGGATACTCTCGCCAGGCATATTCTTGACTGTACTTCATGGTATGGGAAGTGGAGGTGAATGGCAAGTTGGTCAAAGGGTGAGATGTGGCCCTCTTGAAGTAGGCCTCCCGGCGGCGAGGAGATGAACGCCTCACCCATTGTTCCGGGGAGTGTGATCCACTTCTGCCCGAGTCTGCTCGACCAATGGTCGGAGCTCGTTGTAGGGCAGGGATCTCCTCCGGGCGGTCCACCCTTTCAGGGTGACCGAGTGGGGTTGCCGTGGTCGTAAGGACAGGTGGTTCCGAGGGCAAGGCCGCAGAAACAGGCCGGTCTTCATCCGACACCTCAAGGACCTCTTGCGGGTCTGACTCCTCAACTGGGTCCCCAGTGAGTTGAGTCGGAGGAGGTGTAAGAGGGTGAGTCACCTTGGGAGGTGAGCGCCGCTTCTCCTTCCTTTTCTTCTTTTTCTCTTTCTCCTTCTCCTTCAGCACCTCCTGAGAAGCAGGACGCTTCCGTTGGGCAACGGTAAGCGTCTTTGGTGGTTTCGCTGCCTGCGAGACTGCAGGAGCTTCGTGAGATTTTGACGCCACTGACGGTAGCTTCGGAATCCGCGGTAACGATGATATCGGCGTCCGCGAGGATGGTACTGGGTCCAAAGTTGTTGACACAAGTGGTACGGCAGCCGCTGAGGTGGTGGTTGTGGGTTGCCAGAGGTTGATGCCAACATGGCTGGGATGTCTGGCTGGTCTCGCGCTTGGAGGGACTCCTCCCAACAATGAGATTTCAGCCTCGATGAGCGGTTCCGGAGTGTCTGCGCAGTGAATTTGCAGCAGATACCACAGGCCTTGCTGTTGTGGGTTTCACTCAAACAGAAAAGGCAATCCCGGTGTCTGTTGGTCAGGGCGACATTATGGCCACAGGTTGAACAGTTGTTGAACAAGGCCGACATATAATAGAATTCAGAGACGGTGAGAAGGAGGCGAAGAGCGTGAAGAATAGAGAACGAAGACGAAGAAGCGGAGGGGGGAAAGGGGGGTTCCAATTTACCAAATACGAGTCCGTTATCCAAAAAACCAAGTCAAAATCCAAAGTCCGTTAGTCAAAAAGTCCAAATAACAAGCCAAGAGTTGCTACCAAACAAAGAACCTTCCGTTCGCAACGAGACGAGAAAGAACTGAGGAGTGACTGTTGCTCGGCAGGCTAAGCATGCTCAGTACGGGTATGGGGGAGGGGTTCCCGCTAAGCTACTAAGCTCTAGAATCTTCCGAACGCTACCACACACGTGCAAAAGCTCCTAGTGTGTGAGGCACAGAGATCACGAAGAAGAAAGTGATTAATTGTATAATTTGCATAAAATTATTCATATCTAAAATCAAGTCCACTTCCAGATTACAACAACAACAACAACAACAACAACAACAACAACAACAACAACAACAGAATACTGAAGGTATACTGTCACACAAATTATTGTAATCCATCCACTGGCTTGCATTAAGTACCTGATTTAACATTTTCATCTTCTGAACTGGCTTCTGTCCACTGGTTGTCATTTGCCAGCAGTCGATTTTGGGATTCACTGAGTGGCCGAGTAGGAAATGGCTGACTGGGACCAGTACTGAAAAGCAGAATTATTGTTACAGACTGGATTCTACCACTCCTGTGTCTTACTCTTGTAGTCTTCATTAAATAAACTATATTTCAGATAACTACAAAATATGAAACTAATATTGCTTACCACTGCTTCAGTAATAACAAACTATGGTTTGTTATTATTGAAGCAGCGGTAGGCAATAGTAGCAAGAACATTTGTGTAATAACAAACTATGGTTTGTTATTGCATGAATGTTCTTGCTAATATTGCTTACCATTGCTTCAGTAATAACAAATCATAGTTTGTTACTGCATCAATGTTCTTGCTTGCTTGCCCAGACTTTCCTTCATGCATGAGGAATGGAAACCTACAGTTTACCTTCCTGGTTAATAACAAACTGCACACTTCCTCCTTTTCCCCATAAAGGGCAGGCGACCATGCGTGCAGCCCATGCTGGCTTTCACACATAACAAAACATTATTAGAGGGAAAGAAGAGTCTGAGAAGACTGCTCATGGTCAGCCGTAACTGCAACCTTCTCCAACACATTTTGAACAGCTGCCAGTCTATGTTCCCCTTCACTTTGCAGAAATGGTTCAGGAAAATAAGCCCCTCACCACAAGCCTCAGGAGAATAAAAACTCCACACCTTTTGGCAGGTTCATTTTGGCCTGAAACAATAAGTTGCTCTGGATCCATGTTCACCAAGCGTGTTGGAAAGTTACAGCCATCTCCTAAGCTGTACAATAAAATAAAGATGACAGTATTAATATTTGATTAAAGATTAACAGTAATATATACATCAGATTGGATCCAGATATTTGTTCATGCCACTGATCTGGCAGAAGCATCCCCTTCTCCCCCACAGCAGCCTCTCTCCAGCCCCTTGAAAATGCTACAAGGGGGGTTGGAGACCTTGCTGAATGTAGTGAGCTACAGTGACAGGAGAAGGAATATCTCAATACCAGACAGAAGCACCTGCCATGCATGGAGCCTTTCTATCCACAGAAGGCAAGTTCTACCTAATGGGTTTGTTTAAAATACATGTTACAAAGCGTGAGACAAAATTCAAACAGACTATGAAGCAGACAGAACATTAACCTATAGGAAACTTCCTATTTTAGCTGCATGTAAGCTGCACTTACTTTGTATGAATACCATGGAAACACAGACTTGTGAAACAACATACCAGTAGTTTGTCTTCAGATGCTGATGCTTCAAAGATATAGAATTCCTGAGTTGAAGGTTAGTTTAGCTTTTACAGCTTTGGCAATGCAGCCCTTCAAATCCTAAGAATGTGTGGATTACACATTATTGTAGTTTTATTTGCAAACTGCAGTCAGCATATTTAACTCTAGAATCCACTGTAGTGTTTTTCTATACCTCAAACTGAGCTGAACTGGAGAATATTTCTTTTGTTCCCTCTTTCTCTTAAAACAGAGGGTTTTAAGTAATTGCTAAGGAAGCTATACACAGCTAAGCAGACTTCTTAGCTTCCTTGAGGTTTTGAGTATCAAGTCATTCAGGGCTTTAAAGGTAATTATCGGCAACCTGAACTGGGCTCAGAGTGAATATACGGCCAATATCATCCTTTTAATATTAGAGAAATACAGTATCATTTAGCTAAATCCGTTAGAATTCTGGTAGCCAGGTTTTTCACTAGTTGAAGCATCTGATTGGTCTTCAAGGGCTGTTTCACAAACAACATGTAGCAGTAATCCAGCCAGGGGGTCAGCAGAGCATGGTTGCATATAATTTAGTTATTTCTGCTGAGGAACGGCTGTCCTTGAATGGGCAGCCAAGACTAGTAAAAGGTGCACAGTGCCTAGGCCTCAAGTGATAACATTGTTTCAGGGAGTACATGTCTACTGTGACACCTGCTCTTTCAGAGTCATGCCTATAATTAGGCCTCAGCAAGGTCACGACCATGTTCAGGTAGCAGTTCAGCATCTGCTCACCCTCATCTGACTCAGACAGCAGAGGGAAATAGAGATGGGTATCATTAGCATGTCCTGTAATTGAGATTTCACTCAGTGGCTTCATAAAGATGTCAAAGAGCATGTCACATAGAGGACAAAGACACCCCACACCTTAGCTGCAATAAAGCTGGACATAACACAAATATCACTGCTCCCTTCTGAAACAGCTGTTACAATCTTCAGGGTCCAAAAATGTTTCTTAATAAACAGTTGAACAAAGTGTTTTGTAAGTCTCCTTCAAAGAGGCTGGGGCCACTTCCTCTCACAAAAATCATAAGCTTATATTCAGCTGAACAAAAAAATGCAGTCTGATCTCATTCAAGTTTACTTAAGAGACAAATTTCATTGTGTTACAAGATGCTTACTGCCAGGTAAGAGTGCCAGGACTTTACTTTTCAGGCATAATACTTCCAAAAAAAGAGGTCTCTGTAGTGGAGATTTGAAAAATTCTGTCAATAACAAGAAGGCAATAATCTACAAATGTAGGTTATGCACCACTCATCCTCTTTTCTAAGATGAACAGCACCAAAATTTCTAATGTTTCCTTGCAGGAGAGTTCCTTTAGTCCCTCAATCATTTTGGAAGGCCTTTTCTGCACATTTTCTAGCCCTACAGCAACCATTTTGAGGTTCAGTGACCAGATGTACGGATGGTACTTCAAGTTCCGATTTGTATGAAAGCCACTGGGTGATCTTGGGTGAGTAATACATTCTCAGCCTTAGGGCGCCATAAGTCAGAAGTGACTTGAAGGCACACAACAAATGGAACAACTATGATACTGGCAGTCTTATTTTTAATTCCTTCCCTAAAATTTCTAAAACTGTAAACTGTTGTAAACTGTTTCTCAAGTTCAAGTTAACTGCTTGTCATCTTCTTCAAATCACTAAACTCTAGATTTTACCCTTTAAGACAGATCAGTACAATTTAAGTAAGAATACCTTGTAAAAATGGGAAGCAACCAATACTTTTTCTCATCTCCAAAAACTTCTCTTAGGTTTTTGCTGCATCCAAGTGAGAAACCATTTTTGTCAGGTCCATTTCGAAACATTGGTGCCCGGAATGCTTCTATATCATACACAATAATGGAAAACATTGTGAGAGGAGGAATCTTCTCAAGACAATGACAAGAACAATACATTCATTCACCACTAAAAGATGTCTATGTTCCTATGTTTTAATCACATTAAAAGTTAATGAGACAAATCTGATAACTAAAGAACTGTTAACATTAGTTTTATTTTTTTACCCTAATATTTATAACCCCCTCAATGGCATATAAAAATAATTAGATTCATATGTCTGATAAACAAACAACCTAAACATTAGCAACATTTATTTCAGTCAGCAATAAAACAAACGAACAAGCAAAAAAGTTCATCTTTCTTTCTAAGCCCTTTGCAATTACAGAGATAAGAAAATGCCCTGTTTTGGGGTAACACAGTGATTACCCTTGGGGGAAAACAGAAGACTGTTCTACACAAAGAGTGGTTCTTTGTAGTTCTTCAGATTTAAGTAGTCCTAAGCACAAAACTCAACCAACTGCATCTGAAATTTGGGTGGAGTTTCAAAAGTGTTTTTGCAAAACGGCAGAAAAAATTATTTCAAGGAGAAGACTGAAAACCTTTTCCCCTCCGCTACCTCTATCTTAAGTAACTCATTTTTGTTGTGAATCAAAACCACTTTGGCTTCCCACAGTGATCCAGGGGTAGATTCTTGAACTGGTAAACCCAATCAGCCATTAAACTTACAGAGTGATCTAAGGTAAAACATAAACAACCAGATGTAGCTAAAAGAGTTGTTTTGGGGATAAAGTAGGTAGGATACAAATAAGAAGGACTACTAGCAGTGGCAGTGGTAGTAGTAGTAACAACAACAACAACAATCACAAGGATGATAAAAATATCATTTACTAACCTATTGTTGATCTGTTTTTGCCAACTAGCCAACAGTGGTAGCTAAACAATGACAGTATGCTGATGAAGAACATGGCTGCCACAAAGAAAAGGAAGAGAACATGGAATTTTGCACGTGTGTCTAACAGTTCATTCTGGGGGGATAAAGAAAAAGAAATTTAGCATTAACCCCTTTCTATCAGCTTTCTGTTCAACTGATACTCTTATACAGAACAGCCTCTCCATACTTAAACAAATTATCATTATATTTGAACAGAGCTATGAGCATATTTATTTATTTATTGAAGGTATTTCTTGATCACTTTTCTGTCCATCAGGGCTCCCACAGCAATGTAAAATAATTATATACAAAAATACTCTTTTGAAACCAATTCATGAAGCCAGTTTAAAAACCAAGAGCCAAATGGAATGATAAAGTTCTGACTGATGTGCATTTAAAGACTTCTTAGCTAGATCACATGGAAGCAACATATAATGTTAATCTTTTATTAAAGTTTATGTGTATGGAATGTCAGTATAAAAGGAATTGGGAAACTACATTCATGTCTTATTTAGATTGTAAGACTGAGGGCAGGGAATTCCCAAATTAACAATTTGTAAGCCAGTCTGGGAGGCTTTCGGCTGAAGAATAGGATATAAATACTCTAAATATGTAAGTCTTTTTTTTTTTGTCATTGTAGGGGTTGGTACCTTCCTCCTCCCTCAGCAATGACCAAAGCCTCCCCAGGCCTCACAATTTAGCTGCTGCAGAGCCCTTCATGGCTATTCAGTGGCTGGTGGAGAGTGGAGTGGGGGATCAAGAGAAGCATCTGGTAAGTCCTCATAACCAGACACAGAATGATTACATTATCTTGAGGACCCTGGGAGATCTTAGCAAATGATGCCACTGGTCTGTATCTGGTTATAGGAATATAGCCAGATATTTCTTTGCTCTCTTTTGTTCTACACCACCCACTCAGTGTCAGGGGCAGGAATCAGCTAAACAATAAGTCTTGAGGGAGCCTGAGAGGACAAACAGTGTAGTTTCATATACAGAATGCTTACACTACACTCTACACTGCATCACCTGAAGTGTTTTAATGTGACTGGATCCTTCCTAGAGTTTGGTATAGAGGAAAGTTTGGTATAAATTCAATTGTTAGTCCCAATTAAATTGAATCAGCTGAATCAAGTTTGGATTAAATCCAACTGTTAGTCCCACTGAACCAATGGTAACATCCTACATCAACACTTATGTAAGTTCCATTGATCTACTCTAGTTGGGAGTAATAATAGGATTCAGGCATTTGTTCCAAATAAATAGTTGATAAAAGGACTCAATTCACTGTCTATTAGCAAAAATATACCTAAAGGAACTGACTAAGCTTCAATATGTGCATTACTTCACTTTATGAAGGACAGTGAAGACTGAAGGATTTATACAAAAAGGACAACAAAAATTATTAGGGGCACAAACAGAGCAGATGAAGGAAGATTTCAGCAATTCCGGTCTTCTAGCACTTTTTAACATGAGGGAGGAAAGAACAATTAAAGCCTATACACAACAATGTCACTGTCCCACCACAAGGCCTGTTGAACTGACAGCTGTACATTTGCAGAATTGATGAAAAAGCAGTATCCAATAATCTTTGATATAAAAGAGATTGCATATATAACTACACAAGAGTATAATCCAGTACAAGTGTGCTGGTGGGGTTTTTCAGAGTAACAGTGGGTTTTGGCCAAAGAATTTATTAATTTGTGAATGGCATGAAAGGAAATCTGAAGAATTTAAATAAAATTAAAAACACAAATGAACTCCATCTGACTGGCCGTGTTTTTCGTATGAAAGGAAGATTTCATACACATTTTTCAAAAGAATATACTTAATTTATAGGCTGTTAGCTGATATTTACTGTTTTGCTTCATTGTTTCTCACTTTTATTGCTTTATTATTTTGTTGCTATGCAGTTTTAATAGTTGTCTTAAATCATATGCAAATAATAGAGATGAACTCCTTATATATGTAAATGCATAACTGGTTTTTAGCAGAACCAATGTTTAAAAAAAGGATCAGATAAATTTGTGAGCAAGAGATCTAGCCATGCCACAAGCTATATATTTCTGTGCTACCAATGAACTGTCCTCATTTCCTAAGAGTGCTTGACCAGCCAATGTTAGAGAGAACTGATGAGCTAGCTAACTTCCTGATCTGAAAATTTATTGCTGTAAATGGGAATCCTGAAAGAACTGTGGGGATAAGAAGAGAAACAAAGTGTTATTCGGATCTCTGCCCTCCTTCTGGAACAAACAGAACCTAAAAATTTTGGCACCACTACAGCTGACTACTGTGCAGCAATGGAGCCAAGTTCCACCCTCCCTTCATACCCATGTAGATTATTGTTAGAAGCAGGAAGTAGAGCTTAGACATCATGCACCAGAGAAGCATGCTGTCTCTTTTAGCACATTTCCCTCACCACTGCAGTCCCTTTGCAGCTATGTCCTCAAATCGAGTCTGGAGGAAAGAGAATTGGGCTATAGGAATCTGATAGGAAAAGCACCTTGAAGTGGCTGGTGCCTGGCCCATAAACTCTAAAAGAAAGGACTGGGCTGGCTCAGTTTCCTCATATCCAAGAAACTGGGAATCTCTGAGCCAGAGGAACAAGAGGAGGCTGCACTCACTTCTCTATTGGCAACAGTTCACCACATTCTTTATAAAACAGGACCAAGTAGGGAAATCAGTGCTGTTGTTGTTCTGTGTCCTCAAGTTGTTCCTGACCTATGGAGACCCTAAGATGAAGCTACTGCCCAGCTTTCTTGGTAAGATCTGTTCAAAGGGGGCTTTGCCACTGCTTTCCTCTGAGGCTGAGTGTGACAAAACCAAGGTCACCCTGTGGGTTTCCACAGTGGAGTGGAGATTAGACGCTTAGTCTCCCAATGTTCTGTCCAGCACTCAAAATGCTATATCACACTAGCTATCATGGAAATTAGACATAAAACATTGTTAAAGCTTAAAACATTTAGACTTCAAGCAACTTCGGTGTAATAATTCTGTAAGAAGGAAAATATTATAAAGGGAATTTGATTACTTCCCATTTGGATTACTGTACTGCACTGTGCATGGGGCTGCCTTTCAAAAGTGCTCAAGAACTACCCACAGAACTGCAACTAGCTTGTTAACTGGAGCTGGCTACAGGGGGCACACAACTCCCTTGTTGCAACAGCTCCATTGGCTGCCAGTCCATTTCTGAGCACGATTCAAAGTGCTGGTTTTGACCTATAAAGCCCTGTATATTCAGGTTATTTGAAGGATTGTTATTTCCCTTTATGAGCCCAGCAGGATTTTAAAATCACTCACAGAGTCCCTTCTCTCTCTTCCACCATCTCCTAAGGTGCGTTTGGTGAGAACAAAGAAGAGGGCCTTCTTGGTGGCTGCTCCGACTCTAGAACTTCCTTCCAAGAGAGGCCAGAGTGCCCTCATCCCTGGTGTCCATTCAAAGGCAGGTGGAGACATTTTTGTGCCATCAGGCTTTTTAAATTGACTGCATAACGTCTTGTGATGCGGTGCAGCTTTTAAGGTGGCATAGTTTTAATGTTTTAATGTATTTAATAAGTTTAATATTAATATTTTTAATAG
Source organism: Iguana delicatissima (assembly GCA_948472985.1). NCBI lineage: Eukaryota > Metazoa > Chordata > Lepidosauria > Squamata > Iguanidae > Iguana > Iguana delicatissima. The sequence continues at coordinate 1,002,219 of CAOKZL010000166.1, read as the reverse complement.
ATAATTGTTTTAACTTTATAAATTGTTTAATTCTTTTTTAAATAGCATACTTTCATGGACGTTTTAATTTGTTCTCTTTTAATCTTGTTAGCTGCCTTGAGTTCCACTGTCAGGAGAAAGGTGGGGTATAAATAAAATAATAATTGATTGTTTTTAAAGAACTTTTTAACATTGAGTACTAGCATCCTTTAGTAAGAAAAATATTTTTATTCCAGTTTAATAATATTGGGATGTGTTCAATTTAAAAAAATCATTAAATATTTAGTATTATAATTACTGGGATTACACAGATTCCAAAATCAATTCTTTCTAAAAGACTACCTTTAAAATGGATAAAGTACATGAATTGCTTTGTTATTCATAGACTGAGATAATTTTTAACATCCATTTAGTCATCTGTCAGCATATCTAACCACTTAAGAGTAACAGTTTCTTCCTTAGGATCTGTAGAAATATGTTTTAATTATATAAAATATATTTTATTTATACTATAGGAAGCAGTATAAAAATAGCACAATAGATGATCTTATGACCCAATATTAGAAATTAATGTATAAAAAGAGCATACTAGAATACTAAACTTCAGCTTAAATTGCATTTTACCTTTGGACAATTCTCAGCAGATTTCCTGCGGCAAAGCTTTGTGCAAATAAAGACAATTTATTAAATAGCTATACCTCTCTGAAGCTGTTATTGAGTAGTAAAAACAGTAAAAATGCTGTTAGAAAATGGATTTGTGTGCACAAAGTGTAATGCGTGCAGCATTCAATGGCAAGTCTACATTCACTGAATGAACATGTAAAGGTGAATTTGTGCCTGCACAATGAGGTTGAAGGGATAACTGATTTTAATGGTGTACATTCAGAACACACCATTAAAATTAAGAGAGTCATCACTGCTCTAATTAATAGTACCTGAAGAGCTATGCTGAAGCTAATCTGTTGTACACAAGAGCAAGAAATCTTCTAGAAGTTAATGTCTATAGCAATTCCAGGTTTAAATTGAAATTTCTTGACCAGCTATAAATTGAAATATTTTAACAGCATGACGTTCTTGCCAATATTACGTAATTAATTTCTTAAAAACTGAATTATTTGGAGAGTAACAATTTAAAATGAAGTATTTAATTCTTCAAATAAAATTGTGTGAGGGCAATGTTATAATGTTATCTTATTTTTGTTCCTTAATGTACATCTTAGAAGGAACTGCATCAAAAACCTTACTCTCAGATCTACTCATCAAATGCAGAAGAGCAAGGATGAGGAACTTGTGGCTCTCCCAAATGCTTGACTGAAGGCCAGCCACAGCTGTCATTGGCCACATGTCCTGGAGCTGATGGGAAATAGGTATCCAATAATACCTGGATAGACAGAGGCTCCCCATCCTGTTTTCACAGGCATCTTAAGTTTAAGAAGTTCTAACCAAACTATTTTAATACCTTTTGGATGAGGGAGTTGGCAAACTAAAATTCATGTGTCTTGACAAAAAGACAGTCTTAGGTATAGCTAAAGTCATCTTCTGCCCTAAAAAAGCTAGGAACAGAATGAAGTAGGCTAAGTGAATGGCCTAGAGAATACACAAACAAGCTTTCAGATCTGAGCTGGTGAATCAGTGGCTTTCCAGATGTGACCAGGCTTCAACCCTCATCTGTCTTACCAGCAGGATGAATGGTGAAGACTGAGGGGAATTCCATTCTTGCAACAACTGTGGTTCACTGGTTCATCAGCTCTGATCTGAAGAGTTGCTTTTATATTCTCCTGCTTTAGAATAACAAGTACAAGTATTTTAGAGCTATATGAGCAACATATTATAAGTTTACATTTCTAAGTACCTATTGCCTGTAGCAGTCCCATTTTTATATTACTATACAGCTAAATAAATGTCAAAACTCCTTTTTGGAATTTATTCTATAGTGACTAGCTTAGCTGAATGCAACAGTTTTCTCATGGCTGAGGAAATTGTTGTCAGTTTCCTCCTACACTTGCCACTTCTCCTTCCAAGGTTCCAGGAACAGAAGTAAGGATAAAAGTCAGCTGAAGTGGGAATATAAGTTCTATTACCTCTGAATGAAAAAAAATTTTAAAAATGGTTTTACTGAATTTTTAAAGTATACATGCAATGAAGGGGGAAGAAAAGCAATGGATATGAATATGGGCTAGGAATATACACTAGCACAACCTGACCATTACCTAAGTCCTATTGATTAGTTACCACCTGAGGGATTTATATATCTTTATTTGGGGACATATGATCAGAGGATGATGATAAATTTTTTTATTATATTATTGCTTATTAGGTTTTGAATGACAAGTTAATGTATCGTTTTGACTAAAAAACAGGAAAAAAAAGCTAAGTTTAGCTGTATCAGCATTTGACAGCTTTCACTTTAATGTCATTGAAACTAAATCAGGAGCATTTCAAATATTCTAAAACTACTTTCAGAGCACTACACTGGCTACATGGAGAGTTCCATACCATTAATCTTTTTCCGAACTGTGACAGAAATGATCAAACACAGATGAAAATGGAGGTTTCACAAATCTAGAGAATGAAAATTAACCAAAATTCTCCTCCCAAAAGAGAGAATTTTTTAAACTTAAAATTTTAACAGACACATACAATGGCAAGGTTCTACAGCAACGTAGGATACAGATTAAGCACAATGTTCAATAATTAATAGTAAGCATACTTCTGTGGGTACTTTCTTATTGTCTATTATGCAATGTATTAACATTAAAACAAGAAAGATGTTTTATAAGTCCTAGATGTTTAAGCTGTTCCGAATATAATAGATAAACTATGTTCATTTTTATTTTTAATATGAAGTAGTTCTATAAACAAAATCAGATCTGGCTACACACCTCTGAAATTCTCAGAAAGGTCAGAAATCAAATGAGTAAAATCTGCAATTTACAATCATAGCCTGTACTGATCCTGCTAGCCACAGTTTGCAAGTTCTCTCATATCACAAAGAGTTCCTGGCTTATTGCAGAACACTGAAAAAGAAGCAGGACCTGCAGGTGAAAGACTTGTTCATTAGGCTACGATATATAAAGTTAAATCAGTTCTTCCTCTGCCTGTGCCTAATCCAACACGTGGGAGGCCGCACGGCTCCTAATATCTGTCTCTGTCTCTGTCTCTCACTGACAGAAGGGTTTAGTAAAGATAAACGAAGCAAAAACCATTATGAAATATTAAGAGATTAGTTTTATTCTGGGTCAAAAGATACACTTCCTTTTTTTTAAACATGAGATGCATGCATATATTACTTGTGTGTTGAAATGAGGCATTTAAAATTTGATTTTTGTTAGCAATTCTCATATTAAACAAGCAGCTCTCTTACATTCTATTAGATGTTAGTCAAGTCTTTTTTGAAACAAATCTGTGCAAGTGCATAGCATTCAGACTACATGCAGAACCACGGAGATGATATGGCCTGTGGCATATAATTTTGTAGGCTACAGCATAACCAATAGCAATTTATTTAAAGTAAGACATTTAATAAAAGGTTAAATTGTAACACTTGAACAGAGCAATAAAGATCTAAACACCAGTCAAAATTAAATGAGAGTAATGTTTGTATTTAGCAGATTTTTATTGCTTCTGCCACTTCAAACTGATGATGGTTGTGTGGTATGTCAAACACAAAAGCATGGTGCTTTTTTAAAAACCTATATTATATGCACAAAGTGGATAAGGGCTGCTTAAAAAAAACTTACTGTCCAAAACTTTATAAAATACTGCAAAACTGTAGCAGCCACAAATAGACAATAGAGGAGGGAATATAATAAAAACAAGAGGAAAAACTTGTAGTTGGAAAATCCCACGCAGTTATTCACCCTAAAAAGAAAGAAATAAAGGAAAATTGCTAAGTGGTCCTCTGTTTACTTCTATAGTAGGAATATGTAGCCTCTGCTTTTTTTTCTTCTTTTGCATCCCACAAACCTTTGAAACTGTTGCTATCTTGTTGAAATTGGGGAATGCATTGACAGTAAAAAAAGAGTATTTTCCCCTTGAACATATGATGTATAGAAGCCTTGCATTTTACTTTCAGTCAGCATACCTTCCAACATCTCACTGATGAAAACTGGGACACATGGGCAAGCTCTATCAGCGTATGGTCAAAATGGCAAAAGTTATTAATGAGGAAGAACGCATAAGCCAGGAAAGTGTGCAGTAGTTTACTTTTCCTCGAGTCTACAAGGAAGGGAAAGATTCTGCTCCCTCCTCACTTATCTCTCCCTCCTGCTGAGGTAATTGAGTGCTAAGTATGTTTGCACTTTGAATTCAGTAGGCAGCAAGTGAAGTAAGCTGAAGACAAAGGGTTAAAATGGGAGGAGAAGAGAGAAACTGTGACATTTCAATAGCAACTGAAATGGTGGTTCAACAGAGGATTAATCAGGACTGTCTCTGCCAAACTGGGACAGTTGGAGGGCATAGGTCAGTTGTGCTCCAGCAAGGCTCACTGAGCTTGAAAATTAGATGCCTATTTTAATGCCTCGCTTTAAAGGAAAAGTCCTACTGTTTTTGGACAACGTTGTACTACCAAATTTCAGAGGCACAACAGTGGTGGGACAGGGTACAACAGCTGGTGGGTGGAGGGTGAGTCCCTTGTGGTTTTCCCACTCTCCAGACACTGCCCATACCTTTTCTAAAGGGAATGCCAGGAAACATTTCCAAGACTTGGCATCCTACATGGTACTAATCAGTTAAAAAAATACATATTCTGAAAGAAACAGAAAAACTTGAAATTAAATAACTTTCCTATAGGTGGGGCATGATAGCTCTTTCTTACTATTTGACTTTCAATCAAGATTTTTAAAAACTGTTTTACCAGTTGAACATGGCTGAAACTGTACTTGTTGACTATGTGCACAAGCATAATTTGATTCTGTATAATTGTTTCCATTTTTGGACTCTCTCTTTCAGTGTAATGAAATCTCGCAAAGATTTTTTATTTCAAGCTCTTAGCCTTATGAAAGAAAAGAGCGTAGTGTTCAACAGAGGATAAACTGTTTGCCAGTTAATTATGTTAAATAATAACGCTTTTAAGAGTGCAATCTGCACCTGTACAACTCAATAACATAGCTCCTGTTCATTTTAATAGAAAAGACTGCAACTTTAAGCTTGTACCATGAGAAGTATGACTTGCTATAAACATAAATCTAATCTAAACTTTGACAATAGACAAACCTATACAAATGCAGCATTTAAATTCTCCCAGAGACAGTCACTTCAAGGCCAAGATCTGTTGGTCAGTGTAAGCAGACTGATGCAGATGGGGTGACTGGGGTAAGAAGAATACAGACACAGCAGTGGTGATGTGCAAGGCAGAAAAAGTCAACTTTGTTGCCATCTGGAAGGGAAGCTGCCAGGTGCTGAGCAGAATATCTCTGCAGTACCTGGCTGGCATGAAGGCTGCCTTGGAAAATTGTCCTGCACCCAGAAGACAGACACTATGGAAACAACGGTTAGCTCCCTAGCAGCCTTCCTTTCTGGATGGAGGCAAGTTTCCCTGCCATCTCTACTGCAGCTGCCCCATGATAATAAAAAGAACACACTGTGTCAATGTAACAGATAGTTACACTGGTGTAGGCACCAAGAGGATGCCAGCTCTACTTACTACTAATTTTATAGCTTAGCTATTAACATGGTTTGCTTACTTCCCTTTTTGTAAGAAGAAAACGAAGAACCAAGAAAAGCATACCATGGACAATGATGATCCATTTTCAGGACACATCTAAAAGCATAAAAGAAGATATATTTCAATGTAACAACAATATAAGAGCCTTTTCCAACAAGCAGATCTATTATTTTAATTTCAACTTTTGTATATTTTTAACTACATGTATTTTTACTGTAATTCTGTATTTCATGAGCTGCCTTGTATCCAAATAAGAAAGAAAGGTGGGATATAAGTAAAGTGATAGATGGATCCAAGTCTAGTATTTCAAAGCTTTTTGCAGCATTTCAGCATCAAGGAAAATGTATTATCACAGTTGATAAAACTCCCATCCACTAGAAAATGGCAGTTTAGGGGCAGTGTAAAACATTACAGGGAAGATGTGCTGCAAGTCTTGTATATTCTTCTTTTCTCTCTCTCTCTTTTAAAAATTAGTGTTTATCATGTTCTAAAGCAGGCACTTACAGCCCAATAGGATTCTTCTTCTTCTTCTCTATTTATGCATAATCCTGCCTTTCTCCCAAAATAGGGATTCATCATGAGTGAGAGATGAACAATGTCATCATCATGATCATCTCATTTTATCCTGCCTTTCTCCCATTACTAGGATTCAAGGTGGCTTGAATCATGTACATAATCATAAATCAGAACACACAAAAAGCTATTATTCAAATGCAATTAACTTACGCATAGACTTGAAACAAATTCTTTTTCTTTTCTAAAGTCTTGATACAGCCATTGAGAAGGCCTTCTTCCTTGTTCCCATCAGATGAGCCTGGGCAGGCCTTTGCCTGAATAATAGGCTCATATTGGAAGATACAGTGGCCCAAGCTGTATAGGGTTTTATAGGTCATAAATAGCACTCTGAATTGCACTTACAAATGGACTGACAGCCAGTGCTGCTATAATGAAAACGTACATCACAAGAATATAAGAGGTTGCACAAAGGAGTACTACAGACCATATGCTGCCAGTACAGTATACTGATTAAGAGAATAAGGTACAAAACACAAAACCTTGTGTTCAGATCTCATCTCGTTCACAAACTCAAAACAGGTTATGTAGGAATTAACTATAAATCTCCTAATTTTGCCTTCTTTTGAAATAAAATGCAGCCATGAGTATATGTGATATTTGGAGGAAAAGCTGGGACGGGTTATTAAGCCTTCAGTCTTCACTGTTCCCCAACTCACTGCACACAAGAGACCTGCCAATGCACCCAAAGGGGCCCAGAGGCATTCCTGAAATATAAAGACAGCCTGAGAGGGCACACTGCTTAGCAGCATGTTCAGACTTCTTGGAAAAAATGAAGAAGAAACAGAAGCTGCCTCCCCCTAGCCAGATAAGCTTTGGAGGCAGGGGACAACAAAAGAGCAATCAGGGTTGTGTTAGGGAAGAAATCATTATTATCTAAACTTGGTCTAAAATGGAAATCAGGCCCAGTTCCCACCACAGTCTCAGACAATATAGGAAGATGGAGTGCAAAGAGAGGGGAACCCATAGATCACACATCAGATTATCTGTGGACTACCCCAGCTTCACTAAGAACTGTGGAAATGAAGAGGGAATACATGCAGTTTTCCGAAGTGCTTCTGAGACATCATCAGAAACTTTTCCCTTTCTTCCTACTTTGCTTACAAATAGAAAAAAAGGAGAAAATCAGTTGCATGTTCCAGGAAGCTAGTTCTTCACATCCTGGTTCAAAATGATTAGCATACACAAGGAAATGTAAGCGTGACATAAAAAACATACAATGGGCAGGTGTTGTACCAAATAAAGCTTATTAAAATGAGGTAGCAATAATCTGTACTATCAAAAAGTAAAAAAGGATCTAAATTGTCTGTCCACTTCTATTTCTCATTTCACTTTCCCTCTGTAAAAAGAAAGAATGTTCTTGCTTACAGAGATATCTGTAAGCAAGTATTTCTGATAATAATATTTCAACAAATTAAGATAAAATATAATTTGGTATAAATTCCCCCTGTCCCCTCCCAAAAAAAAAGGGTTGTGGAGAAACAGCTTGGACCTGGAAAAATAACACTGTGGCTTCAGATGCACTTGCTAGCAAATCTACAAAAATTCATAAATGCACATAAGTCAGTCCTCCCAGAGCTAAAATGTACTTACAGATCACAGGCAGAACAGTGATGGCACCGATCTGGTTTGATTAATTGGCATCTATCGCAGTACCTTATGGCTGTTGTAAACATTTTAAAAATAGAAATGTCAAATAGAAATTTGTAAGTCAGAGTTAAAAGAGCCTTTACTTTTCATAAAAGGATATATTACTTCCCAAAACACTAAGCAGGGCTACTGTACTGTAAATAGTAATGTGTAAACAAAGCTGTGAGAGCTGTGACAACAGCCCGCTTCTTCAAAATACAAGAAGCACATTGTTAAAGCAATGGATGGCTCAAGTATAAGACAAGTTAAAGGATGTTATTAGAATGAAAACTAAAAATAGCATTAATACAAGAAATACATCTAAAGAGATGAAGTGCTAAACATGAATGCAACCTAAACAACAGGCAGAGTATGAACACTGTCTTTTTAATGCTACTGCACATATATACAACTCCTTCTCTGGAACATAAGATACAAGAAGAACTGTTGCAAAAATTATTTCTAGAGTGTGTTTCATCCTAGAAAGCTAGTCTATCTACTGGATGTTAAGTGCTGTCTCTCCATTAGCTCTTTAAATAGGCTAAAACCAAACTGAGGAACTTAATGTTTCATCACAATGAGGCAATTAAGATGCAATATCAATCTATGAACAGACATGGGCCTCAGGCTTGCATGTTCCCTTCTGCATGCTTCTTCCCTTCACAAATGGTGATTTTTTTTATCATCAACTTGATTTATATCCCATATCTCTCCTATAAATGGATTTCAAGGCAATTTATAATAGAACAATCAAAACATAAAATGAATAAAAAACCAAAACAATTAAACAGATGAATAAAAATAACGGAGGGCATACCCAATCATATATATTTCATTACTTTGCTTAATTTCAGGTTTTTTGGCAAACTACAACTTATCTCATCTACAAGTAAAGTATGTTTTTTGCACAAATCAAGAATGCAAACATCCAAACAAAACAGCAAATTTTAATTTGCTAAGAAGATAAAGGAAAAAATCAACTAAAGGTAGAAATCAAGGCATATACTTGGCCACAGTCAAATCTAAAGATGTCTTTGAGATGATAAAGAGCATCTGCAGTTATATTTTATATAGCCTTACCTCTTGACATTGTTGTAGTATACACAGGCAGGTCTTTAGCAGCTCTTCGTAAAATTTCCTGTTGGGATTCTGGTCTCTCTTCTTTTTCATATTGCTCCTTATCAGTTTTTGACAAACAGAACTGAAGAAGAGGACAGAACCATGATTTTTAAACTATTTATTTATTTATTTATTGTCACATGCTAGTTAAGGGCCCAATTACCCTAAAGGCACCAGATCTGGTCTGAGCTTGGAAGCTAAAAAGATTCAGCTTGGCTTCGTATCTGGATGGGAGACCACCAATGAATATCAGTTGCTGTAGGCTATATTTCAGAGGAAGGAACTGGCAAAACCACTTCTAATTATTCCTTGCCAAAGAAACCTCTATGAGATTCATGGGATCACTATAGTCAACAGCAGACTTAAAGGTACACACATTCACAGAGTAATGTTAACCAGGCTTACATGAAACCTCCATGTTAACAATTCAAAGGAGAAATGTGCAGAATAAATTAAAAACATACAAGTCAGTTTCAAAATACTTTTAAAGCATTTAGCCCTGTACAAATAATAATATAACACAAAAGAAACCCTGGCTATTTATGTGTAAGGAGCTTCCAGGCAGTTGTGAGTAAGGATTAGGGTCTTAGAATGTAACTTGCAACTCATGTTACATGTAAGATTGAAAAGAGTTACAGATAAGGGAATATATGAGGAAATATCAGTGTATACTAATCTCACTCTCCTACATCTACACTCCTCAGTACCACCACCTTTGTTCCCCAATATACTTTGTCTTGCCCCTTATCACTACCCAATCTCATAATACACACATTAATGAAATGCAAATAAAATGCTTAAAAACTGACCTCCCAGGAGCCAGAAACCAAATTGAACACAGATTTTACTGTCAAGTCTACTATACTTTAACAGGCTCAAAGTAATTCCTTCTAAAGTAGGGTGTCTCTTCCACCTAAACCTGAACTGGATGAAGAGAGAAGACCAGACTGGATAGAACATCTGCAGCACTAAGAACATAATTAAATGAACAAAGGTCTCTTTTCTTCCAACAGTTTTGTACCAAAAAGGGACAACAGCTCACATAAAAAATAATTTTTGCCTCTCATTTTTTTAGAAAGGTGGGGAGCTTAATTCTTCGTGCTCATGAATTATTTAAACATAGGTTGTCATCCATTAAATATAAAAAGGTGTTCAAAGAAGAGATCTACCCAGCTATCTACTTAACACTGCTACTGGAAATAGTAATGTACGTGCAGCAATAATGTCTGACACATAACATGCTCAGCTGTCCTTACAGAAGAAAACTGTAATGCTTGTGGAGAGGACACTATCTACACAGATAGTATATACATAAGCAACTACTCTTGTTGGTTGGGAAAAAGAAGAGAAATGGATAACACAAAGAAACTCAGAAATACTGAAGCCCATGATGACTGAATGGAATGCAAGGAACTAGGGCTTTAAAAAGTAGGCCAAGTAGGAAGCTACAAATTAAAAGCACAATAGGCCTGACAACTTTAGTGGCACTCTGTCAGTCCACGCTGAACTGGTAGTTACTGCAGTTGAATTTGAAGACAAATTGTTACAAACTAGGTATAAAATTAAGATGAGACCACAGTATGGAAAAAAAATGAAATAAAAATGATAGATGTTAATTCCAAAGCAAGTAAGTGGTTAAGTGTGGAAACTATCTATTTATGGCCTCTGCACCATCCCATAATGTACAAAGACACTCTGCAATTCAATTTACAAAGTGGTTTTCAGAAGTAAGGTTACCAGCTTATTTCTGATCCCTGCTGTTAGGTTTTTAACAGAAGCATGATGCACAAAGATTTAGCAGCTGGCATTAAATCTAAGACAGATGCTTGTTAATTTTTAATGTCTCAGACCTGTGTTAAAGGGACAAGAGGGACCTCCATTTATATAAAATAGCTGTCATGCTAGGAGAAAAAAAAATGAACCCAGAAAGACACAAATAACTTTTGTAATCTGCTGTAATTACATACCTAGCCTGCCTGAATGATTTACTAAGTTGATACTATAGTTTATTTTAGTAGATATAGCAGCTTAAGAAGCACATAATGTACTGCAGCTAGCCAAGTGGAAGTGTCTTACAAAGAAGTCGTTAGAAGTCAAAGATTATACAAGTTATTTATGTACTTCAGACAATCTGACACTTTAAAACATAGTTTTGTAGAACAACAACCACTAGCCCTGAAGAAATATACACCATTTAGATCTTTTTAGTTATTAAAGGCTTCACAGACAAAACATAAAAGGGTTTTCAAAACAAGGGCCAAAATACTTTTAAATTAAATTGACAAACAGTATCCCTTTGTTTTCCTGCTTCTTTCCTAATTCCAGGATGGCGAACAATAATGAATTGTTGTTCTTTATTACAAAATGTGATGTCACAGTGCAACATGACTTGGGGATTTTTTTTAAACATACTCTGATTTTCAGATCACAGGACGCCACATTATGCAAGATGCTAAAGATGTTTTTCTACAATGGGAAAATTTTATGTATGGTATGAGAAAGAACAATTTGGAGACAATCACCTTGGAGACAAATCAATTCAGATATATAAACAAAAAGGGAAAGGGATATTCTAAGTGAGGAACTGCATTTTAGATCTACAACAAGAACACATTTTAATATTCATGAGATTGCTTTGTAAAAAAAAATGCAAGTATTTCAAACAGGGAAATACCGGAACAGAAACAACTCTCATCAGTAGCCATTTCTACCTCTCTGGGAGATTCATGTGGCCCAGTCCTTTTACGTGCCCCATAATTCTCTGTCCCAATTTTTCAGGTAAAAAAAATCTTAGAGCAAAAAATGAGATAAATAAAACAACCCCTAGCCCCCACCTCCAGTAAAACCTACAATAATCACAATACACTTAGAACTGACAACCAGAAGTGATGTGGGGTTATGCATCCACCATGAGGATGAAATCCTTATTGTTCCCTCTGCTCTAGAACTCTGGGGCACTGGAAAGGAGGTGCTTTTTTCTTTTCCCCTCCAGAAAATCTGGACAGTTCTATATGGTTCATATGGTAGAAGACTGGGATACACTGCAACTGTATGCAGAAGGTCCTTTCTGCTGCTCTTTAAAATGGGCCCTCTCCTACTGCCACCTCTGCAGGCACAATCTCCATCCCATGTATTGTAACCCTATACTCAAAATGGTGGCACCAGGTGTGTGCATGAGCACATCAAAAAACATAAATGCTAACGTCCCACAATACCCAATTGCACTTTTTGTTTTGCATGAAGCTTCCTGGAATGGGACCACTGTGTATATAGAGGGTCCACTGTACCTGCAAAGCCAGGACATGTAACTGAAACAAGAGGATCATAGCTAACTACAACTCAGGTGAGGTGTGTGTGATTTTGTAGATCAACACATCATGGAAGACTGATTCAGATAGTCTTCTGGTTTATTAAGAGCTCCTCCTTCATCACCCAGAACAGACTCCAACTACCTAACTACCATACTCAAAAAGAGATAGATGCCAACCTTGCAGAATCTACTTGTTTTTTGTTTTTGTTTTTTTAATTTAGAATCCTGGGAACCAATTGTTGGCAGCAAAGAGGCATCAACTCATGTACAAAGTGATTAGTGAAAGGGAATTCTAGAGAGCATGCTTGCCTTTTTGTTTCACCTCTCTCTTTCTTTCTTTGATCTATGTACTCAAGCTTTGTTTGCTTCCTCCAAACATTAGTTAGTCTTTTGCCTTCCTTTGTCTGGGAAGGTACCATCCATGAGGCTCCTGACTCAAGATTGCTTACAATCACACATGAAATCCAACTTTTAGGGACTCTTCTATTGAAATTTAGGTAACCTTCTTTTGTCAATCTCCTTTCCTATCAAGAGATGGATTTGCTGAAACAATCAATATAAGTTTTCTTTTTTACCCTTACAAGAACATCCTGAGTATTTTCTCCTTTATTCTACCACAAACTCACACTGAATTGGCTATGCTGCATTCCGCTTCATACAGATACCTAATATCTTTACAGGTTATGGGACCAGTACACTTAACACTGTGCAAACAATCAGAGCGTGATGCAAAAGATATATATCTCAAATTAAAGCATTCTAAACTCAGAATTCTTTTAAAAAACAAATACTGTACCAGAATGGAACAGAAATCACAGTCATTCCCCATAAAAATCTGTTCCTGGCTCGTTCATGCTATCTTCATTCCAGCTGTGAAATTTATGAATGGAGGTGGGGAGTTATTTTGTTGGAGCTATTGATGAAAAATTGGGATCCAGACATCCTTGCTGACCTACTACAAATCACCCAGTGATATATAATTAAATCCCAATATATGTTTTGCCTACCTCTGACTTAACCAATTTTAAAATTTCAACTTTTTTTTGTTGTTGTAAGAAAGTTTGACTTAACTGTGAGTATTCTGTGCAACCAGAGATGTTGCTACAGGGCACAGAACTTCCCACTGCAAAATAACAGCTTTCAGCAGTAACATTTTAATATTTCAAGTTGCATAAAATATGCTTTAGTCTTCAGGTAAGTCAAATCAACCTGCAGGAGCTGTGATATGCAAACACAAGCAAGTGCCACAAACAGCATGCACCAATTATTAACACCCACTGCAGATATAACCTTCCTGATCTTCTACTCATTGTTGGGAAATGAAGAGTAAATTTCAGTTTTGCATTTTCTTTTATCTGCTCCCAAATTACCTGTCTCCTCCATAGCTTTCTCTAATAATGGCTTAGTGTTATGTTAACAAATATTGGTACTAACCAGATAACCCCATAAATAGGACCTGCAAGCCTACTGTGAATATGGCTTAAACAATATCCTTTGGACACATAACTCTGACTAGCACCAATGAAGATTTAACATTATATCATCTTTAAAGAAAATTTTAAAAGTGAAACGGGGAATCTGCACAAGTGAAAAACAAGAAGAGGCAGAGTCAGGAAATCACGAGTATTATATCTGCATATAACAGCTGAAAAGTGATGTAAAATAGTCAAACAAATACAAGCTTTTGCATAATTCACTCTGGCCACAGTATCTGTGTTCGCTGCATACACAGACTCTAATTAGCACAGAGAACACACAGATCTGGCCAGGAGATAGCCTTCCATCCATAATGCATCCTTCTGGTACATGCAGCAAACCCAAATCTTTGTTTTCACCTGGAAAAAGTGCATCAGGATAAATTCTAGTGGAGGAAGAAAATCAGCCCAGGTTGACAATGGCTAAGATTAAAATGATGAGTATAATTGTTTTGAATTTCTAAAGTTTGTTTCAATTCAAAGTTTTAACAAGAATATTAATGCTACAGCAAAATCACAGCTGTTTCTTCCAGAAATTTAGTCGTCCAGCTTCCAAAGGTTCCACAACTTCCAGAAGTTTAGTTATCCATATCAATATTATTTTAGGAAGATCATTTCTATTTAACATAGCCAAGTGGACTGCAGTAGTGTTTCCAGAGAATGTGATCCTTCGTCTGCATTGTGCTACATACTGATACCCCTCCCTCAACACATTTGGTGAGAAAAGCGGAATGGAAAGGTGATCACAAAACATAACTCAGCACAACAATGGGCAATCCCATGCTGATGGGGCCTTTTATGTACTGTCTGAGTTTCTTGGCAATCTGTTCGTAATGAACAGCATTCTGAAACAATTGGAAGACTTGTTACTGAGCATAATGGGAAACTGCTAAAACGATCTTTGTGGAAATACACCTACAATGTATTTTAAAATGTCAAATTAGGAAACTGAGTAACATTCTGATCGCTGCACTGTGGATTACTTCATATTTAAGAGCTAAACAATTAACATCCAGATTAATTAAATCTGAAGCTAGCCAAGTGATATGTTAGTTTTAATAAATAAACTTAGGATTTTAACTCACAGCAGTGAAACACTCCTATTGACTACTAAAGGGAAACACCCAACAAAAAAGCAAGCAACAGTATACTTTAAGGCAAGTAGCAACAATTCAACAAGAGTGGCATCATTTTGCCAATTTTAACATTTACCTCACTGGAAGGAGAGGCAGGAGATGTAAAAATAGTCTTCCAATAGGACCACACAAACATGATAAACGACAGATGAAAAATCACAAGGTAGACAACTGTAATAAAAAATAAAATACAAGCAAGATTTCAGTGAGTACAGCTAAAAAGAACAAACGTAATAAAAACATGCAATGGCTACAACGTAGAACACAACTATTTTTTCTTCACTTTTCAGCAAAATAAATTTGAAGATACCATTGCAAAATGGCAAATGCATGCTACACCAGCCAGTTCCAAATAATAAAACATTACAGAATTATAGTTAGAAGGGATTTTGGTAGTGTGGACATATTATGTGAACGTAATAAAATATTAATGCAAATCTAACATTTGAATTGATGTCTTAAAACAGAATCTATTGCTGTATATAATCTATTGCCCTTCATCTTAAATCAGATGAAGCAACTATGTTATGGGATACCCTAAGGACTTTTAATGTTATCTCCTTTCTGATCTGATGTCTAAATTGAGCCATTAAGCTAGGAACTGCTTTCCTGGTTAAACAATCAATCATGGGTAAAACATCTGCATTTGAGGTTGAACATTATTAATATGACATAATGCTGTATTTATTATTCTAGGCTTTAAAGCTGGCAAACCATCACAAACATAGGCATCCCAAAGCTGCTCCAAGAGATGCCACTGTATATCTCACCAGGATCATACACTGGCTCTATCTGCAGGTTCCATGACTTACACATCAAACATTTTTATCCTTCCTAACCCTGCTTATCTCCTGTTGACTTTGTTTCCCATCTATGGACTTGAAAGTTTCTCTAGTACTTTGTGATATGATAAAAGTTTTATGCTGACAACAGATTTTAGCATTATTCTCTTAGAACTTTTCTTTTAGACAACATAGTTACCTGTGTGTATCCTAAAAATAGGACTTTTAGCTGTTCAATAGCAGGATCGAATACTGCAAAATGATGATCTGATACCATTGGAAGTTGGAATTTTATCCTCTGAAGGTGCATCCCTTTCAACTGTTACATGAAACGTTACCCCATTTAGTTTTTATTGACTTAAAAAACTAATACGTTTCATCTGAAAGAATCTATGCCTTTGTTAATATAGAAATGTTTCTCACTCACTCGTTTCTCACTGTGCAATTTTCTACAGCAGGAAACTGCTGTATTTTATACTCTCTAAAATGGGGGCCCAGTTATTGCTTGTTTCTTCTTCCCAGAAATACAGGGTGTATGTTCTAATCACCTTGTATCTTGTGGAGTCTGATTTGAATGTCTGCAGCCTCCTGGTACCTTCTGTTTTAAGGTTGTAATTGGGTGCAAACTCTGACCATCAACATCAGACTTTTTTCCCTTTCTCTCTCCATTTTTTAACCGTCTAATCTGATGCAGAGTTCTGCAGAATTCAAAAGCTTGTATGATATTTTCAGTTACACAGTGCTGAACAGATATGGTTATTAGTACTTTTCTTCTTTCTTCTTTTGCAATGGATCTACTAGGGTTATATGGTACTTTAAATCTGTGTTCTCCAACTTGTAGAGGTGGTTCTTATATTATGAACTATGAAATCATGACTATTTATGGCTACCAAGTAAGTTTACATTGCATGGAAAAACACTCATCTTTATAATAACTAGTAGCTCTTAGTTTGAGTACTTGGTCTAAATGTATTGTCTTGCTTACAGTTCACACTTGTGAAAGAGACAGGAGAGAAGGACAAACAGAAATTAACATTTCAAGCTAAAATACTGTGCCCATTGTTTTGTAGTGCGGTTATTTCCTATCCTAACATAGCCTGACATAGGATATAGGCAAAAGTAACTTATGTTAATAAGTAATACATTGTTTACAATTTATGTATTTAAGAAACAACGAAGTGTGTTTTCCCAGGTAGCTTAAGTGTTCTATTTTGTTATGAATCAGTTATTTAACTATTATAATCAGGCAGTCGCGTACTTTTTTAGAAGAAATATTCAAAGTACAAATACCTTTATTTCAGTCAATGACACCTACCTTATTTTAAATCAGCCCACTTTACATGCTAAATTATCTCATACATATAACAACAACAACAACAACAAAGCCGAATTGGATTCATATGACTCCCAATAGATGTCTATGGGAGTGCTTCTTAACTGACAAAAATTAAAGAGAAAAAGAAAATCTACATTATTCTTGAATACCTATTTAACAATTTACTCTTACAGTCATATGACATGGAGTGTAGATGTCCTAAATTATCTATTTTACTTCAACTGTAAAATTAAACAATTGCCTTTCCACTCTTTTATGGCCATTCTGCAACAACCAGAAAGTACAGCATTAAGCCCAATGGCCTCTTAGTTAAGTATGCCCTATTCTTTCTGGTTTTTCTTATATGTACATCCCCAGACTTCTTATCGTGCACTGTCTGCTGAATTCTTCCTAATTTGTTTGCATCCTTACTGATACAAAGAAATGTTTAAAAATGAGTTCAGGTAGAAATTTGACACGTATCAGTTTTAAGAAGAACACTCCCTCCCTTCTTATATACTATGCTTCCAAGAACGCTTAGGTTCCCAGTATGCTCTTTTAAAGCCAAACTATATGTTGAACTTAATATGTAACATACAGCTATATCTCCTTACTAAACTGTTACAAATGACAGTTATGTCTTTATGGAAGAGAGTCCTTTCCAGGAGAGCAGCATGTAGGTAGGGGAGACTTATATACATGCAGTTTGGCCCTAAAAGAACATAATGGACAACCCCTCTTATTAAAACAACACTCATAGGGGCACAGTACGTAAAACAAGGAGAGACATTACACTGTAATCAGAACTAACATACTCCCTGAAAAGCGGCTACAATCCCTACAAAAAATTTCCCACTGAAGACAGCTGTGGAGGGGAAGCAACAGCTTTAGGTGGCAGAAGCTTGGTTTGTATTGCTGGGGATGGAGAGAGGGAAAATCCTTCCTCTCCTGTCCCCTATATTCCCAATAACGTCTGCCCTTTGTAGCGGCAATTAATTAGCAAAGAGGGAAATGTAGTTATATACTATGCATTCAGTTCATGGCAATGTAGCCTGGAGTAAAGTGCCAATTAACCTAATGGTTCAATTGAATTCCTGATGGAGATTTTCTACTTCCTCTTATGAAAGTGAAAGACTCCTATTCACTTCTGTGCAAGAGTTCCACCACCCAACAGGCACTCTGATTAACGTACAGTACTTAGGAAAAGAGAGGCCAGTGTGGTATAGTGATTGGAGCATCAGACTATGACTCTGGAGACAACGGCCATTTCCGCACTAGACTGTTATAGTGCTATTATTCCACTTGCAATATCGTATGGAATCCTGGGGCTTGCAGTTTAGGGAGGGTCTGGCCAGCCCCTCCTGAAACTGCAAACCCCAGGATTCCATAGGATGTTGCAAGTGGAATAATAGCGCTAACAGTCTAGTGCAGGAATGGCCACAGCTTCAAATCTCCACTCAGCCATGGAAAACCACTGAATTATCTTGGGTAAGTTACATACTCCCAGCCTCAGAGGGAGGCAAAAGCAAACCCTCTCTGACCAAATCTTGCCAAGAAAACCCCATGATAGCTTTGTCTTAGGGTTGCCATAAATCAGAAGGGACTTGAAGGCACACAACAACACTTAGGAAAAGAGAAAGATTCCTTTCATACAGGAAACCACTGCCCTGCAGCTTCTCCTCTCATTGAGAGGCAGGCACGCTCTGCCAACAGCTCAGAATGCCAAAAGGCAAATAATGTCTAAATATGATTACGACAGAGTTAAGAAATTAAATTGATATTACTTGAGTTTGATATGGCCATTTAGCATGCTATTTCACAGGCATAATACAGCTAATTATAGATGGAAGGAAACTATCATTCCAGTTATGTTTGGAGCAACACAAAAAAAATTATCATGTTTATGATGTATCTAGTAGTAAATTTCTATGTTATTTAGATTGTAATGTTAACAAGTAATTGAGTTTCTAGGCCATCAGCGAACAGTTACAACTACATTTAGATCAGCAAGGAATCACAAGCAGTGGGTTTAATGTACAATTTTTCATTGATAGATAATTAAATTAGTACTGTCCAGTTATTACGTCAGGAAGAATTATACTAGTTTTTTTTAAGTATCAAGCACACTTCCCAATAAATAACCTTCATCTAATGACTGTTGAAACTAAAGTCCAAGTGCTAGCATAAACCCAATGCCCTGCACTCAGTAACAATATTACTTGGAATTTTCAGGATTTGGTTTCCTATTCTAGGAAATGGGGCTTATATTCATGCACTGCATTTGTGGGTTACACCTTACGAAAACAAGAAGCAGGACCAAAACCTGTTCCATTTTATAAAGATTTCCCACACAGTTGATAAGTCTGTCACAAGCGCAGCCATTGGCCTTTCCATTCCTAATCCATTCTAGTTTCCTAAATAGGTATATTTAAGCTACATTAAGAAGATAACAGAATACTAATTAGCAAGGTTGCTATTACCTTCTAAATCCAGAAGCTGATGTTGAGTTTCAGTAAATAAAGATATTCTATTTCTAGGCAACTATAGAACTTGAGACATGGTCAACGAGTCACCTTCTGATTGAGGGCAGAACTTGGAATTGTCGCATAGTGTTCAATATTTCATGTTATTTCTTCTGTCATATCAAAGGAGAAATTGCTGACCTACTTTTCCAAGCTGATAAAGAATGAAAGTTTAAGAAGACAGACAGTACAAGTAAGCACCAGTGCAATCACACTGAGGGATTCTACTTGCTTGCCTAGACAATATGCATACACTAGACTGTCCTGTGACTATGTTTATTTTGCACACAATTATACGAATTCTTAAACTCTTTAAAAAAAATTATATTGCCAGAATCAAAGGCAAAACTTGGCTTTAGAACTGCAAATGACACTTTTTTTAAAAAAAATTGGAAGTTCATGTTTTAGTCTGTAGACAGTCTAGCATAAGTACAGACTCCAGTGTACAATCTGGTTTTGAAAATCCATAAATAGTAAGTAGGAACTTGATTATTAAAGTGTATTTGTGATGCCTGAGAGTCAGTGTGCTGCAGTGATCTGAGCGCTGGCCTAGGACTCTGGAAGGCCAGAGTTCAAATCTCTGCTCAGTCACAGAAGTCTACTGGTTACCTTGGCCAAGTTATACTTTTTCAGCCTAAAGGAAGGCATTCACAAACTTCCTCTGAATAAATCTGGCTGAGAAAATCCTGTAACATGATCATCATAAAGTTGGGGTTAATTTGACGGCATGTAACAATATATACACCAATAATCAAGGTCCTACTCAACATCCTTGAATTTGAAACCCAGATTTGACAGTATATTCTAGCTTAGAATCCATTGTCAAATCTGGGTTTTAAATTCAAGGATATTGAGTAGGACCTTGATTATCAATGTGTATACTAGTTTAAGTTCAGTTGGGCCATTAATTACCACTTCGACAATAATTTCAAATATATTTTATCTGACTTTTGAACTGAGGTGACACAAAAACTTGTGTACTAGGATTTTCCATGCAGCAGAGCTGCTTCTATTTTGAAGGAATCCCAAGACATTACCAATGGAATTTCATTGCAGCAGATAAGGACTCCTCGGATACAGAATGTGATGGAATTCTGGGAGTACTGCTATCTGAAGTGCCAAAGCAGCTTGGAAGCAGGTTGCTAGACAACCAGAATAGCACCTCAAGAGGGAAACCAAGCCCAGAAGTGTGTGGCAGGGGCTTGTGGCTGAGAAAAAAAAGTTATATAAAGCCAAGTACTTGTGGGTATTGGGATTCCTTCAGTGAGAGCCAAGCAAGGAGCTAGAGAGTAGAGTCCCTAGGTCAGTAAGAGAACGTGGCTGTGTTGGAAAGTTTAATTCCCAGTGAAAACCTTTTGAGAGGCAGAAGAGTAACTAAGACCTGGTAGGATCTGGTCAGAGAGTATGACCTAGATTAGAGGTTAAACCTTTGGTGGAAGTTTAGCTAAAGGGACTGTTATATGATACTTGTGTCTTATATGAAAGTCTAGAGACATAATTAAACTGTTTCTGAGCAGGAAGTCACCTGTTGCATTGCCTAAAAAGTGCACTGAGAAAATGTATCAACCTTGACTTGCATTTGAAGTATAATATGCTACTTTATTCTTATTTTCATCTAAATAAATGTTATAGTTTATTTTTGTAAACACTGATTCGGCTTGAGTTGTATATAATATATAAAGTAACACAGAAAACACACTACCATAAAATTATTAAGTGGTTCTAAATTAACATTGAAAACCCCCACCCTTTTACATAAACGTGGTTTCATAAGTGGGGAGGCAGAGTTGTGTGGTAAAGAAGGCACCTTATCAGATTGGGAACTGAGACATCAATCTGGGAATATTAAGGGCCTGTCACACTGGACTGTCATTCTGTGCATTTTGTTACATAGCTTTAAAATGAAGAACCCTAATTTTATAGCTGTTGTGATGAAAAAGTGAAGTGTTTTATTATAAGATATTTTTACTACTGATTCAGATGCAAGAGATACAGAACACAAAGGAAAAAAACTGAACAGTTAAAATTGGAGTGGTTAACAATATATCAACACTGAACACTGAAACAGTGACAAAACTTCACAAGAAGAGGAATGGAAGTACAAAGCGGTAAGAAAGCTGGCCTAGAATATACATTTTATAAGCAGGGATAGGATTCATATAATCATGCACTGCATAACATGAATGCTCCCAAATAGCATACAAAAGTACTGCTGAAATGTGGGATGGGCAGAATGCTTAGAAAATACACACATCCCAGGCTTATATGTGCTCATACGCTCTCCTAGACAACCTTCCAAAACAAACATAACAAGCAAGAGTGAGGAAGTCTTTGATCTTGGCAGTTAAGGCTTCTCAGGAAAGGAGGTTACAGTACAGCCCTGAATTAGGCTGCCAGAAAAACCTGGACTAGAACTGAAGGACAGTGGTTCTGTAAGGTGTCAAAGATATTTTCCCTTTCTTCTCTCTTCCTGAGAATACTATAGGGCAGTTGGTGGGTCAGGGGAGAAGTCTGCCTGCACCCTGTGCAATCCATCTCTGGAGTTGCTAAGGACTGTTTTCTTTCTTTCTTTCTTTCTTTCTTTCTTTCTTTCTTTCTTTCTTTCTTTCTTTCTTTCTTTCTTTCTTTCTCTCCCTCTCTCTCCCACCATTTCCGCACTAGCCTGTTATAGTGCGATGATTCCACTTTCAACATCCTCTGGAATCCTGGGGTTTGCAGTTTCTGCAAAGAAAGAAACTGCAAACCCCAAGATTCCGGAGGATGTTGAAAGTGGAATCAATGCACTATAACAGGCTAGTGTGGAAATGGCGTCTCTCTCCCTCCCTCTCTCTCTGTGTCTCTCTCTGCATATGAAGTCACTCCACAGCATTTAACTTCTTCCTGGAACTCAGCAGTAATTGCTGCTAGAGAACCTTCAAAATCCTAACCTTCACCCTGCACATCCAGACTGCCTTAAATATATGCCAGTCAATAAGCAGTTCCAACTTCATTCAAACTGCAGGTTAAATTTCTTTTAAAAGAGCACGAAGGTTTGTTCTGTAAGCTGACTGACTAGATGAGAGAAAGTAGAAGGCAATTCCTACTCTCCCTTACTTCTTGACGTCTACATTACTACTACTTCCAGCTTGTTTAATTTCTAAGACCCACCTGCAATTGGATGCCCTTTCTCATTTTCACTTTCTACTTTATATACCAAAAGAGAAAAAATGCACAAGATCAACTCTCTGTTCTCTGAGGAATGATTAAGAAAATACACATACAGCATACAACAAGAACAAATTTGGCTGCAGAGGCGAGCTGCTAAAGTAAAGAAACATCTGAAGTAGATTTCTTTGTGAGAAGTAAAGACCATGCCTCCCAGATGGTTCATGTGCTAAGATTACTTAATATTCAGAAAGAGATGTACAGAGGACACAAGGTTGTGGGAAAGAATGTCATACTAGTCCTTCATTTTATGGGAAGGACAAATTTTCATTGACTAGGCAGAAAAGAGGAGACACCCTGCAAACATACAGAAGCAACTGTTGGCTAGGAATATTTTTGGACTATTAAGTCTGGACATTATTTGTAGGTCCTGCTCCTAAGAAATGTACTTATGTGAGGAATTATTCTGCTAAGGATTCTTATCATATACACTCTATTTAAACCATAATCCCTTTGGAGAATATAGTTCTTTTGGAAAATCAATTCCAGTTAAACTGGTAGAGAACTATATAATAAACTCTATAGTACAGAGCTGCAGTCTCAGGAACTGTGTTTACAAGCAGCAATTTTTGGAAATATCCCCATCCCCAATTATGGAGTTTCTGCTGTTTCATAGCACAAACCACCCGCCAAGACAAAACACTTATTTTCAATAAACATTGAAGACTGGCTGCTTCTTTCTACACTCTATTACTCCACAGATATGGCTTCTCTTTTCTGGAACACAGAACTGGAGTACAGACGGGCAATCAGGAGCAACCTCCCAAATCTTCTCTTGAGAAAACTAAAAAACCCTAAGCTTGACAGGAGATGGCAGCAAGAGTCCTGAATATGCAGTACAGTGGGTCCTTGATATCTGCTAGAGTTTGGTTCCAAAACTGCCCTCCCTGCCCATGGATACAAAGATTTGTGGATGTTCAAGTCCCATTATGTACAATGGTGTAGTAAAATGGTATCCCTTATATAAAATAGCAATATCAAAGTTTGCTTTTTGGGATTTTTTTAAAAAAAATATTTTCAAGCTGTGCTTGGTTGAATCTGTGGATACAAAATCCATGGATATGGAGGGAATGACTGTAGTTCAATGCAACAATGGCCAGAGGTGTGCCTAATCAACTTACTGGAGACATGTTGTGCTGATCAGCTTCCCAAATGGCTGTCTGTGTCAATTACTGGACTGTATCTTAATCTGTGTAATTACTGGACTGTAGTTCTAGACAGTAACAATATTACCACTAACCATTGTTTTCTAGCACTTGCAACTCTTGCTTCTTCTTTTTCCACTGAAAACAATATAAATGCACCAGAGGCAAATTCAAACAAAACATCGTCCAAATAATTGAGGTTAAATTTAAAGTTCAGACATGCAAGGCATACATATAGAAATAAAGAAAAGAAAGCAAAACCTTTGTTTTATATACAGAGAAACATTCCTACCTTTTTCTCCAGTTGAGGTAATAGTAACTAGGGGGGGAAAAAACAGAAAACTAGAGTGAATATACTTGCAATCCTTTATAAATCCAGCAACATTAATAAAATATGAACAAAGTTGATCTAAACTGATAAAACTAGCCCTACGGAAAATAGATTTTCACATTCTCCAAATATTAAGAACATATGAGAATTTCATATGTATGTACAATGCATAAGCATAATCTCCTTCACAAAACTTGGTTTATTTATTTAGACAGGTAATTATGTAAACTGTGCTCATTTTAGTTCTTGGGAAAAGGAGTGGCATTGTCTGTTTGTGACACGACAAACTATGGGAAATACAAAGCACATTCTTCCTTCAAGAAGCTTGAAGAAAAGGCCAAAGCTGAAAGTTGGAATGCAGCTTGTGAAGCAGTAAGCAGCTGAAGATCCACATAAAAAAACCAGGCCAGACCCCGTTATACTTTTTGTCCTTGGACAAGCTCTCATAGTTAATCAGCTGGTATGAATTATTATATTACAGCTTAAGAAACAGTGATATGGAAGAGCCCTGTGCCTGTAGCCCTATCCCTCCATTAACAATCAATTACTTGTTGTTCTGCATGCATGTAAGCTAAACAGGAGCAAACAGTAACAGTGAAATAGAGCATGTGGTTTATTTATACTTCCCAAGAGCTTAGAAGTGAAATGTACCAGCAATAATCAGTGTTGCAGAAAGATACAGTGGATTGAATTCTGTGCTCAAGTTTTGTTACGGCAAATTTTTCATTTGCTCTTGCTGAGAAAAACATTCATAACTATGTCATTAGATAAGAGTCACTGCAAGAAATAAGAAACAATGCAATAATTCTATAATCTGGTGTTCAGTCATTAGTGTGAAAAGGGCTAGATTCTAGCTGCAAAAACATAAAACTCTCCCTCCTATAGTTTTTTTTTTCAGATTGCAAGAGGAAGAACCTTGCTGAAATGAACTGCAGAACTGACTACATGAGCTGCAGCACATAAAAATGGAGTGATGTCCTTAATGCTTAGCAGTGAAACCACCATCAACTGTTCATTAGTAGGTCAGAAAAACCCAATTGGCAATTGCACCGGTTACTTTAGAGCACAATCTTTTATACACCTAAACAAAAGTAATTCCCACTGGAAAGGCAGGATAAAGAATGCAACCCCTGAAACAAAATCTGCATGAACCGCTGAGGTTGGTAAAAGATACTAATTTCAGCCTTGTCTTATTATACATTGGAACCACACAACAGCATTCTAATACTGTAATTGAAGGGATGAACCTGGTCTTAAATTTGATATACTCTGAGACAGAGTTACAATAAGGCTGGTTAGACGCCCAAGAAAGCAAAACAAAACACAATTTGATACAATGCTAGATGTTGCTTTACTGATGTAATATTTAATATCTATTTATTTATTTATCTTATCTCTTAGCAAAAGCCAAGACAGCTTGTTTTATTTTATTTCCACTGTTGGATTAGAAGTAGACACCCAGGTTATTAGACTCTTTTTTTTTGGGAAAGATGAAGACTGGTGCAAATAAGACTCAGCCTCCTTTAGCAGAATCCACAAGTAAAGCAAATAGGAAGTATACATGTTTCATAGCTAAAAACTTTACTGATTACATTTAAAGGTACATTCAAACATATATACATGCAGTGCCAAAGCCTTGGCTAATTACACCTCAACAGAACTTGCACTCACCATCTTGAGGGAGGAGGAAGACAGGGAGAAGAAAAGAGAGAAGAATCTTTTATGTGCTTGCAAACACACCTGGAAAGTCCTCTGGTCAAATGGTGTGGTTGCTTTGATATATCATCATAATGGGTGAGTGGGTAAATGGGACAATTTCTAGAGACAGCATGTATAGAATAGAGGCATGCAGGAAACCCTGTCTAAAGCCTTACTGCTCTAAAAACGTAAGTGAGAATGCTTGGTTGAAAGGGATTTTCCAACATCTACTACGTTCACTATGTAGGCTTCTTTTTAGGCACTATTTCTTCAATAAAAAAAAACCCACAAACACTTCCTTACATATAAAGGTGTATGAGTGAATCTCTTAGGTCGTGAGTATCATAGGTAGTATCAGATCACAGAACTACACTCAACCAAATATTGTTCCAGTTGATGCTGGCAAGCAAAAGCAGCATGTAAGAACATTCTGTTTCTGGACTGCAAGATGAATGAAACTGCAATGAACTCTGAACCAATGCTTTGCTTCACATCCTTCTAGGTCACTATATTCAGGATCAGAAAGCAGCTTCTCAAGACACATTCCTTGTGTGTGCGTATCTGTTTAGCATCACACTGGATTTCAAAGCAGACAGAAGCTTCTGCCTGCTCCCAAATTCCATGAGATAAACGGCTCTGTCCTCTATGTTTTCCATGCATGTAAGCCTCATGCCACGTATGGCTTTGGAGCAAGCACAACTTACCTCCTCATACTTCTCTGTAACCTTAGGTGGGGGAGGTGAGTTCTGTGCCAGTGAGCAGATATGTGGAGACTTGTTCAATGATTCTAATCAAGCATTACAGTTCTCTGTTCTGCAGGCCCTGTTGTATGCTGCATCCTTTTACTGCTATTCCCACAATTTTTGCTCATTGTTTCTGGTACCCTAATGTTTTCCGCGTCAATATTATATTAGACCGGGATATAAATATAATGTAATGTAATGTAATATAAGACTCATGGCAGCTACGATTAAATATAGCTAAAAATGTGCCTCGTATAAAAGTTAAAAATATAATTAAATTATCAACAAAATAAAATCAGTAAAACTAAAACCAATAAAACAGAACCATAGAGTTACAGAATCATAGAGTTGGAAGAGACCACAAGGGCCATCTAGTCCAACCTCCTACCATAAAGTAATACAGATCTAAAGCACTCTTAAAGATGCCAATCCAACCTCTGTTTAATGAGCTGCAAAGATGAATCCAGCAGTCTTCAAGGCAATCTGTTTCCAGCTCTTACAGTAAAAAAGTTCCTCCTAATGTTTAGGTAGAATCTCTTTTCTTGTAGTTTCAGTCCATTGGTTTGTGTTCCTGTCTCTCTGGAGCAGCTGAAAACAAGCTGGCTCCACCTTCTCCATGACATCCTGTCATGGTTTTAAGGATAGCTATCATGTCACCTCTCAAATCTTCTTTTCTCCAGCATAAACATATGCACCTCCATAAGTCATTCTTCATAAGGCTTGGTTTCCAGACCTTTGATCATTTTGATGGCTGTTCTCTAGACCCCTTCCAGCTTGTCAATACCCTTCATGAACAGGGGTCCCCAGAACTGGATACAGTACTTCAGATGAGATCTGACTAAAGCAGAAAAGAGTAGCACTACTGCTTCCTTCAGTTTGGACACTATACTCCTGTTGATGCAGCCCAGAATTGCACTGGCTTTTTTCACTGCTGTATCACACTGTTGACTCATGTTTAGCTTGTGGTCTACTAAGACCCTGAGATCCTTTTCACATGTACCATTTTCAAGCCAAGTGTTACCCATCTATGTCTATGCATTTCATTTTCCCTACCTAGATGGTAGCACATTACATTTATTCCTGTGGAAACTCATTTTGCTAGTTTTGGCCCAGCTCTACACACTTTCAAGGTCATTTTGAATTCTGTTCCTGCCCTCTGAAGTATTAGTTACCCCTCACTTTGGTGTCATCTCTGAATTTCATAAGCATGCCTTCTGTTGCATCATAATCAACACTGGACCCAGGACAGAACCCTCAGGCACCCACTAGTCACTGCTCTCCAAGACGAAAAGCAACCATGTTGAACATTCTCTAGGTTCAGTCTGTGAACCAGCTACAGATCCACCTAACTACAGCACTGTCTAGACCACAATTCACTAAGTTGCCAGCAAGAACATCGGGGAGGCTGGGACCTTGTCAAAATCAAGATATAGTACATCCACAGCACTCCCTTGATTTACTAAGCTTCTAACTTTATAAAAGCAATAGTTTGACGCAACTTCTTTCTGAGAAATCCATGCTGATTCTTAGCAATCACAGCACTGCTTTCTAAGTGTGCACCAACTAATCTTTTATTGATCTGTTCTAGAATTTTTCCTGGTATTGACATCAAATTGACTGGTCAGTAGTTGCTCAGGTCCTTTTTCCTGCCCTTCTGGAAAATGAGGGACAACATTTGGCCTCCTCCAATATGCTGAGACCTCTCTTATCCTCCAAGAACCCTCAAAAATTATTGACAATGGTTCTGAAATTACATCTATAAGTTTCATCAGTACTCTTGGATGCAATTCATTTGGCCCTAGAGAACTGAATTAATTTAAAATAGCTGGGTATTCCTTTACCTATTTACAGCTTTACTATTCTGGGCTATAGTCCAGATTATAGCCATTAAAAATAGAACAAATAAACGATACAGCACATTATGCAAGGCTTGTTCCTCTTGGTCAGTCTTTATAAAGATCTGCTGAAACAGAAAGTTTTCACCTATCTGCAGAACGGCAGCAAGGCGGGTCTAAAGCCCAACCTCTCTTGGAAGGGAGTTACACAGTCTGGGAGCAACCACCAGGAAGGCCTTCTTCTGTGTTTGCATCAGATGTAACAGAAAGGGTGGTGAGACAAAAAGAAGGGTCTTCCCAGAAAATCTCAAAACATGGACAGGATCATATAGGAGAATACAGTCCTTCAGAAAAAAAGATCTGATCCCATCATAACCAGCACTTTGAATTGTGCTCTTTTAACAGACCAGCAGCTAGTGGAACTGCTGTAACAAGGGAGTTCTAGACTCTCTGTAACCATACAGAGCTGACAATCTGGCTGCAGCTCTTTGAACCAGCTGGAAGTTCTGAACGCTCTTCAAAGAGAGTTCCATACAGAGTGTGATACAGTAATTGAAATAGCATGTAACTAAGGCATGTGCCACTGTGGCCAGATCCAACACCTCTAGGAACAGGCACAGCTAGCAAATAAGCCTTAACTGTGCAAAAGTACTTGTGGCCACCACCAAGATCTGAGCTTCCAGGCTAAGGGCTGAATTCAGAACTATAGCCAAATTGTGAACCTGCATCTTTGGTGGGGAGTTCAACCCCATCCAGCATAGACTGAATATTCTCTGATCTGCCTTCTGAGGGACCAGGAGTACCTCTGTCTTCTCTGCATTAAATTTCAGTTTGTTTGCTTTCATCCCGTCCAGTACAGATGACAGGCACTGGTTTGGGACCAAAACAACTTCCTTGGTGGAAAGGAGTAACAGAGTTGGGTATTATCTGCAAGCTGATGACACTGAGCCCCCAAACTCTGGGTAACCTCTACCAGCCATTTATGCATATGTTAAATAGCATGAAGGACAAAACAGAGTCCTGGGAGACTACACAGGCCAGTGGGGTTTACTCTGAAATTTAAAGGAGCTATCCAAGGTACTCAAAGCTATCATCAAAACAGGTTTAGCACTTCGGTTGTTCTTTTAAGTTTAGTCTGAAACACAGAGTAGATTCATCATCCAAAAGACGTGGAAATCATCAGCTGTCACTATTTTGGTATTCTGTTGGGACATTCATTTCCTTTTTTGAACTTCAGTTCTGATCTATCAGTTCATATGTTGGCAATTAAAAGGTTCTGCAGCCAACAATGAAGTCAACTAGCTGTAAAACAGATTTCAGTTACTATTGTTGGCATTGTCTTGGATTAATCTAGCATGGCAGGATTACACACATGTAATAGCAGATTCAACAAGCTAATAATAACTTTAACCTCATACAGAAGTGTTTACAAAAAGAATGACCACTGGCAACACTGAGGGGGTAATTTAATGCAGTTAAGTAAACCCTAAACAGCGATATTTTACCATTTTGTGTATCCTCCCAGATCTTTATACAAGGACACCTAAATGCCCAACTTGTTAAGCCTATACAAATACATAATCTAGTAATATCTGAGCACAGAGAACAAGGAATAACTAAAACAGCTTCAGATCAGTGGACAATACTAAGTGTAATATACAGTAAATGTTCAACATGGACAACTCAAAAGCACTCTCTCTGGCTCTAACACGGCTTAAAGCATTCATGTATATTTAAAAGCCTTTTTGTTTTTTTTAAAAGAAGCTCTGCTACTAAGAATTTATTTTAATGAAATGAAATCTTATATTTACCAAGAATATCCCAACGTTACCATGTAGGCTAGATGAACTACATCAGTCCACTGATTCTTAGAAATAATTTATACCTTACAATGTGCAAGGATGCAAAACAACAACACAAGGTAGCTAAAACGTTTGAAAAAATAATGAGCTTCTTCTTAAAATAAAACAATCACAACTGAACTGGAATGCCTGGAATGCCACTTCCAAAACTATAATTACTTAAGACGAGTTGGGCATCTTGTATAAATGCAATGCTTCAATCCATGTTACTGTAAGAAAAAAAGATTCCAAATTTTCATCAAAAGGTCTGAAAGAAAAATTAGATCTATTTGGATACCCAGATGCACAGTGGCTAAGATAAAAGTATTTCACAGAGAGTGCTCATAAATAAAGGGATGGGCAAATGCATAAAATTGTTAATATTTAGTTCTACGTTGTACAAAAAGCAATTTTAATTGATCCTGAAATAAAGTAAAGAAAGCAGGATAGGTTGACCCTTGTGACTTCTCAGGTTACAGACAGGAAACACTGTTTCTTCACAATCTACTCTTAAGGGTTGAGTAAATATTTTCAGGTGATGGGATAGAACGGTGGGCAAGAAATCCTTCAGGAAACAGCCCTCCCTCAACACCTTCACCCATCTCTCTGTCTCTCTCACATGCATATATATAAGCATACACACGCTCCAAAAGAGGCACAAACACACCTATGTGCAAACACATATGCAGAGATATCTTTCTCTCCCTCCCCTGTGAACACCTGCAAACACTCCCTGATTTCAGCGCACAGCGATGGAAAGGTTCAGCACTGAGACCCAAAGCACACCTTCCCATCCCCAGCAATTGTTGCTGGCAAGTGCTGAGGAATTCCCAGCACCTATTACCTGCGGGAGTGAGGGGAGACACTCTAACGAGAGTGACGATTCGCACTACCTTTGAATCATGTGGGGTGGGGTGGGAAGAATTAAAGCCCCTCCAATCATCCCGCTTCAGCCAATATCAACACAGCACTTTCTCACTGCCTAACTAATTAGTGCTGTGAACTCCTCTTAGTACCAATAATCTTGGTTGCCGTGACAATAATCTTGGTTGCTGTGGTACTGCAGGGGGTCAGGCTGAGATTGAAATCCACTGCTCCAATCCTGATATCTCTATGCTGCGCAAGGCAGATCAAGAACAGCAGCCTTTTTTCCACCATCCAACTGCAGAAAAACATTTGGCCCCACAATCTTTTGAGACGTTACCTTCTTGAACTGCTTCAAGCAGCATTCATTTCTTTCTTATTTTAAGGGTCAAAAAGATTCTGTTCACTATACTAAATAAACAGTAGAACACACAAGTTCAAGAATTACATCTCCCTCGATAGTCAGAAATTTTAAACTATTGATTTTTTAACACCTGAAAAAGAAAAAAGATGCTTAGAAATACATTAATATTCACAAATGTGTGATTGATGATAACATGCTCCATCCTAGCATACTTGCAATATACTTTAGCTGTCACTATATAAGTTCTGCGAATCAAGAGACATGGTAATCACATACATGCAAAAATAAGCTATGTTCTGACAAACAGCCAAAACCCAAGTGTGTTTGCATCAATTCAGCTCCAACAGAAGTCATTAAACCAATAATTACCATACAATCCAAATTATGGTGTTTAAGACAGAGAATATGTGAAGTGACATCATAAACTGGAACAGAAAAGGGAGACGGAACGCAAGCCTGCACTTCACAAACACTCAGTTTCTAGTTCTTAACAGCTCTCTATGCTACATATATTTGTACATTTCTATTTGGTAATAATTTGTACGTACATAAAAGGTCATTTACGAGGAAGTGGTCAGGATATTATCTCCATCATTTGGAGCAACTGTGCCCTCATGCACCTTTCATTAAGTTCTAGTGGCTCATCCAGTGGGGGAGTTCTCCTATATGCTGTGCCCAAAAATTCTGATTATTTCCAGTCCAACCTGGACATCAGCCAACAGCACTGTTTTGAAAATCTTGGCATCTTTTACCCACCCTGAATCAGCTGGACTCCACATACAATATTTGATACTGAATAATTTCCAACAGGCTTAAATGTTTATTTTGGGAATCCAAGAGAATGCTGGCTGATTGTTTCTAGGAAAGATCCGAGATTATTCCAAACTGCCTAGAAATGACCATTTCAGGTTTCTCCCCTTCAGAAACATTGTTACTTCATGTTTTACCCATTTAGCATGTAAATGTTTCTTCTCCAAAATATAGTACAGAGCTATGCTTCCTTTGCTCGCTCCCACTTTTACCTTGGTTTTCAATTCTTGCTTGATGGAAGGCCTGTTCATACAATGAAAGAGGTAATATATTGCCAACTGTAGCCGGTTTACAAAATATTTTGGAGTAATCTGTAATCCTGTGTCAAAATTACTCCATATGTTATTTGAACAGCCATAGTACTGAATGCTTCTGTAATATTGGTGAAATATGTTCAAAACAAATCTTCCCGTTCCCATACATTTTCATCTGAGTTCACTGGGCAACTTTTCACTGAAATTATGCTATTAAGCCCCCACTTATTAAATTGTGCTTAAGAAAGAAGACAGAATAGGGAAGCACCAGTCTAGGCAGCGGGAAATGAATCAGACTCAAAAAAGGGGACAGTATTCTTATCCTGTCTATAAGCCCCAGATGTTTCCTATTCTGCTAGGCGTTGCACTTAAAATAACCAAGAAATTCCTGGCAAATAGGCTTATGCTTCTATCCCACCTCACCTTTCAAAAGTCTTCCTTGAAACTATTTTCTAGTGTTTTAAGAGCATTCACCGTCACAGAGCCTTTAGGATCCACGTTTCATAAATAAGCAATTCAAACAAGCATACACAACAGAAGAATGTTTAATAAGGATGTGCATCTGTCTCAAACATAAGTGCAATACTGTAATAATGTGTTGTGGTACCCTGGTCTCCAACTGAGAGTAGTGGCAACTCAATTACAATCTCTTATTCTCTTCAACAGGCAAGGCTGCTTTTCCGAAAAGGAAATTGTATATACATTGAGCCAACTGTTTGCTGCTTTTGGGAATAATCAAGGCAGCTGTCCCCAAGGATAGGCAAGCTATATCACACGAACCAATAATACTTCACGTGATGGCACTCCTTCAGTCTTTTCACTCATGAGCTTACCTCCCCCCAGTCAAGGGCTAGCTTCCTGAATAACCACCTGGCTGCCCACCTAGGTATCCACTCAGGTGCTCTCCTTCCTTCTGCCACATTCCTTGCATATTAGGTTCCCACCTCCCTGCAGATGCATCACTTGGTTTTCACATACTACTTTGCTTTCACCTCTGACCACCACCCAATAACAGCTTTGACAATATACAGGCATACCTCTGTTAACAAAGCCTCTGACAAAGAAGCTCCCATTCACAAAGTCTTTTTGTAAAGCCTTTTCTTTCTTATCCTTATCAATGGTGAAGGATGGCTAGGGAAAGTCAAGATTTTTTTTATGTCAAATTGCATCAGGGTATCTGCAGGAAACAACATGGAAAAAAAGATTGTGAGCCAGAAAACACAGAGATTCTACTCAAGCTGATTCTACTGTTGCCATGCCTGCCTACAACAGGCAAGGCATACAGCAGCCAATGCCAGAATCCCTTACCGAGAACGTATAAACAGCAAAACAGAAGAAAATTGGATAAGCCTGATTCACCATCCATCCACATAAGATTAAAAAAATAGATCTCTAAGTCTGTACAAATCATAAGGAAAGTGGAGGCTGGTGAGAGAAAAGCTAATCCCTGGATGCATTTTGGAAGAAGATTTCAAGTGGTCTGTAGAAAGATTTTAAGGGGATTTTTTTTTTAATCTTATGCAAGGCTTGCCTGACCTGATTGTTCTATTTCATATGTGCATATTGTTAGTTTTAGATAAAAAAGTTTGCTGAAACATCTTGACCTGATCTTCTCTTTTATGGCATAGGAACCTATTCCTGTTATTTCCATGTTATTTCTGCCTTTAATAACAAATTTTCTGTTAAACAAGCAATACCCAGGAACACATCTGCTCTATTAACTGAGGTACATCCGTATTAAGATTGAGTTTTGCAATTAAGCACTGATACTGTCCATCCCAAACTATTACATAGTACTCCTGGAGAAAGGACTGGGACATTAAACTGCGACCCTACCATTTTTAGTCAGAAGTAAGTCTTACTAACTTTAGTGGGACTTTCAGCCCAACTCTCTTCTAAGAAAATGTGAGTATGGCCCTCCAGATGTTAATGGACTCTGATCAGGTCCTCAAAGTATGACCAATAATGCCAGATGACAAGAGGTGATAAGAGTAGTAGTTCAATAGCATCTGGAGTGTCACAGCTCTCCAGATCTAAATCCTCCCCGATTGTCATGTGAGCCTATCGTCCCTACTGTCTGTTTCATTAAACAGATGGCAAGCTGCCAACCAAAAAGTAACTACTAAGCACAAAAGGAAGGTATACACATTTACTTCATCTAGAGTAATCTATTTGTGACGAAAATGCAGCATTTAACATTCTGAACCATTATAAAGTTTCAATAAAGAAAAAAATCTTGTCTCCATCCTTGTTTTGTCCTACACTGCAAAGTACTCACAGTAATTAATCTCTGTCTAGGACTTTCAGACATGACAATAAAATTAAAATGTCAAGTACTTTATTATTATAAAAGAGCAAAAATTCATCACGGTGCAGGTCACATGCCATGATTTTTGATCAAGGCTGCCTAGAACAAAGGCAGAAAACTTTCACTGCTATTAAAAGTCATTCCAATCAACATCTTGTGTAACCTCATGTAGAAATCACAGACCGTATGAAATGAATGGGGCACTTTTACTGTGCTAAATAACCCAACCAGGATAGTACTTCGAAGAAAAACTGTTGACAGAGTACAAAATATTGAAGATCCAGTTTTGCTTAGAAAAAGAAAGATCTTCATGGGCAGAAAAAGAAAGACCTAAGTTCCTGATGGCAGTTTGGTCTAGCCATATAGACTTTCTTGCAGATCAGTCACTGACTGCCTGGCTCAGGTCTTGCAAACTCAGAATCGCTTGATTGACTCAATCTACTTGTAAGGTGATCTTCATCTTCTTCTACTGCCTTCCACTTCCTCTAGAATTATTGTGTTTTCCAATGAGTTATATATAAGACCAAAGTAAAATAGCCCCAGTTTAGTCACTGTGGCTTCTAGGAAGACTTCTGGCTTGATTTACATGCCTTTTTGGCCGTTCCATCATCTTCACAGAACTCTCCTCTAGGGTCACATCTCAAAATGAGTTCTCTCTTGTCCAGCTTTCACAGCTATGCACAGAAACTGGAAATACTATTATTCTGACTTTGATATTTAATAATATAACTTTATACCTGAGGATCTTTTCCAGTTCTTTTATGGCTGCATAATTTTAGCGTTGTTTTGGTTTCTTGGCTATACACAACATTTTGATTAAAGACTATGCTGAAAAGCAGAAAATCTTTTAACTATTTTGATGTCTTCATCACCCACTTTAAAGTTATGTAAATCATCTCTGGTCATTATTTTTGTTTTCTTAATATTCAGCTCTACCCCTGCTTTTGTACTTTCTTCCTGATCTAAGGAAGCTGATCTAAGCCTTTGTGATTTTCTGCTAGTAATCTGGTGTCATCTGTATATCTTAAGTTGTTAATGTTCCTTCTCTCAATTTTAATGCATCCTTGTTCTGAGTTTAATTCCACTTTCCCCTTGATATATTCTGCATATAAATTGAATAGACAGAATAATAAATTGGAGCCTTATGTAACTTCCTTGTCAATTGGAAACCATTCTGCTTCTCCATATTGTTTTGAGAGTGACTTCTTGTCTAGACTACAGTATGGATTATACGTCAAGACAATCAGATGTTGTGGCATAGCCATTACTTTTACACTAAACCATAATTTCTCATGTTCTACACAATCAAAAGATTTACTATAATGTTTAATCCACTGAGTGATCTTCTTCTAACATTCTTTGGCACACACTATTAAGCAACATATATTTGCAATATGATCCCTAGTGCCATTTCCTTTTCTGAGCCCTGCTTGAACCAACCTTCACCAACCTAAATTCTATCTGCATATTTCTTAGTAAAGTGTCCACTATTGCTATCAGTTTGATGTTACCTTATCTGCTGGGTATATTTTCATATCGCATATTCACCCCTAAAATAAATATCTGAAATAAACTTTGCTCCTTCCAGCCCTACAGTTACAACTGTTGTATTCCAACATGACTAAAAACTCTTTCAGAAAATAAAAGCTACTTACAAAAACTAAATATGAGATTTAAAAACTCTTTGTAAACAATAACACATCAAAGCAAAAATATTTTCACAAACATTCTCACAAGTCCCAATGCATGCAAATCGGAGATTGTGATTTTAATTGCTTATCTCCAAATCTACAGTTTATACTGTACTGTGCCATCTTTTTGTGTTCCTTCAAATCTCTTCTCCTAACTAATTTTTAATCTGGCCTTATACTTAGCCCTGTCCAAGTCCTCATCCAGAAAGTAAAGTGTAACTATATACAACTGCAGTTGCCCTTGCTATTCTTTCTCTTGTCTTCCTCACTATACAATGTGGATATTAAATCCTTTAGGGAATGTGACTTCTCCCTTTCCTTTTCCTACTCATCTCAAGAAGGCTTGTAAAGCATTATGAGTATATTGGCACTGTTTAAATACCAACAACAAAAACATCAATGCCTGTCTAGACAAGTGATCTACCACTTGCAATGGAAGTTGTTAAAAACTATCTCTGGAATCCTGTAGATGGCTGTATAAGTTTGCAGCTTAGTGATGACTGTTTCTGGAGGTGGGAGTCCTCAAAGACAAAGTACTTTAGGAAGGATGTCTCCAGGGTCATATGCAAGCCCCCAAGGCTGTTCTTGCTCCTCTCAACTTTCCCAGACTCCCCTTTTCACCGTCCATTCTGGAGAAATGGCTCACCTGGCAGGCTTTAAGAATTACAATTTGGCCTTTAAATAGCTTGCAAGATCCCTCTGCATTGTTTAACATTTAAAAATCTTCCTCACCAAATGTGAAGTAGACCTCCAGCCAGTGTCAGGTTTCATTGTTATTTTCTAGTGTTTTTAGTAGTTCAGTCAGTCTCTGGAAGGCCCCAAAGGCAGAAACTGAGACCCAGCTCTCCTATCACAATTATCTGCCACAGTACAGACAACTATGCTATCTAACCTGTGTTTCTTAAACTACCAGATGTATGGGACCAGCTATTCTATCCCCTTTCCCCCATGTTTCAAAGATTAATACCATACTTGTGTCCATTGGTCACAATTATTTCCTTTTGTTCCTGGAAACCTTCCAAGGACTGCCAGCTGATGGCAATGGTCCACAGCCCATCACTTTTGAGTAGCACCCATCTTAACCATCCTTCCTAGAATGACATTGCTCCAGGTATCTCTTCCCAGCACAAAACTACACATTTGAGAAAAAGGAATTATGGGAGCAGCAGCTTTCTCCTGCTGCTGATGCTATGAAATAACTTTTTCTCCCTTTCCTTTTTCTTCTTGCTGGCATCTGCATTGTTATGCCACTGTCAGAGCCAATGGCCTAAATGTTTTATCTCTCTTTTATCAGGAGTTATCTTCCCTTACTCACAACCAGAGCAACCACAGAAAAAATACCATAGCTTTCTCAGCCAGAGATTTATCCAACAAGTATCTGCTTGACCACCCAGTTGTAATCTTTTTCAGGTTTCCAGGTACATATTATCTACTACTCCTAACACTAGCGAATGTGGAAGGCCAAATGTACATTGAAGAGATATATACAGGCTGTACTATATATATACATATGAACAATGGAAGGTGCCACATACTGAGACAGACTATTAATCCATCCAACAACAATAATGATAATAATTTTATTTATATTCTACTCTTTTATCCAAAACTGAGACTTAAAAGTAGCTTTAAAAATTAGGTCATACACAATTCTCGTAAAAAAAAAACCCCAATATATTATCTTTAACATATAATTAAACTATCCACAACATTAACAACAATGTAAAGCATCCATTAAACATTAAAATAACAAAAAGCAATAGTACCAGCTCTCCAAAGTTTCAGGTGGGGATTTTCCTCCTAGTTTTAGAGCTGTGATATTCCCTGGTGATTTCCCATCCAAGCACTAATTTGGCTTGTTTGCTCAGTTTCAGAAATCAAACAAAACTGAATGTGTTCAGGCTTGCATAGTAGCTTCATCAAGAAAAAAATAGCAGAGAAATAGATGAATTGACTGACTGAATGAATAAACAGAAATAATATGACTTGATCTCAGCCCAAATAGCTATTCTTTTAGAAATTAAGAAATCAATCAAGTTCAGAATCTAGTTTAAATGTTATGATTTGAAGGGAGGTCTTAATTCATGAATTCCCCAGTTCAGAGGCGACATGAAACTGTGATTTAAGAAACTTGGAAATCTTTGCAGCAACCAGGCACACAAAGGGTGGGTGGGGTGCAAGGACATTTCAGATTAGCTTTTGGCTCAATCCTGTTGGAGGCCATTATATCTGAACTGGGCCTATATGTCTACAGAGCTTTGAGTAATGAGATACACTGCATATATACTAGAACAACAAGAGCCTTATTATTCGAAGAATTGGTTTTGTAACTCAGAATTAGAGGGTGTTTTTAAAATATGTCTAGCTTTATGAGGCATTCTGCCTAGATAAACTTCAAAGGGTAGGGAATCTAGACACATATTGACCCATTTTTTACCCCTAGTAACATTCCTGTTAAAACTACTCTGATTTGGTGCATGAAGCTGTGCAAGTACTAAATGTACAGTATTCCATCATCTATTGATTTAATCTTATTTGTACACTTTTAACTGTTTGAACTTGTTTTAATGTGTTAGACAATGTATCATCTTTGTGAACTACGAAATCTCTTTTACAGTTCTACATTTTAAACTGCTTTACATTATTCAAATTGATTTGATTGTATGCCTCCCCAAGATCTTTTGATATGGGCAGAAAATAAATATTTTAATATATCATAAAATAAATGCACTGCACAAGTGAATCTATGCAGTATCAGAAAGTATTCAGTGACTATGTTCAAACCAACCTGTCTACATTTTATATGCAGCATTTATGATCATCCTGTGAATTAAGTGAATTTCAATGAATGGATGGAAGAGAGGACATGTACCTCGCACAAACTCAATACACTGATTCAGCTCCTTTGCAAAAAGCTCACATTTGTATAAACTACACATTTTTCAGCGCAATCTGTGTCCTTCATTAGCAGAATATGGATTGCACATACAAAATATATACCTGTACAGCTTTTAGGTATCATATCCTGCTTAAAAAAACAATTTAATGTATGAACCAATGTTAGGAGAGAGGCAAATAGGCATTGCTTGAGTCTCCACGCATTGCCTCATGCATTGAATAACTCCTGTTTCGGTTAACCAAATGGGGCTCTTGTATTTGAAGTTACAACTACTCTGCATTATTACTCCTAATACACAGATCACAAACTGCAGCTTCGAAAAACAGCATGGTGCACCCCATTAACAGACCACATATTTGACACAGGATTTGAACATTATTTTTCCAAGTATTTTACACTGGAACCAGTGGGAAAGACTGGTTATGCCAAGATGGGTAAAATGGAAACAGAAGCATTTACAAATAAGATTCAGGTAATATTGAGGTTTGCTACCTACTACCAAAATATTCTTAGCAGTCCAATTTTTAGCTTTTTTTACTCAACAAACTCAAGACACTTTTGTTCCACATTTGCATGCATAGGATCAAAGTGCAAGCCTAACTATATTTACCTGGAATAATGTTCTGTAAAAGTCACTGGCAGTAACATTCAAGCAAACATGGCTAGAGATTGTTCTGCAAGTCTATTTGCATGTCAAACGTATAAAGTCTTAGTAATCCGAGGAGAAGGAAAATACTGGTATTTCTTCCCCAAGTTTTGTTTTGTGAAGTAAGAATATGGCTCCCATTTCATTTTATTAAAAATTATTTTATAGGCAAACAAATAAGAGGCAATGACAATAGCTTTACGTTTTTACAGGGAATAGTCCCATGGTATTAAGATTCACAAGGCAAACAGCCTCAAGGATAGTGAGTTAATTAACTGAAAAGTTGCTTAAGATAAGTAAGACAGGAAATTCATTTTTAGGAAATACACTCAGAATAATCTGAGCCCTTCACTGTAGCTCCTCACTGTAGCATGGTTTTAAATAGTTGTCATCTGGTTATCTACCAGTAGTGACTGAAGCAAACTCAATACTCAGTATATAAAATATGCTTTAAGATTATTTAAGAAATACCTCATCTCTTCTACTTGATCTAATTGTGAAAACAAATATTAAATTGCAACTAAAATTACAGTACTATGTACGCTTACATGGGAGTAAGCCTCAGTGGACCTCACTTCCCACTAGTATGCACAGGATTGCAATGGAACTTGCATCAAATTATCTTGAGTAGGCAGCTTAAAACATTTCACGACTCATAGAATTTAGGATCATGCTAAGATCTCACCAGAAACATAACCTTAATCTTCATATTCATTCATCACTGCTTTGTGATTGATAGTAAAACTTTATCATCATCTAGAATAATCACTTATAAGACCTTTCTGGATCACGCATTCAAGGACAAAATGATAGCAAGGGAAGCATACTGAAGTGCTGCAAGAAGCTAATACACTATTATTGCTGCCTGCAGTTCTAGACTAGAATTCTGAGCATTTCAGCATCAGCTAAAGCACCGTATTTTCTTCTTTTAATGTAGCTTCAAAGATCATCAGAGTACAGCATTATAATGCACAGGGAGACCACTAAATTAAAAAAAAACTGCTGTCACTAGGAAATATACATCGACTATCAGCCAACACTACAAAATGTATACTTAAAATGACTGAAATGTCCAAGATTTGGGGGGGGAAATACTCAACCCAGACTTTGGCTGCAGTTCAGTTAACATGTTCCTG
The DNA here is from genome assembly GCA_948472985.1 of Iguana delicatissima. Lineage (NCBI taxonomy): Eukaryota > Metazoa > Chordata > Lepidosauria > Squamata > Iguanidae > Iguana > Iguana delicatissima. Next base: position 960,945 of record CAOKZL010000166.1, on the reverse strand, counting down.
GATGTAAGCTTCAGTGGACATGGAAGGGCTTACTTCTCTAAACGTGCCATAGGATCGTGCTGTCACTCTCCCCCCACTATCCTGTTGCATGCCCACGAATAAGACTGCAAAAGGGTGGATTTCCTCACCTCCCTTCAGTTCATGCTGTCAACTGAAAGCTTTACAAAGCAGGCGCTTTGGGACTCGTGTGGTAGGGGCGGGATGCTGCTTCCAGAACACATGCAATATTTCCGAGTGTGATCCTAAGCGTTAAGGCACTAGATACACAACACTGCGAAGAGCGCAGGCAACAGGCTTCCTAAATTTGGGGGGGGGACGAGTAACCCACCGAATGGGGTTGCGCCTCAGTGTCACACAGCAGGAAGGAAGCAAAGGAAGGAGGAAGACGGGCAGAGGCGAGTTGGACAAGAGAAAGCCCTTCTCGTGCCACTGCCGTCATAGTTTTAAGAGTAATAGAGAGAGGGGCTCCCCGACGCTCCCCTTCCCCCAACCTCGTTACAGCAGCAAGGGGGTTTCCCTCAGAAGCACTTTTCTTGGGCCATTTCCGCACTAGACTCATATAGCACTATTATTCCACTTTCAACATCCTATCGAATCTTGCGGTTTGCAGTTTAGGGAGGGGCCTCAAACTGCACACCCCAAGATTCCACAGCATGTTGAAAGTGGAACAATAGCGCTCTATCAGCCTAGTGCGGAAACGGCCTCGGTGTCCAGCCAGGTCGCGTCCCAGCAGCAGCCTAGCCCGGCTTACTCACACACACACAGCTCCACCACATAGGCGTAGTAGGACCAGGCCACGACCAGAGCGATGAAGGCCACGGGCACCCACGCCAGCACCTTCTGGCAGCACTTGAGGACGTGCGACGGCGCCATTTTCCCCGCCGTCGAGCCGCCGCCGCCGCCGCCGCCCGCAGGAGCCATCTGCGCTGCTACCGCTGCCGCTGCCGCTGCGGCCGCCGCCACCAGCAGCACCAGCGCCCACGTCTCTCGGCTCGCCGATGCGGCGAAGAGCCCTGCTCTCCCCGCCCTCGCCGGCTCGCACGCCAAGGGGGCAGGGCCTGCTTTGCCCGCCCGCCTCCTGCGCAGCGACTCCAGAGGGCGGGAAGAGCGCGCTGCCGGGGAGAGCGTTGCGACTTCGGCCGCGGAGAGAGGGGAGCTCCCTGAGGGAGCGGGAAACCCAATAGGCGGACTTTCGGAGGCAGTAGTAGTGGGGGGCTGCCCTTTGTGGTCTCGGCCTTCCCTGTGCCTTCTCTTTTCCCTCTTTCGGGCTCTGAAGGGGCACCCGGGCGCCTTTCATAGGAAACCGACCCCAGCACCTCCGCCGTCTCTGTGCGCAAGGTCGTGGGCGAGGCGGTTTTCCTGCCCTTGCCTTCCAAGTTAATAGACTGAGCAGGCCTCCCTCCCTCGGCTCCGCGGGCCTCCCCAACTGGGGTTGCCATACTGAAAGCTGGAGAGGCTCCTGGCATTTTACAGGTTGCGTCCAAGAGGGAGTTTCAGCAGGTGTTGCTTGTTAACCTGGTTGGGTGACAAGCAACACCTGCTCTAATTCCCTTCTCTGCGCCAGCGTTACAGGAACAGGAACCCTGTCCAGGTTGCACTCTGGCAACTCTGACTCACAGGGCCTTTCCACACTACACTGTTACAGTGCTATTATTCCACTTTCGACATCGTGGGGACTCCTGGAGTTTTCAACTTAAGGAGAGGCCCCTCCCGAAACTGCAAACCCCAGGATTCCTAAGGATATTGAAAGTGGAATAATAGCACTATAACAGTGTGGTGCAGAAATGGCCATAGTCATCTCCCTTCAGTTCATGCTATAACCTGAAAGATTTACAAAGCAGGAGCTTTGGGACTCTTGTAGAATCATTCATGAACCATTTTTTTTAGCACAACAGACTGGAAAGAAAGATCTCAGCTAGGGCTGGGAGTAAATCGCACTTAACGCAGCCTGCCTTGCTTCGGAGGCAATATGAACAGGGTCACACTACTTATGAAGTACTCGTGAATGTGGTTTTTAAGCCAGTGCTTTACTTACAACTTAACTGGAGGGTGTGGCACTAAAATAATTAACGTTCCTAGGTATAAAAACTTATTTTGTTAGTTGATCACAATAACCTATAGGTATGCCTCAGTTAATGAAACAGATGTGTTCCTGGGACTGCTTCTTTAACAAGAGAATTTGGTACTAGAGGCAGAGGGCCATTTCTGCACTGCACTGTTATAATTCAATTGTTCCACTGCCAATATCGTATGAAATTCTGGGATTTGTAGTTTAGGGAGAGACCTTAAGAATTGTCAGCCAGAGAACTCTTTGGCCTCAGTAAACTACAAACCCCAGAATTCCACAGGATGTTGAAAGCAGAATAATAGCACCATTAACAGTGTAGTGCAGAAATGGCCAGAAATAATTTGGAAAGTGTAGGGATAGGTTCCTATCCCACAAAAATGAAGAGCAGTTCAGTATCTCTCAACACACTTTCCCCTCCCAAGCTAACCATGTGTGCGTATGAAATGAAGCAACCCAGGCAGTTAAGCTTTGCAGGAGAAAACAAAACATTTAAAACCTTGTAGATACCACTTGAAGGTTTCTTCCCAAATGAAGGATTACCTTACCTTTTTTCTTTTCTTTTGCCACGTAACATCTCAATGTAGCCATCTAAATTACCACAGTCCTCAGAGGCTTCTGTTGAAGGACTCCGGCTGAGTCACTGAAAACCTAAATGCAAAGGGTTAACCTATGCCCCAAATTGGGAGAGGGCTTGGGATCCCCTAGAACGCTTTTCTGTCTCTGCCTCTGCCAATTTGCCTTGATGTAAATACTTATGTTTTAGTTCCAGTAAACCTTTGTTAGCAACATAAAGGGTTAGCCTCTTGTCTGATCCAGAGCTGTAGACAGGGAGCTGATACATTACTACAGCTTAAAACCTGGGTGGCTGGGCTGGCATAAATGGGAGGCTTTTCTCATCCACAGAGTTAGAAGGAGTCCACTTCTGGCCATGTTTGCCCAACAACCTTTGAGGACTTTGTTCTCAGAGGCTTCATTAGCTAAGGTATGCCTATAGTTTGAAGACGGAGGCCATTTCCACACTGCGGTGTTATAGTGCTATTATTTCACTTACAGCATCTTATGGAATCCTGGAGTTTGCAGTTTAGGGAGGGGTTTGGCATGAGTCACTATAACACAATCCCTTTTCTACTCCCTCTATCAATTTTCCTCCCTTCCTTTTCAGATAACCTTGTGTGATTGCTCGGGCATGTGTGTCTCTTTGTGTGCGCGCGTGTGTATATTTTCCCCCAATAAAACACATTTAAATTGCACTGTAAGTTTTCTAACTGGTCTCTTTTGCAGTAACCTGGTAAATTGAGGTGTCAGATCTCGCTAAGTTACCCCCCTCTCATAGGCCCATTTTTGAGCTAATTATTCCCCCTAGACGTTTTGGGGTAACAGGAGCCTTTAGAATTCTTAGCCAGGGAGCTCTTTGGCCTCAGTAAACTACAAACCCCAGAATTCTACAAGATGTTGAAAGTGGAATAATAGCACTATAACAGTATAGTGTGGAAATGGCTTTAAAGAAAGCCACTAGACAGGAAGTTAGTGAGATTCCACTCACAGAGAAGTAGGATGTCATCTAGTGGTTAAATATACGTATTCCTTTTAACTTACATTTACAAGATGCTATCGACAGATGGCATGATTTGTTTTGCCCATCTCTGTCAAAGGGTGGCTATTGATCAAATTTAAGTGACTGTGCCTCTGTATAAATAAAGTGGGTTTCTATCACATGTTTTGCTGAAAAAGAATATCTAAATGTTTATAGGCCTAAATCCAAGTTCCAGCTAGAGCAGGCCCAATGAACCAATGATCATCAGTATGTACATTCCATATCTGTAAGCTCAATTGATTCAGTGGTGATCCTATATTATTCTTGTCCAGTGTATTTATTTATCAAGAGAGCCAGTATGCTGTAGTGGTTTGAGCATTGGACTATGACCCTGGAGACCAGGGTTCAGTTCCCCACTCCACCATGGAAACCCACTGGTGACCTTGGGCATGTCACATACAGTGCGCCCTCCATATACGTCAGAGTTCGATTCCAGAAACTCTTGCATAAAACAAAAATGCAAATTCTCTGTCCCATTGTTGTTGATGGATGCAATGTATGTGCATCTCTGCTGGTGCGAGTCCATACCTGGCACATGCATTGACAACAATGGGACATGAGGCTTTGGGCAGGGACATGAGGCTTTGTGCAACCTCGCATTTGTGTTTGCAAAGGTTGTGCTAGCAGAGGGTGCACTGTATTTTCCACCCCAGAATACCCTGTGATAGGTTCCCTTAGGCTCACTGTAAGTTGGAAATGACTTGAAGGCATGTGACATCAAATATTATTTGCAAATCTATTGTTACATTCACATGCCAGTTTCTACCAAGGATTTACCATACTTGGTTCACCCTCATTTTATTGTTATGACAACCCTGTGAAGTGTATTTACTGAGCCCTGTTAACAGAGGGATGATTCAAGCCATGATCTTTGCAGTCTTATTTTAGCATTCAAGTCAACTCAGCTGCCATTTATTATGCTATTTTATTATGCCAGCACTTCCTTGTTTGTTTGATTGATTTACATTCTTCCTTCCTCCCAAAACAGGGATCCAACTTGGTTTCCCCCTTCCCTCCTTTTCAATCCATCTTGTCATGTATGTCATCTGAATGTGTGCACTCTACTTGCATATTAGTAATGATTAGTTGACATTTGATTGTATTAGCTAGCTATGATTAATGCAATAAGCAGTTTCAAAATATGCCCAGGCTAAATATTTGACCAGCATTGCATTTCCTTGTATTTAATCAAATAATTTTCACAGATTAAAATACAGAGGGCTGGGAAAGGGAGTTTCAAATGGGACATGTCCACATGCCAGTTTATTTACATGCTACTTACTGTACACTTCTCCAACCAGGAGAACGCATGGAAGACCTAAGAGTATTGGAATTTCTATATTTACATGCATTAAAGTTGAGACAGGCACCTACTAAAGAGTAGATTCACTGCTCAAAATCAGATCCTTATCTTTTTCTCAGACATTTGTTCCAAACTACACTTCTGGCATGTGGTAGTTAGGTCATACGTTACAATATACTAGTCTTATTACAGATTGTATTCATTTATGTATTTAATTTAAATCCCACCTTTTCTCCGGCATGTTGCCCATGGTAGTTCAGAACATACATTCGAACAAAGCAGAGTTGAAACAAGGGATGAAACAATTAACAATCCTATTGAAAATATTCATTTAAAACAGTTAAAAAGGCAGTTAAAACATAATAAGGATATAAACACAGCATACCCCAATTAAAAGAACTTCTGCTAATGCCAATTAACAGTCAAAGGCCTGGGTAAACAAACAAACAAACAAAAAATCTTTGCTAGCAGGTATTGCAGAATTATTTTGCTATTAGTTTTTTTTTTTTTAAACATAATGTCTTTGGGGCAGGGGAAGGAAAGCATCACTAGAGGACAGGAACCTGAATAAAGTCTGATCAGGACTGAGGGTGTCCTCCCAAGTAGATACTGATGTATAGGACTTTGAACCAAGTACTTAAAATAAACCAAATCAGGGCAATGTCCCTTTTATTATTTTTGATCTGACCTTCCTACAGACAGCTTGCACTTAAAGATGGGGATTGAGTCACTTGAAAGACCTTAGGCATCTTTAAGAAAAGATGCATTGCCATGATATATGCCTTCCCACCTCCAGGGTCATTTATTCTGTGGCTCTCAACTGAGTCACCTGGTTAAGTTACCTGTGACTTAGCTTCATTTCAGTATCTAGTCTAAGGGCCTTTCCACTCTACATTTTTATAGTGCTATTATTCCACTTTCAACATCCTATGGAATTCTGAGGTTTGTAGTTTACTGAGGCCAAGAATTCTAAAAATTCTAAGAATTCTTGGCTGAGAATTCTAAATGCCCTTCCCTAAACTGCAAACCCCAGAATTCCATAGGAAGTTGAAAGGGGAATAATAGCAGTATAACAGTGTAGGGCAGAAAGGCCCTCAGTATGACTAAGTTTGGCACCGTCCCAATGTAACTCAATACTAAGATAATTGCAAAATGTTTTGCAGCTGCAAAAAGTAAACACAGGTGACTCACTTGGGAGCCATTGTGCTACCAGTCAGGCATTTTTGAACAGATGACTTAGGAAGTGGGAGGAATCTGTTTTCATAGATCCCCCACTCCAAACTGAGGTGAGCATATGGTCTTTTTCACAGAGAATTGTCATTTAGTTGAAGGCAATCTTGATTAAACAGAGTCTATTGGATGAGCTGTGTAGCACACATCTGGTTAAAAGCTCAAGATAAGATGCATTTCGGATAAGCAGTTGAAAAAAACTTCCAGTTCCAGTTGCTCCTCTGAGTGCATTCTGTTGCTGTGATTACAATTAAAGGCTGGATCCAGAAGATAGTGTTGAGGGCTTACGATTTGGCACTATTGCTTTTGTCTTTTGTGATGATACCGTTATTAGGCCAGACAGAAAATGGTAAGTTTTCAAAATGCACTGGGATCTTCATCAGGGAAAGATATTTAGAAACCATGCGGAAGAAAATATGTGGCATTGTTAGAGTCTACATCTTGCTTGCTTGAGATGTATATAGAGAGAAGGTCTGTGCAGACAGAAGATTCAGGTCCTGACTTTCCACAAAAGGCTGTGAGATAAATAGAACAAAAGCAGTAAAAGAAGGCAATAAAATTTCCTTTCTCTGTTTGCAGCCACAGAGCGCCTCCATTTGAGAGCTGTTATCTGTTTTCTCTCCTGTATGAGGCTGCAACCCCCTGTGTTAGTAGAGTGCAATGACAATCTCAGAAAGCACCTGTGCTGTCAGGTCGGCAGATAAATTTAGATGTTGTAACGGGCAAAGCATGCCACTTGGAAGCAAATTAGATTGCTTTATCTTCTGCTGGAAAATCAAATCTCAGTGAAAAGGTAACACGCAACCCACACTCTCCAGGCTAAGATTCCCCCGTTCAACGGCTAAGCTCAGCATCTTCTGATCCAAAAATATAATGCCCCAAAGGTTCTTCCCTATCCCCTCTCTTTAATGTGTGCGCATCTGTCTGTATGTCTGTCTTCTGGGAGAGGGCATCTGGTCAACCTTATGACACTAAGGCCCTTTCCACACGCGGGGCGGGTAAACGGGGGGGCGCATGCAGGGATGGAGCTTACCGCTAAATGGGTTGCTCCGTCCCCGCGGGGAGCGCGCGTTCGCTGCTCCAAACGACGGCGAATTTCAGCGGTGTTCGGCAGTGCCCAAAATGGCGGCCGCCGGCTTCCAGCGGCGCTCCGCCAATCAGGGCAGTGCGCCAGCCGGAAGCCCGCCCCAGGGCAGCTCTGCAGAGATGCGCTAACGCATCCCTGCAGTTCTAAATGGGGCGCGGCGACGGGGCAACACGCGCAAGTCACATAAAAACCACTTGAGAAGTGGTTTTTATAAGGCCCTTCCACACGGGCATATTGCCTGCGCTAGGGTGACCTCCCCAGGAGGTCTTCTACACCGCGAGGCGCACGAGAGCAGTTCGCAAATGGGAGGTTCTAAACCTCAAACCGCCCTTGCGCGGCCGCGGGGGTGGCGCTGCGAGTCTTATAAAAACCACTTCTCAAGTGGTTTTTATGTGACTTGTGCGTGTTGCCCCGTCGCCGCGCCCCGTTTAGAACTGCAGGGATGCGTTAGCGCATCTCTGCAGAGCTGCCCAGGGGCGGGCTTCCGGCTGGCGCGCTGCCCTGATTGGCGGAGCGCCGCTGGAAGCTGGCGGCCGCCATTTTGGGCGCCGCCGAACGCCGCCGAAATTCGCCACCGTTTGGAGCGGCGAATGCGCGCTCCCCGCGGGGACGGAGCAACCCGTTTAGCGGTAAGCTCCATCCCTGCGTACGCCCCCCGTTTACCCGCCCCGCGTGTGGAAAGGGCCTAAGACTCGCAGCACCACCCCCGCGGCCGCGTGAGGGCGGTTTGAGGTTTAGAACCTCCCATTTGCGAACTGCCCTCGTGCGCGGTGTAGAAGACCTCCTGGGAAGGTCGCCCTAGTGCGGGCAATATGCCCGTGTGGAAAGGGCCTTAGTTCTATAATTCTTTGATAGCTGACTCCAAGGGCAACACACCTGAAGATTGTCTGATTTCTGTAAAACTGGCAAAACAAGCTGGGATTAAATCCGGAGAAAATAAAGATTCCATTGGTCAGCAGAAGGTTTAATTCAGTAGTTGAGATCCATGTTTTACTAGAAGAGTTTTGTAGTGAGTTTGGCCTCTACCACCAGAGAGATGGATTTTGGAGTCCTTGTTAGCATCATGGCCAAATGTTAACCCTTAGTATCAGTGGCACAGAAAGGGTTAATATGTATTTAGTGACTTTGTTATATACTGTTTGCTTTAGTGTGGAAGTTTTGAGGCTAAGAAACGATATGAAACTTGTGAACAGATTGAGGGAACAAATTTTGTCCTTTAGCAATCTGCTTCTTCATTTTGAAGAAGCAGTTTGGTCAGGGGAAGAAGGATCATGCTTGCACACTACACTTTTCTTCTTTTGCTTCTGCACTGTGTGACTCTTGGAGGTCTGTTTCCATTGGCCTTGCCTGAAGACAGAGTACACCCTGGTCCAGTACTTCCCATGGAGAACCATGGGTAACTGGATTGCTGTCCAGATATAGCCTAGCTAGAATTGGTTGTGAGGGGATGTAGGTACCATCAGCAAAAGAGCTGGAATGCTTTTCTGCTGTATACTAGCTGCTGCATCAGTTACCACCAATAAAGGTTATCTAGCAGTAACATGCATCAGTGTTTGCTATCAAATAAAGTCTTTGGGAGGCATGGAACTGCAGCCTGTTCAACAATAGAACAAGGTTGCAGTAGTAGCACTGCATGTTAATATTGAACTGAGACAGGCAAAGAAATGCCCAAATGAGTTCATGGGTGACTTGAGCTTTGAACCTATCAAGTGATGCATTCACTTCATTGTCTTTCTGTGACTAGGCTTCAGACTTTAAAATCAGTTGCTATTCAGTGGAATCAATATAAGCGTATCTAATGAAAGGTACTTGTCTTTGGTGAAAAATCCAGAGATCCTCCTTAGTACACAGAGCAGTTATTAATCTTGTGCCGGCAGCCACTTATGAAGGAACCAGACTGCCCAAATTTCTTCTGCATGCAAAAGTACATTTACAATAGCTGACTAAGAATGATGCTTTGTGTAAGCCCTTCAGCACTCCAGTCCAGAACTACATGAACTCTATTAAGTTTATTATTTAATATGATTTATAACCCGCCTTAGGGCTCAGGCACAGTTAATATTCCTTATTAGAATATTATTATACTAGAAATATTACAATCAGTGCTTTGGTTATATGATTCATCTTAGGGTTGTCTTCTAATCTGTAAATTGTCTCTCATTTATATAAACAACCATAACAATTTAATTGACTGCTCCCAGTTCACCTTGAATATATCAGTCTCATTATTGGAATTAACATATGCGAAAACAGTGGTTAGTTCAGAAATTTCTACCAAATCGTAAGAGATGCCTCAGAGATGTAACACTCTCTTCATCTATCTTAAATTTGTTCTCTGGCTTCACACAGAGAACATAATTAAATTAACTGCTGCTAAGTTTGGGTCACAGAAAAGTGAATTGTTACAAACACACACACAATACAGTATGTAGTACATAATACATAGAATTCATTTCTGCAAAATGTGGTGGGAGCTAGATTCCACAACTTTAACAGGGGGCTAAAGAAATCTTTGAGGAGAGGCCACTTTACATCCAGAAATCCTCTCAGTCAAAATCAAGTGTAATTAGAAGCTGTGGTGTGGAATCACTAGAAGGAACTGTCTATCTTTCCCACATGTACTGAACACTCAGTGTGACAAAGCAAATGAAGTTCTAGTCATATTTGTATGCAGTCAACCCTCCATATTTGTGGGTTTCACTTCCCTAGATTTGATTATCTGTGCGTTTCTCCAGCCCCTGCTTCTCTGACCCCAAGAGGTTTTTTTCTGGAGAACTTTCCCTCTTGGTGGCTCTGATGCAACCTTTTAAAAAACGGCATGTGGTCTTCCCCTTCCTCCACCAGCTGCTGCTTGGCCAACTAAGGACAGATTTCAGCACAGTTCCTCAGTGCCACAAATCCTCTTCTGATGCTCCCTACATATCCAAGGATGGAGATGGGCAAAGAGAGAGAAGTATAGAGCCACCATGCTAATCTGCTCCTTTTCCCTTTCCCTGGCCTGGTTTGTACCCTCGGGGCCTGGTTTCCCACCATACCACAGCCCCTTCCCATGGCAACACACATTTTTATATTTATGGTTTTTCCATTATTGCAGGGATTCTGTGCCCCTAACCCTAATAAATGTGGAGGGCCAACTGTACATATTATATATAAATACTTCTAAATATTATAAAAACTGTAATGCTAACATAAACAAGTTCACTTTCTTTCATAAACATTTTTACTCATCACAAAGACCCATTTTGTTCAATAGAGCATGATTCCAAGTAAATTAGAATGTTTATTCATTTGTTGGATAAAATCCAGAAAATTTCTCATTAAGCTGTATTTCTGTTGCATGCTTTTTGTGTTTTATTAACACACTTGAAAAATTTCATGCTTCCACATTTCGTATAAGTGTTGGTATGTTGAGGCAATGCTCTGGAAAACCCAGTGTGGACAAGCATAAGGCATTCAGTTGTCCTCTGCTGAATAAACTGAAAACCCAGATCCCATTATTTTAGGCTAGACACTATGTTTTGGATATATTTTGCAAAATTTATAATCCTGAAACCTGTATATTGGAAGAAGGAAATAAGTGTGACCGGTGTCTTCAGAGAGTTCATAGGCATATAATGAAGCCAATTCTGGGAATTCAGCCAAGCTAATTCAAAATAGAAGATATAACAGAAACATCCAGTGGAAGAATGTAATGAATAGGTGATGTTTTCACTAGATCTAGAGAACAGTGGCCTTGACAGAAGCCCAATTGAAAAATCCAGTGTTGCACAGGAAAAGAAATAAAGGCCATTTTCACACTAGACCGTTATAGAGCTATTATTCCACTTTCAACATCCAATGGAATCCTGGGGTTTGCAGCTTAGGGAGGGGCCTTTGAGACCCCTCCCTAAATTGCAAACCCCAGGATTCCATAGGATGTTGAAAGTGGAATAACAGCACTATAATAGTCTAGTGAGGAAATGGCCAAAGACTCCAAATGGTGTGATCATCAGCAACCACCTGAGTCATGTGCAAGGCAGGATAGTTAACAGGCAAAAGTGAAAGCCATATCTGACTGGTGCCCTGTCTAAAGATTACTAAAAGTTTCGTGTTATTGGACTTGTACAAAAGACCAGTAAAACTTGTCTCTGTTTGGCTGATAACAAAACACTAGTAAAAATTACTTCTGATAGGTAAGTCTATAGATATGGAGGGGCTTGATATATTATATAAGCCAACACTAGATCAGATAAATGCAAGGGATCCCTGGCAGCTTCTGTTAAACTGCATTTACAACTATTTCTTAACTGCTGCCTACTGTGCTGATTCTGGCTGAGGACCATAGCTGATAATGCTGGTTATAGCTAGGGCATTAGACATTACAATATAGTGCAATGCAAATATGATATTGGATGCTTGATGCCACCATATTTAAGAGAAGAGTGTACCTAGACTGAGAAGTCTGGGTTCCTCTCCAAGGGGTGTGTGTGTGTGTGTGCATGTGCTGATTTATTTATATCGATAAATAGCTTAAACCAGAGCTTTCCAAACTTTTCATGTTGATGACACAGTTTTTTAGACATGCATCATTTTGCAACACAGTAATTTCAGTTTTACTAGCAAACCGGAGGTTAAACTAACCCTTTGTAAGAGATACAGACACATACATAAATTGTAATAACAAAATGCATGAGGACACACCATATCTCATGAAAACCTTTCATACATTTTTAAAACTATATTATTTATAAAACATACATTTCCAAGATTGTAGGCGACACACCTACACACTTCAGGTGACACACTAACATGTCATGGCACACAGTTTGGAAAGCCCTGGCCTAAAAGATTGCAAAGACACCTACTTATTTCTCCACGTCAAATATTCTAGAATCCAGTATTTTAAGTTATTTAAGGGGAACATTGATGCTATCCCTGCCTGTTAGGACAATACTTTTGTCTCTGAATTTGGAAGCTTTAGTGGTCAAACTGGTGGACGCTGAGAAACTCCTAACAGATACAGCTTAATCGACAAGCAGCAATGGGCCTGCAGACCTCTCAGATAAAGAGGAATCATGCCTGTTTCACCCATGTTTCCTTTAAAGGAAAAGCAAGCAGAGATGTGAAAGAAAGTGTATTACCACTATTCTCACTATTGCTTGGGTACCAGGCTACTTGGTCTACCAGAAATTATAGATAATTTCATAATAAATTCAATAATAATAATTCAAGATTGAAATTAAGGGGACCCTTTTTCTGACAACTCATATGGTATTGCCAGTAATATCATAACGATAGCAATAACACAAAATACACAATATAGTCTTAAAATTTCGTACTATGTTTATTTTGTTCCTCAGACCCTCATGTTTTATTTTTAAATGTCCTTCACTCTCAGTAAAGTTTTTAGAGGGCAGATGAGTTATGGTGTCTTCAGGGTTCTGCATTAAGAGTGTACTGTTCCATGTTTAGAGGATTTATTTCTGCGTGCAGGCTTCTGAAAATCATATAGTATGATACTTAGGGAATAAACTGCTGCACAGGAGATGCAAGGATGTGCAACTTTGCTCCTGCTTTCTTGGAAAAATTAATGAAGACATCCATAGGCAGCATCCCTTTCCACTTTTTCTTTTTAAGGCCTGTGTTCCTTAAGAAATGCTCTTGACTCAAGCAGCAGCAGCCCCTCCTTATCTGCATTATCTCCCAAATCTAATAAGACAATATGTGAGGCCCAGAAACATTTTGGGAAAATGAAGATTTTTGCCTGGCACTCCTCTGTGCCAAACTGAGCACTGTTACCTGTCCTTTGTGCTGACTCATCCATTACCACTACCCACCTTCTACCTCCCAGAAAATTTAACTTTGGTGTAGTGGGGGATCAGAATGGTAAGGGACAAGTGTGAAAGCCCATGTCCCATGGCAGTTTTGTTTTTTGTGCACTGCTATTTATCTCTTGATTTTCTAAATCCCGAGACCACTTATCAAGGGCTAATTAAAACCATCAAAATCCTTTTCTGAAAAAGTAGCAGTAAGAGGAATATTGTCTGCCTTCTAAGGAACTTCGCAAGATCAGGCGCCTTAACTTTAAATGTTAATTTGTTTTTATTTCCTGTTGTTAGTGGAGATATTCCATTTATAATCCAGTGGATTCAAATTATAGGAGATACTGTGAATAAACATTAGGAACCACTGATGGTAGTAAGAAATGTTTGACAGTGGAATAGACTGCCTCACAAATGGTGGATTCAAAATGTTTGTTGGAGGTTTTTAAACAAAGTATAGATGGCTGCCTTTCAGGGGTGGTTTAGCCATTGCACTGGTAGCAATGGGATTGGGTAGTTTTTGGGGTAACTTCCAGTTCTGTGATTCTGTGATTGGTTTTCCTATTATACCTGCTGTTTGCTGGAGCATCAGTTCAACTTCTCTTAATGAACATGATAGTAGTTAATCAGTATAGCTCCCCTGCAAATTAGAGATAGTGAAAGCATATTAAATGTATATTCTTCATCTCATTTTGGAAAGGTTTACAGTGGTCCCTGAATAAACAGGGAAATTAATCAAAGACCTAGGGCTCCACCTTGTGGAAATTAGAAATATCTTTTTTGTGCAAACCTAACTGCAGACACACTTTGTAAAAAAAAAAAACAAGAGTCCAAACTGTATATTTTTGGATAAGGACCTCTTTGTGATAGCACTTGCTAAAAATATGACTATCTGCAAACTTCACATTTCCAAATTGTGGAATGGTTGTGATAGGAAAAAGTACCAGCTTCTTTTCCTCATTTGCATGTACATTCATTGTACACATGCTTAGTTGAATACCTAGAAAGGAAGAAGAACAGGGCACCCCTTTGGCAAAGGGAGATATGGTTCTGGAGATTGGATATGCCAGGTAGGAGAAAGGTGGTATAGATGACTGAAACCTACCCTTTTTTTCCAATCCTTTTTACGTCCCTCAGGATCCAAGTTGCCCTGTCATCCTGCCCTCCAGTGTTGCTTTAGAGGTTGGTACACAATAAAACAATTCCCACCTGTCATTTGGTTTTGGATGAAGGCGCCAAACTGACATGTGTTACAGATACTTGGGTAGATGAACTCAGAGAGTAGACCTGTCCCCACCATGTCCACCCAGGTTCTTTTGGGTGGGCTTTCCTTTTTGTTCGGGGTGTGTGTGAGGCCATGGGGTGACCTTGGAGGGCAGCAGAGCTTGGTGGTGCTTGGTGACAGGTGGTCTTCCAGAGGAAGAGGGCCTCTGGGCTTCTGTCAGTAGCCATCTTCTTGTGGGGGTGATGGGTTTGTGGAGGAGATATTAAGTATTAGGCCTTTTCTATCTTCAGTGGGCTTTTCTTTTAGCTTTCTGGATATGCTCCCTCTTCAACTTTCTGTCTCTGCCTTTTTTAAAAAATATTCTGTGCCTCCCATCCCTCCCTTTACTCTCTCCTGGCTATTTACCCTCCCACATCTCCCCCATTTGGGATTGTTGGGTATTTGTGTTTCACCTTTCCTTCTTCCCCACCATTCTTCTGTCCCTCCCGTGGCTGGCATTTCTTCCATTCTGCTTTCTCTTCTTCCTCTTCCATTCTCTCCTTACCTATCTTTTTAATGTCCTGCCTCTTCTCCTTGTTTTCTTCTCTTCCTTTCCAATTCTTTTCCTTTGAGACTTGATCATGCATTTGTTTTCTGTCCTTTCTTTCTTTTCTCTTTCATTTCCTGCCCTATCTTTTGCTTCGGCGCCACCCATCATTCTCCTTCCCTTCCCTCTTGCCACCATTTTCCTGCTAATCCCACTGATGCCATATTGTTTCTTGGCCAACTCTGCCATATTGCTGCCTTCCCAGTGTCAGTCCTGGGACTTCATTGCTGCTCCTGACCTCTGCCATCCCCCATTATTTTCCTTCCTTGTTTAATTCATATACCTTTTGTACTCTTATGTCATATATCTTTCCATCTCATTAACCCCATCTATTCTACATCTGCTGCCTCTCCCTCTTCCATCCTTTTATGAATGGCTGTATAATTAAATAAATAATAAACAATACATAATAACAAATAATGGGGTTGTTATACTTACTTATCCCCCCTTTCAGCACACGGTTTCCTTTCCTGCAACAGCATATTTTGTGGCTCTACCCCTTCTAAATGTGGCACATTATTATTTAATGTGCCTCCTCCCATGTTCTTGCCATTTCCAAGCTTGGGGAACCCAATGGTCATTTTCTCATGCATAACCCGTAACTTGGCACTGCAGGTTTGGGCATCTACAGAAGCTTTCTTGTTTCTGTCTGCCAGACAATACCCCCTACTATATTATTATCTTCAGCCTCCATTTACACTCCCTGCAGCTTCTGAATCATGCCCTGGAAAGACCAAAATAGGCCTCAACCTGCAGCAAGTGCTGCCAATTAAGCTGCATCAAAGAGGCTGGCCTGATTCACTGACAGTCACTAGAATGGATGGCATTGCTTGAGGAATTGAGGTTATGTCTGCCAGGTTGGCACAACTGGACAGTCACGTAGCTGTGAGTGAGTATAACCCTCAGATGCCTCTTATCTCCTCACTCAGGAGCAGCAGTCTCTCCTGCAAGTGACAATTGTTATGTCCTCTTTCATTCCTGCTTCACCTAACACTGTGCAAGCAAGCAAGCAAGCAAGCAAGCAAGCAAGCAAGCAAGCAAGCAAGCAAGCAAGCAAGCAAGCAAGCAGGGTTTACAGATACCTACTAGCTAGTTCAGGGTCAGGCAGAAGCAGTAACACCACTGCAAAGAACAGTTGTCCCAGAGCATTCAGCTTTTTCAGGACCATTAGCCTCCATCAGTCTCCATCCCTCTGCCTATATTAACTGCTGGGAGGAATCCTGTTGTTTCTCTAGCAGCTCCCACTGGTGCTGGCTTGGCAGTGCTCATGACTACTGCAGCAGCAACTCCTTAAGCCTCACACATGGCGCTGCAGTGGCAAATGACCCCAGTTGCCCCTGCTCTGGCCACCCAGTCATCACTGCAGGATCTGACAGCAGCCTCTAGTGACTCCACCTGGCCAGCAGTGTTGCAAGCAAGCAATGTTGCACAAGTTGGTATTCAGTGGGCTCCAGCAGATGTATCTGAAGAGACTCTTTCCTTTGGTGGGGGGCTCTGCCCATGTGTCATAGCAGGCTAATATCTGGCCTGGACAGTTGGTGGTCTGATGATGGGCACTTCCCGGCATTCTGTGTCTCTGTGTGTGATGATTCCTTCCCAAGCAGGTGTAGGAGGGTCCCAATGCTTGATCTCTCCTTCTCCCTACTCAACAGCCTCTCAGCTGCTGACTGGCCCTTGGCCAGTACTGTTACTTCCATAGCTGAGCCACCTATAATAGGTGCAGCCCTGGGGTGCTCCTCTCTGTGTGCAATCAATAGGGGAATATGTTTCTCCCACTGGGAGTACATTTCCTTCCTGAAACTAAGGAGTGTATTTGGAGATGCGAGTATATGGATGTTTTCTCATTGCTTTTTAAAGACTGAGTCTCTGGACCCTGGAGAAGACTCTAGGGGAGTTCAGACTTGTACATAATTTATCATTTCCAAAAAGGGCATCAGTCAGTGAGTCAGCTCTGCATTCAGAGTATAACTGAAGGTGTTGGTCAAGGATGTGGTGTTGAACCTTCCAAGGAGTTTAAACACCCCAAAGTTAGAAGCAGTTTCATAAATAGGCTGGCAAGCTGGACAGTTTAAATGGGCGTCGTCTTCAAGGCCCAGCCACATCAGTGCTCAGTCATTGCAAACTACCAAGGCATCTTGGAACCCATACTGGTTTGAAGGGATCAGTATTGCTTCAGTATGGTTAGCAGTTTCTTGTAAGAGCTGCTCTGGACCCCTCCATCCTCAAGACTGTAAGGATGAACTATGCTCCAATGTCATGGTTGCTAGCTGGGCCTCCCCTTGAAAATATTACAACAGCCATTTCATTCCAGTGGGCAATGAGCCAAAAGGGATCAATGTGAGGCCTGAGTTGAGCAAGAAAAGGGGCTCACAGATCTTCCGGGGCGTTCAGTGCAGGTAAATATTAAATGCAATTCCTGCAAATGTTTCAGACATAAGTGGATAGAGGGCACAATGGGAAAAACACAGCCTTTCCTGAATGTTTTCATGTTAGGCTTTGGGATCCCCTACAGCTCTATAATTATGCCGCACATTCTAAATCAGTTAAAAGTATGAAGGAAACTGTAAGAAAGAAAATAGCTAAACTGTTCCAGAAGAGATGGAACTTGGACTCTCATCTAGATTGTCGCTTCCTGACAGTCAGAGCCATTCAACTGTGGAATATGCTGCCTTGGAATGTGGTGGCCTCCTTCTTTGGAGGTTTTTAAGCAGAGGCTAGATGGCCGTTTGCTGGGGGTGCTTTGAGTGTTTGTTCCTGCATAGCAGAGGGTTGGACTTGATGGCCATTGTGGTCTCTTCCAACATGCAGTGCACTCTGATGATTTTGGCTTACCAGGTTTCTATTTTGAGGGTGCCTTCTATTTATGGCAAGGCTATGACCATGGGGTGTGTATTTCCTGTTCTGCTTTTGAGCATTTCAATACATTTCTAGAATAGTGTGCCAGAAAAATAACTCATTATAATTTTTATGATTTATTATTTGCAGGCCAGGTTTAGTATGTAGAGATATTTTGAGTGACTTTGAGGAACGAGCTCAGGAGTTGTGGATTTGTGTGTATGTGTGTGTGCTTTCAAGTCGCCTGTCAATTTATGGTGACTCCATAAATTCTATACAGTGTTCTTAGGCAAGGAATACTCAGAGCTAGTTTCTTCCTCTGAAATATAGCCTACAGCACATGGCATTAATTGGTGGTTTACCATCCAAGTGCTAACCAGAGCTAACCCTGCTTAGCTTCCAAGATCAGATGGGAGCTGGTGCCTTTAGGTATTTAGGGCGTGGCTACCTTTGCCTTAACCCCCCCCCCCGCTCCAAAATACCAGAAGGTCCTTCTACTGCACCAACTTTCTTAAGTGTAGAGTTAGACACGATTTCTGCTGTCTCTCATCTTCCAATGGATAAACTTTCTGCACTGCGGGAATAGATATGCATGATGGACAACAAAAAGCTGAATGAATTCCAAATCTTGGCAGGCTATTTCAACTTTGGATTCTAGATAGTGGCCCCAGGGCAGACAATCAGTCCATAATTCTATGAAGGCACTAGGGGAGAGTCTGCCCCACACTATTACATGCAGGTAACCAAGGAAATATGGGAGGATTTCGGTGTGTGGAAGCTGTTCTTTAGGAAGTACAATTAGTGTGTCCTTCTGGATGGAGACTCTCCTACTTAAGGCTTATCTTCATTTTCACTCCAATACAACAGGAGCCTCAGCCATGAGTATATTATGGCAAAGCTTGTGATGTACACAGCCTTTGCCCAAGGCATGGGTGGCTTTCTCAGAACTCTTTCCTATAGTGCTTGCAGTCTACATTTGGGTCAATGGCTTGCAAACAGGACAGTTGTATTTTGGTATGATAATGCCACAGGAATATAGGTGATAAATGCTAAGATTTCAAAATCCCATAATGCCACGAAACTTACTGATTAGGAGCTTTGTCTTGAAGTGTTTGGAACGTAACATTTTGTTCCAAGCCTGCCATGTACCTAGACTCCAAAAAAACCCTAGCAGATATCCTTTCATGTTTACAGTTTCACAGGTTCTGGAAGTTGAACAAATCCTTCACCATAAGGAGGTGCCCCAGTAGCTGAACTTTGCAAGATAGAAGTTGATCATGTCACCTTGGTTTGACTGGCTTCATCAACTTGTGCAGCTTATTAGCAACGTTTATGCACCTTTTGGAAATTTAAGGGAAAGAAGGGAGGATATATGAAATGGCTGTTTGGAACTCATGATGGAGTGCAGTATGCAGTCCAGCTACCAGAGTCTGGCCTTGCTGTCAGTACCATCAAAAGTAGACTTGCAGCTTTGGCTTTCAATTCCAAGGCAGCAGGTATTTATGATCCCATTGTGAACTTTAGAGTTTGTCATATTTTGAAAGGCTGGGCAAAGGCAATCACATTATGAGTGATAAATACTGATATCCTTTCCTGCCCTGCCAGCTGTATAGTCTCTAATGCCATACTATTTATAACAGCCTTTATTTTGGTCTTTTTTGCAGCTCCCTGAATTAGCAAGCTCATTCCCAGATCTGGACAGTTTTGAATAGGAGGCCACAACTTGGTTTTCTGAGCAAGAAGACACATAGTCTACTCTATCAACGACAGAATCTTGGCAATAGACATCTGGCCAGCACAAAGTGGTGGGGCAGAAGAGGATTGCTGAGGCCTTTTCACTGAACTCTGCAATTCAACACTGACTTCAGATCATTGTCTTGCTTTCAGGTGAAAGAAACGAAGTCAAAGATGCCAGTGGGTGTGGGCATGGTGACTGCGGATCTTTAAATATCTAAATGTTTCTTCCTGGGGCACACATAGCATGGCCAAAATGCTCCCCACGCAAGTCTGGCAGGGTGGCTGCAATAACTCAGCAATTAATGCAGCCAGGTATCATGTGAATTGCAACACTGTCTACAACCTGGGTTGAATTAGTGGGACCTCAAGGACATATATGCTGACTTGGCACAACTGTACTAAGGTGATATGCATCACTCTTCAGAGGGATGTGAATTGAATTAAGGTAACTTTACTCATGGCCCTGAACAATTCCTTAAGGTTGGAGGGTGGGCGGAACTGAGTGCCAAGCTAGGCTGGATCCTTAGTGTAACAGGTATGGAGGAAAGTGGTGAGAATGCTGAGCACTACACAAAATTTGAAAGGGGAAATCCTGGCGGCTTGGTGCAGCTGATAGCGGAGGTCTAACCTGCAGGTTTGGGCATCTTAAGTTTTGGCACAGCTCTATTGGAGTGGACTGATCACTCCTTGCACTGGCAAATATTAGTAAGCATTATATGTCATTTACCAGATACCCTAATTATTTCTTGCCCTGCTTGGATAGGCTTGGTCTGGGTTACCCTAACGTACTGCATTTTCTCCCCTTCCGCTCATTGGTTGAGAAATATTTTGGTTTATCATAATTTACTGTGGAATAAAGTCATGGCCTTCCATATTTATCTCATAATTTTGGTGCCTGGCCTCTGTGTCTGGGTGCAAATCACAGTTTCAACAAATTCACTGGAGTTATTAGTATGATGTATTTGTTTTCAGTACACTCACACATCACAATCCTGTTCACATTTTCTCAGAAGTGAATCCCGCCATGTTCAGCTGAACTTATTCCAGCAAAGCAGGCAGAGCAGACTTTCCCGTATTTCAGATGACTCTACTGTCAGCTTAATATGGGGATCAAAGCATTTTCTTTTTTAATGCAATCTGAAGCAATTAGTCTTTTTCTTCTAACCTCCAGTTCCTTCCGAGGAATTGTTGTTATTGTTGTATGACTTCAAGTCATTTCCAATTTATGGCGATCCTACGGTGAACCTATCACAATATTTTCTGGGAGCTGAGAGTCTATGACCAAGGTGACCCAGTGGGTTTCCATAGCTGAGTGAGGAATCGAACCTTGGTCTCCAGGGTGGTAGTCCAATGCTAAAACCACTACACTATGCTGTCTCTCTTCTGTGGAATATGCCAAGGCATTTATAGTTCATCAATGACCCATCTAATGTTCAACTACCATTGTGAATTTAAAGGCAGAGCTGTTTTTCTTTCAACTTACCTTCCCACAACAAACTTTCTGGGAAACTAAGGTACTGCAGAGTCGCTTCTTGAAAGTTCAGCAGATCTTAAGTAGGAAATGTAGGAAGATCACCATACAAAAAACAAATCTATTTCTAATCTAAGAATATAGATGAGCCACATCTGTGTGACCAGTATGTTAGGATCACAATGATTACAACATTGTTGTGTTTTTATGTGCCTTCAAGTCATATATGGCAACTTATGGCAACCCTAAGGTGAACCTATCACAGATTTTTCTGAAGGCTGAGAGTGTATGATGCACTCAAGATGACTCAGCAGGTTTCTGTGGCCAAGTGGGGAACTGAACCCTAGTCTCTAGGCTTCAATGCTCAAACCATGCTGGCTCTCAAGACAGCTAAGCATGAACCAAAGCTGTGGCATCATGCAATATTTTTAGAACAGTCTCCCCACTCCACACATCAAGAAGAATAAAATATGTTGACAAAAAACAGGTCTTACACAGAGAAGTGAAATCCAGTGCAGTTTTACTGCAGACAAAGCTGTTTCTACCAGTGGAACCAAAAGGGTGGGACATCTTCCCCTCCCGCTCCACACCTTCAAAATCTGTTCTGAAGCGTTGGGTGATCTTCTGGATCAGATTTACAAAAGGTGCGGGTAGGGCTGGCTGCAGAGGAGAGGAAAGGAGAACTCTCACAGTATGAACAGACCTCTGCCTGTGTGATGTTCAATTTCACCCTAAGTCATCAGTTCTTTTCATTAGGCTAGACCTTGCTAGTGAGTTTGTGCAACTCTGGATCCTGTAAAACTCCACAAGCAACTGAATCTGAATTTTAGGTCTCTAGCTGTTACGCTGTAAAGTTTGGATTTATAGTCCACACAGTCTTTTATTTGCAGTTAAATAACATCTCTTCCTCACATTCCAGTTTATGGTATTTTAAAGACCTTTCTTCTCTTGACACTCGCTCCTTAGACAACCAGGCTGTGCTGAGGGAAAATGCATCTGGAATTAGTAGTAAACAAAAGTAGAAATGTATACATTGGATCCTGGTGGAAGCTTAGGAGTAACAATGGTCAGAAACAATTTCATTTATGTCCACAGAAGACTAGCTTTCTTTAATTTCTGAACAGTATTCAGCTTTTAGTTTAAACATATTCACACAATTTACACGTTTCAAGTGTATGTAAACATTTTTGCATTTCCAGATTGGAGTGAGAGATGCAAACCCTACTGCAAACAAAACCTAGAAAAAATATTTGTATAAATTATAGGAATATATTCAGGATCTGAGCATGATGAAAACAGACTTTCTTAGACAACAGAGATTTCAAACACCCAAAAAGTAATTAATATAAAAGTTGATAGCTACCTTTTTATTTATAATGTGCATGACATTTAAATATGGACATCTTGGAATCACTTCAGTGCTAGGGAACTCAATGGGGTCGGTAATCCATAGTTCGGGTATTACAGTCTCAAAATGAGTTTGGCCTTATAACATTCATTCTGGTATTGAAAGTTTCATGATTTTCTTTTCTTTAAACCCTTAAGGGAGAAAGGCATTTTGAGGCTTCAAGTGCTGTTTAACAAGACCTGCCACTTTCATGAAACATACTCATGCTTCCAATAATTTCTACTAAATTCCAGATCAATACAAGAAATTTAATAATACCAATTTCTTAGAACTTCAATGCTACCTGAAATTCAAACACTTTTTATGAAAACGATGAATCATAATAGTCTTCACACTATAACCTCTCCTTGATTATACTGATAAGATACTGTTACACTGAGAAAACAAATGCATTCAATACTTAACTTATAAAGAGATTTATAACAGCAAAATGACATTGTTATGGATATGTTTAAAAAGGACTTTTCCCTGTTTGCTTCCAGACTTCTTTTGCTCCTTTAATGGTCTCTCTTTTCACACATTTCCAGTAACCCTGGACTCCTTGTTGCTGAGGCACCTGTTTTTAAAAAAGTAGTAGTTATCACTCTATTTAAGTTGCCCTTTTATAGCTGGATACATGAAATGAAGGAATTCACTAAGTGCTCCTTTATTGACTTGGCTGATGCTGCATTTGTAATATATCTCTGTTCTCTAGAAGTGAAGAGGTTTCTGTGTGGTCTTCAATTTCAATATCTACAGTGATCTTCAACATCGTTATTTACAGATCTGTATACGTGGAATTCCTCCTGGTTCTTTCACAGTTGTTGCAGAATCCCCCTAACCTACTAGCTTCTGCCTGTCTGCAGTTGCTGTTCATTAATCCCCCCCACACTTTTTTGAGGATGTAACCACAGTGAGAAGAGATAGTGAGAAATGGACTGTGAAGTTTGTTACTGAACAGTAACAAAAATAATATGGTCCTTAAAACTAAACCTAAAAAAACAACAACTAAGATGGCTTATAATTTTCACCTATTACAATAAACAGTCTTACTGACCTTCTAAATCAAAACTTTAACTTAACTAGTAACTAGTTAACTAGTAAATTTCATTCTGGTCTTCAAATGATGTTTCAGTGCAAACAAGTTCCTATTCTTGCCTTTTCTGGAAGACACAGAGACACTCTAAGAGTTAATGTTGGAGTGTGAACTAGTGTGGTCTTGTGTTACTGAGCGAGACAATTGATAGATTTTGCTTTAATGTTTGGATAAAATAATTTTGGTCTTTTGTCACATCTTATGGTGTTACTAATCTTAGCTTTTGGCCTATTGACATCTCCACCATAGCACTTGGACAGAGCAGAACAAGCTGAAACCTAAATGCAACATTGATCTTCCTTTAGGTAGGCTCACTGAAATGAATGAGAATGTTAGACACTCCTAGTTTAAGTCGCTTTTGATCTACTTTAGGTAGAACATGGGTTTTAGCCCTCAAAGATTCAGACTAATCCGATAGTGAGGTTTTATATTTCTAAACATGTTAAACATATTGATATAGATGGATGGATATACAGTGAAGATTAACTAACTTACATCTATAGAAAATAATTTAAAATGCTAGCAAACAAAAACATTTGCTTTAATTAGAAAACTGCATTTTTAATTTATAATCCTATGTGGGCCCTCAATATCTGCTGGGGTTTGGTTCCAGGATCTCCTGTGGATACCAAATCCATGCATGCTCAAGTCCCATTATGTTCAGTGGTGTAGTAAAATGGCATCTCTTACATAAAATGGTGAACATCTCAAAGGTTTGTTTTTTGGAATTTTTTTTTAATATTTTCAAGCCGTGGTTGGCTGAATCTGTGGATGCAGAATCCGTGGATGCAGTGGGCCAACTGTACCTATTTTCACAAATGACTAGGATTATATGGTCTATAAGTTGTCCCTGATTAAAATAGATATACAGTTAAACATTTCTCTTGAATATTTTAGGAAACAAGATTCTCTTACCCTTAAGCCTCGATGCATCCTGTTCTTCAGAACATCAAGGAACTCGGCATGGCTGAGGCAATTGTCTCCATCTAAATCAAAGATCTTGAAGATGGTGTGCAAAATATTTTCTGAGAGTTCCAGCCCTGTAACCACTTTCACAGCTCTCTTGAATTCAGCTAGCAAAAGAACAATTTATTAAATACTAACAATAAAAAAATAAAATAACACTGAGATTACAGATCAATTTATGGTACTAAATGGTGGAAAGGTGCTCTATAAATAAGAAATAAATTATTCCTCCTGAACATACACACACTTTATATGAGTTGTGATAGCTAATAAATTATCAAAATATAAATCCATGTGGGCTACTGAAGTTGCTTTATTGGAGACTATGACCATTATATGAGGCCTTTGAAGAAGGATGAATGCTTTTTATAGAAGAAAAAGAAAGATTATTTGATCAGAAGAGCCCCTTTTTCAAGTAAATGTGCATTTAGATTACAACAACTTGTCCAACCAGTCTTTAAAAAATCACTGTAATTTCACACTGTACTACTTGTCTTCTTTACTATGTGTTTTTGAAGGACCTGGTTGTTCTTTCTTGAGTGTGTCAAGTATTCAAGTGGATTGAAGAAATCTGTTTTTTTCCCTCACTTTCCCACTCATTTTACCTTTGTCTTGCAACCCCGGGCTCTCTTTTTTGGCACAAATTTTGCAATACTAAGTTATCACTCTGTATAGTGCTCTCACATTTTGTGAAAACAGTATATAGAAATACAGGAAAAGGAACAAAAGGAAGGGCAAAGGTTACATTTGTCATATAATGCAGATTTAGTAATACAAATCAAAGTCAGATGGGGCTATGGTCAAGAACCATCAGTGTAAATTCAGTATCCAATACTAATGTGACTGACACTTTCCCCCTTTTTCTCCTGCTGAAAACTTCAGGGCCCAAAAAACCTACTCTGGAGCAGCTTTTAGAGTGCACAGGACATTGTGGGAGAATGGGGAAATGCCAGTTTTGTCAGAAGCAATGGGGTCCTAGGGAAGTACACTATTGGATCTTTGCCTACATGTACATAAATCAGGAGGACACGTATGACAGAAGAGACTGAGCATAGTGAATTAACATGGTATTGGCAGAACATCGCAGTATTGCTCTTGAAGTTGGTTCTTAGCTTTTCAGTTCTAATTTTTTCCCTCTAATGGTTAAATGCAAACAAACCCATTCCACATATATCTGCATATGCAGAAGATGTCTAAGGGTAATTTCATATTCTGCAAGCATTGAAAACTGATGAATGTAAGCACTGTGGCTTTTGATCACTTCTTGTAACATGCAAAAAAGAAACCTGTAATCTTCTGGCAAAGAAATCTCATACAATTCTCCGCTGGTGGGTATACACAAAATTCAAAAAGCAGTCAAAACACAGACACCTGCAAGACCTCTCAAATCACCTTCCTCACCTCCATTTTTGATGTAAAAAGTAGTTTTGAGAAATTTATCTTTAGAAGAAGTTTAGGACCAACTTGTACGATAATTTCTTAACAGTAACTTTTTCATTCCTTAATGCATGGTGGAATCAATTTATTACTTCTTGTCTTGAAGACATGAAGCAAGTTACTATATTCCAGTTGCCAAAACAGACAGCAAGGGTGGCTGAAGATCAGCTGAGTACTTGCTTGCCCAGATGAGCAAGAACAAATACTGGAAACAAACAATTCTCTGTCACCTCTACTGCTTGCCAGGAGATGCCGGTATGCTATATTATGATTGACCAAAGTGGAACTCAGAGGCAGTGGCACAAAACAGTTTTATACACTGTGGTATGAGAAGCATTTACAACACACAGATTCCAATACCATCAGCACTCCACATTTGCAGGTTTCACTTTTGTGGATTTGGTTATTTACAGATTATTTGCTATCACCTCTGCTCCCTCCCTATGCCAATAATAATAATAATAAAGTTTATTTCTATCCCGCCTCTCCACATGGATTGAGGCGGCGAACAACATGAAATACATTAAAAGACATTAAAAACATACCCAATCCTCCCCACCAACCCACCTAACCCAGCCCCTTAAAACACACAACAATTAACAGTCAATCAATTAACTATTAACAAAACAGCAAGACAATTGATGGGAGGCAATGGAAATGCTAGTCTTGGAAGGCCTATCGGAACTGATCAGTCTTGACTGCTTTTTTAAAGCTGTCAAGACTCATAATATGCCGGGTCTCCTCCGGCAGGCCATTCCATAACTTGGGAGCGATAGAAGAAAAGGTCCTCTGGGTAACCGCAGCCAACCTAGTTCTGACCGGCTGCAGTAAATTCCTCCCAGAGGACCTTAATGTGCAGGGTGGATTATACGGGTGAAGGCGATCCCGCAGGTAGGCTGGCCCCAAGCCATGAAGGGCTTTAAAGGTAATAACCAACACGTTGTACTGTGCCCGAAAACTAACAGGCAGCCAACGAAGAGACTTTAAAATTGGTGTTATATGGTCAGTTTTAGGTCTACCAGTGACCAACCTGGCTGCCATATTCTGAACTAATTGAAGTTTCTGGACTAAGCACAAGGGTAGCCCTATGTAGAGCGCGTTGTAGAAGTCGAGCCGTGAAGTTACCAATGCATGCATCACTGTTTTTAGGTGTTCCAGCTCCAGAAAAGGGCGCAGCTGGTGTATCAGTCAAAGCTGATAACGGACACTCCTGGCTGCCACATCTATTTGAGCTGTCATCTGAAGTGGCGAGTCCAGGAGCACCTCCAAGCTGTGAACGCAGTCTTTCAGGGGAAGTGTGACCCCATATAGGACTGGCTGACAAACCTTCATGTCTGGGCTAGGGCCCCTAGCAGCAAGTACCTCCGCTTATCTGGATTCAGCTTCAGTCTGTTTTTCCTCATCCAGCCCATTACTGCTTCAAGACATTCATTCAAAGGCTTGTAAGTCCCTACTAAAAATGGTGTGGGGCAGCAGTGGAGGTGGCAGTAAACCCCACCAGCCACCCAATTTTGTCTTGTGAAGGAACCCTGATGCCACAAAGAAATCTATGGTGGGTTGAATATGGTGATCATACTTTTTTGTGTGTTAAATATGGTTTGGGAGGGCCTAGAGATATTCATGGTTTTTCCACTTTCATAGGGGTCCTGTACCCCTAACCTAGCAAATGTGGAGGGATGACTGTACACCATATTTTCTTCCTATGTAAATTTAAAGCTATGAGGTTCCTGCGCTTACCTTGTTTAACAGGACGGCTAGCTACAGTAAACATTTTCAAGGCAATTGAAAAATCTTCTAAGCGGTTTGTAAACTGGCAGAAAGTTTTAAATTCCTCCATACTGATACTCTGGAAGAAAAGAAACAGATTTAGTTGTGATTTTTTAGGCGATAGATAAAAAGAATTCTTAAGGGATTTGCCAGATTATTAGGAAGGTGATAAACAATTAGTCAAAATTGTAGTGACTGCAAAGAACTCAAGT
Source organism: Iguana delicatissima (assembly GCA_948472985.1). Classification (NCBI taxonomy): domain Eukaryota; kingdom Metazoa; phylum Chordata; class Lepidosauria; order Squamata; family Iguanidae; genus Iguana; species Iguana delicatissima. The sequence continues at coordinate 933,143 of CAOKZL010000166.1, read as the reverse complement.
CACCCTGAAAATAATGGTTTTATTATACTTAAGCACTGGGTAAAAATGTTCTTAATCTGCATCTCCAAAAAGTAATTTAAATTTAGGTAGTCTATACAAACCTCTCCTGCCTGGATCCTCTCCTTCACATTTTGCCAATAAACTTCATTGTTCTCCTCCTCGGTGAAATACAGCAACCACTCTACGAAATCTTCCTTTCTCATGCAGGCTAGACCTTTAGAAAATTGGATGAATTCCATTTCTTGCACCTCTGTTTGTAAATTCTGCATAAACCTAACAAGAATGAAAACAGGAATCAACACATAACCAAGAATACAAACCCTTTCAGTGGGAGAATTTACAGCCAACCCACACAGTTCATGAATACACTTATATCACTATACACATAAACAACATCACCACCGTTCACTATTTTCACTCACAGAGCAAAACAAGAAATGCAGTACTGCATGGAAACTGTTGGCTCCCAGATATACAGAAAAGTCAAAAGCAACTTCTGTAACCTAAGACACATTACAGCGCATTGGAAATCACATAAGGTAAAGTAACAGATTTATTAGTTACTGAGTTTTAAGGTGAGTTGTACAGATCAGCAAGAGAGAGGATATGAGGCTATTATCTTTTGGATTGCAATTCTATACATATTTACCTGGGAGTAAGTCCCGCTGAGTAGATACATTTAGGATTGTACTATTAAGAATGTAGTTATATTTTTTTATATGCAATAAAAGGTTTCTCAAGTTGTTTTTTAGCAGTTTTGCCACTAGGGTGCTCTAAATCCATGTACATTTACAGATGTTGTAGAAGGTATGGGCTGAAAAGATATTGCTGCTGTAAACAGCAAACCATCTCTGAATATTCCTTGCCAAACAAAAGCTTATGAAATTCATGGGGTACTGTATGTTGACAGGCAATCTGAAGGCGCGTATACATGCATGCATATTTAACTGTTATGTGAAACGTGAAAGTTGTTACAAAACCTGTGTGACCAACTAACTAAACAGCAAGCAGACCACCATAAAACAAGTCATGTGGTTGTAAAATAGAGATTATTTGGGAAATGCTGTAAACAGATTAGGAGATGATGGGTGATGGAAATAACGGATCAATTTTCTTTTCTTTTTTTAAAAAATGAGGTACTTTTATATTCTGTTTTTTCTTCAGTGAACTAGGCATCATACATGGATCTCCTTCTCTCCACTTTATTCTAACAACAATCCTCTGAAATAGGCTGAGGGAGACACTGGTCTAAGGTCATCAAGTTGAGTTTTAAGGCTCAATGGGGTCTAGAACTGGATCTCCGAAGCCCCAGTCCAACTCTACACTACTCTGGCTCTCAGTCTTAAAGACTTCATTCTAACCTTGTTTTTTAAATTATTTTTATAACCAATATTACAAATACTTAGGAACATTACAGAATGACTACCTTGCACAATCCAAGCATGTATCTGAGAAAATTCATTTTATTTGTTCCTTTTTAAGATGGGGTCAGCAATAAGAATGAAGATGGATAAACCTATCAGGTCTAGTTTCTTTCAGCTTATAATTTTCCCAATCCCAGCAAAATATTTTTAAGTTTGCATAAACCGGGGCGGGCAAAGTAGGGCCGATGGGCTGCAGGTAGCCCTTGGAGCCCCAAAGTGTGGCACGCAAACCCACAGACCCCTAAATAGACCCCCAAATAGAGCAGAGGAACCCCACAATGTAACTTGAAAATCTGCTGGAACTCCCTCAAAATCAGCTGAAAATTAGCTGGAATTAAAGCAGGAAATGATGCTGTTCATTTCTTGTTAAAACATCAATATGCATTTATTTTAATATAGATGTTTCTGTAGACAATTAAGCCCAATGTGGTTTATACTGTGGTTGTGAATTACTGGGCATTTCTGCTGCCTCTCCGCTAAAAAGAGAGGCTTTTATAGTGCACTTACCGTTTGTGTTAATGCATTTTAATATCATAATTTCTGTGAGCTACCCATTTTTTGGGTTGTCTCTGCACAATTATAACAAAAAATATAAATAAATATTTTTAATCACTGTATTCTCATAAGGTGCCTTATTAGACAGAAAGACATGAGTAAACTTCAATTACTTTCCGGGCAGACCTCTGCTTTGAAAGCTGCTAAGAAAGTGCAAAGAACAAGCTATTACAAAAAGAGAATTTTCAAATCTGTTTGAACAGTGTTAACAAGAAAGCTAAAATTTGCACATAGATGTGCCTGACAGTATATTCAGATAATCCAGAAGAGAATCTTAGTAACATTTGCAGTGCCTTCCAGAATCTGATGAAAAGCTGAACAGTTCTAAAAGATGCAAATAGTGGCTAAGGTTTAACTGGATACTTGATCTGGATCCACTTGTTTCCACTAGAAGCAGCAACCCTCTCTATCTTGTAGCTTCTCATGTGCTCTAAAAATCTACTATAGAGGTCTGGAAGATCCTGGGTAACAATGTTTTAGGATGCATAGTAGAGTTATATGGGTGGTGGTGATGATGCAGTGAGATCTAATTTAAATATTCAATTAGATCTTGGTTAATACATTTTGTCTCCATAAATTCCTTGTCAACCAGACATTATCCTGAATTCAAATATTTCTCTAACAATGGACAGACTGCTGCTGGACCACAGAGTAATAGGGAAGGATCTCCTACAGGGCCTCTGTTAGATTATGGCCTCATCCACTGTGCTGGAGCAAAGTGAGGAAGAGCTGTATAACCAGACAATTTTTCCCAGTCTACAATGGTTATATGGTTTCACTGAACTCAGAGCCTGAGGAACTAGGCCTCTAGACTAGGGGCTGGCAATATGTGATCTTCCAGATGTTGAACAGCATCTTCTACTAGCCCTACCCAGGATACCTAATGGAGTTCAACATCTAGAGAACCACAAGTTGAGTAATTCTGCTCTAACCCAGGGCCAGGCAACTGTGGCTTTCAAGATGTTTTTATCTACAACATCCCTCAACAGTGATGGTTTATTGGGGATATAGTCCAAAAAACATCTGAAGGGCACAGGTGCTCACCTCTCATCTAGATGAAAACCTAAAAAGAATGAGTATCACCACCAAAAAGCCTGGGAAGAGCCAGCTAAAAAACAAACACTCACTTGGTTTCCACAGTACTGTCTTTTTAAAAAATTAAAACTAGCTACAACATTGAGGACTGGGAAGATTAATGCTACACAAAGTACATGAAGATCAAGATTACATGAAGTACAGGCACGATCAAGGCTATACAAAGGTCTAAAAAGGGGGCCAGGAGGACACTCCTGCAAGTGCTGCTTAGTAGTTAATTCTGAGAATAGCTCCTGGTACAATAGTCTAGTGGGTATGAGCCTTCTGGAATACATGCTACCTCTGTGATTAAATTAAATAAACCTTGAACATTTCTTAAAAGTCCCTAAAGAGCATATAATCTTCCCTGGAACTACCCCCCTCTTTTTTTTGGTCAGGAGTTACTTTTTGCTGGTCAGTAGCTGGCTCCTGGATCTTGATCTACCACAGGAAATTTTATATTGAATGCAAGGGAATCCTGGCAGAAATCTGCCACTCCCACCTGCTCCCCATATCACTTGCTGTTATTTTGTACTCTCTTCCTGTTCCTGCCCCCCTCTAGTGCAGTATACGTGCTGCCATAATTACTTCTATCTTCAGGAGTCCTCCATTCTAACCCATTCTTGGGTTATTGCATCCCTCCCCCATCCCATTTAGCGTGCATGTTCAGGATGATTCCTATGTTTTCTGCTATCATCATAACAGACTCAGTCAGACAAGAAGTAAGCCAAGGCCATCTGTTGTACCACTCTGCCCAAATGGTCTTAACTGGCTCCCAGTGTCAAAAAGAACCAGTTTTTTTCCCCTTTAGCGGATGCCTGTACCCAGAAGCACAGTATTTTAAAATGAAAAAAAAAAAAGTTTCCAAAGTTTTCTTGCTCACTGAATACACAGTGGTGGCTGGTGCTCTCACGTCAGTTGGGCAGTGAATCCATTACCAGTTTTGATTAGCTTTAAAGGAGCTGTCCAAGGTGCTGCCCCTATTTAGATTAGGTTGTAGCACCCAGGAAAGTTAAATGATGATAATGATAACAATTATTATTATTGTTATTATTTATCACCACCACCTTTATTTATATCCCACTTTTTTCCCACCATGAGAATACAAAAGTTAAAATCTGCAATAGACTCATTGCTGAACTGACACAGGAGCCACCAGCAGTATGGAGTATTGGACAGCAGTATGGCGAGGTGGGATGAGCCTTCAAGCCTTTATAACTTGTGAGTGGTAGCCATCAACAGCAGAAAGAGTGAGAAATGTTTTGTGTATCATCTGCAAGAGCAGGGTGATCTCACCTCAGCCTCCCTTTTCTATTCAATGTCTGTTGCTGCTGGAACAGAACAATGCAGGATAAAAAAGTGCTTTAGTGTTATTGTGTGGATCTCTCCCTCTCACCAAAAAAAAAACCAAAACAAAAACTTTAAGTTCTTAAAGTTACTTGCCTAAATTTCTACTTCTGTGCAACGGGGCTTGCTGCTACAGCAGATTTTTCTTTTAAAAGGCCTAAAAAGGTATTTTAGTACTGAAGTTCTCTGTGAACTCATCTGCACTCATGATCTCAAAGTTGTTGTCATTGTTACCTGCTCTCAAGGCAGCTTTGACTTATGGCACCCTATAAATGAAAGAGCTCCAAGTTATCTTGTCATCAACAGCCCTGTTAAGGTCTTGGAAACTCAGGGCTGTGGCTTCCTTGATTGAGTCTATCCACCCGTAATGAAGTCTTCCTCTTTTCCTACTACCTTCTGCCTTGCAAAACATTGTAATTTTTTCAAATAAGTCATGTCTTCCCATGATATGTCCAAAGTACTAGAGTTTCAGTTTAGTGACTCATTTGTTTTTTTTTTTTGGCAGTCCAGGGTATTTGTAGAACTCTCCTTTAGCATCACATCTCAAATGACTTAATACTTGCTTATGATCACCAACAACTTCAGTACAGAATCTTTCAGTTTCTTCCTCTTCCGCCTTGATAGTTGGAGCAAAAACTTAGATTATGGTTATACTAATGGGTTTTCCCTGAAGTCTTATGATATTATTCAGCCACACTTTGCATTATATCCCTTGACTGTTTTTGCTACATCTCTCCTCACTTTCAGTGCCACTTCATTTCTTCTTCATTACTTCAAGTTACTTGGCTTAATTTTGTCTTTTCTTTCCAATGGGGTTTGCAGATGTAGCAAACAAATATGAGTTTAAAAGCCTGCTTTGACTTCTTTTTGTGTGAATAAGCTATTTCTACTCTGCAAACTTCAGTCTGCTTTTCTGTGCAAAGAGTTACTGTGATACCAGAAAAATGTAACTTTAAAGGAGAGCTCATATGTATTGTGTCATAAGACCCAAGTTTCACTTGTGATTTGCCTTTTGCTGCAAATTGGGTTTGTGCGAAATTAGTTTCACCATGAGCTTTTTGTTTGTAATTGTAAGGCATAGTGTAAGTGTACACAGGAATTTTGCAAGCAAAGACGACAGTGGAGAATGCAAGATTTAATTGGCTTCATGTACTGTGATGGTATGGCTCCATCTACTATTAATTACACTATCCAACAGCTCTAATGGGCACCAGCCACCACTGTGGCATGATTTACAGTGCCTTCTACAAGGCAGGCAAAAATTGAACACTAGCCTTGAGTTATGTGTTACAAATAACAAATCAGTGCATGAACTAGACGACTCAATACTAGGCAAAGTTTTATTTTAGCATTTTTTGGGGAAAAAAAGGAAGAATCTATTAATAACACATAAACACCATTAAGCCTTACGAATGAATCCTTTCCTCCACCTTTATTTTAAGGAATGTAAATTACACAGGTAACTATATCTAAAGCTTGTGTGACAGGTTTTAAAGCAGCCTAATCAAACGTAATCACTCCTGCTTTCTCTCGCTACTCCACTGATCAATGGAAAGCCTTTCTAACAAGAACTTGGAAAATGATAAAAGCATTCACCATCATTTTTTCCCCCTGCCTTGACAATGATCTATGTCTGTACAGCTCATCAGTCATCTCTTGTAAAAACATCGTGGCACTTTGATCAAAAAGCCAACAATGGCTTCCCATGTGAGGTAAAAATGTTGTGAAAAGCCATCAGATAGAAATCACATTTTCCCTGAACAATGGAAAGCCAGAAATGATGTGCTTGAGTTACTTGCAAATAAAATAATGTGAAAAGTGATATCTCCACAGAGGGGGACACTGATCCTTTCATTCACCTTTCTGTGCATTAAAACAAACTTTACTGCCATGTCACAATGCAGAAGGAATGGGTATAAATGGATAGTGATAAGGAGACACATTCCAAGTGCATGAAAAGTAAATGCCACTGTTGAAAAATTACCTGTATTAAACCCTACACTTATCCCAACAGCTTTAAGAGCAAGATGTGGGAGTCCAATTTTGATTACATGCTTCTATCTGTGCGGTAGACAAAGGTCTTTAACCTACATTTGCTGAATGTAGTAAGTACACAGTATTATCAGTGTTATGCCTCGCTGGGTCAATGCAGGATTTTATCTAATTACCTGAGACATTCCAGTTCACACTATAAATGCAAACAACCTTTTATGGGTGCACTCTGGCCTCTCCTTTGTTAAGAGGCCCTACTGTATTTAGAGAAAGGCAAGCAAAAGGAGTGTTAAACTTATTTAGAGTTCTCCTAAGAACTTCAAAGGCTTATTTCCTTAAAGGCTCGTGTGCACCTGAACCACTGGAAGGAAATTGTTTCCATAGTGTTGGGGGGGGACCTCTTTTTAATTTTGGCTGAATGCAGACAGACTGCATGTAGTTATATTGATCTATTGGCGGGGGGCGGTTTAGTAAGTATGCTGTAATACTTAGGACAAAACCAAATCTTAAAATAATGAGCAAGAGTTTGCTTGAATTTTCCAGAACTTCTAGTTTGAGTGCAAAGGGGTGTTGGTGGTGGAGAGAAAGATGTTCATGGGAATGGTGGAAAAGTCAGTTGGCAGGAGTCTACTAGGCAATTGCTTCCTGATGAACTACATCATCAACACCTCTAAAGTGAAATGGAAACACTATCATTATCTTCTTGCTACAAACGGCTCCCCACATTACAAAGGGCTCTATGTTTTATTCGTAGTTGCCCTTGTGTTCTCATTGGGCTGCATCCAGAATCCTAGTGGACAGAAGATGACTCCACCTACTCAGAGATAGGTTCTGTTTCCAAGGTTCTGCTCACAGAATGTTTATCTGTACAATTTTGGGTATCTCTACCCATAGTGTATTCTATTTAGCAGGAACCTGTAATCATCTGTGTAGCATTTCCAGGAAGCTAAAGGAACTGCTATGGGAATAAAGGAAAGGGAAAATAATGCACTTACACACGAATGCAACCCATTATAATTGATAATAAGCAGCAAATATTAGGGTACTATGTGTAGATACATTTGCATCAGGTTATCTCAGTGAATGTTCTATCTTGAGTCTCTTCATTTAGACGTTAAAACAACAGTAAGTGTGATCTGTACTCAGATGCAGTGTGTTTTGCACTAGTGCCTGCAACAGATTTCTTTTGTACTTAGCATTGAGAAACTGATATTCAATTGTCATAGCACTTTTAAACATGCATTGCAGGCTATCAGTGTCAGTGCCAAAACAGAGACATGTTCAAAAAGCAATATTGCTATTCTATGCCACAGAAAACTGCTTCATTTGCAAAATAAACTTACTTTAACACAGAGTTTGATGATAAGACAGACTGCATAGTAGCCACACAATCATCTGATTCCAACGTAATATTGACCAAGTTCTGGTAGCTTCTGTAGTCTCATGACCTTTTGGCCTTTCTCTTTCCTAGCCCTAATTCATGTTTACCACTACACCACCTTCAACATACTGTTCCTGTCTGATTTTGGAAGCCAAGCAGGCCTGGTTAGTATTTGGATGAGACATCAACTAGAAATATCAGGGATCTCCAGGTAAGAGCAGGAAGATTCCTGCCTAAAACCCTGAACAGGCACTTCAGTCATCATTCATAATACTGACTCTGAATAAGGCAGGTCATATGTCAGCTACAGTTTAACATTATTCTCAACTGTGATTGTCACTAACTTTAGTTATCCTTCTAACCAGGTATGAATACAGCAGGTATATAACAGATGATATTTTGTTTGTTTTATTTAAAATGTCCAAGTTTTCCATTAATTTGAACTGCATTTGTTTTACAGTTGCTGTTAGTGAACTTTTCCAGTCATTTTCTACTGATTTTAGCACAGTCTTCTGTTGTCTGTAACTCTGGTGTTTCTTATTCATGTGCACTGGGATTTGCAAGCATTCTACTATTTATTTCCTTAGTTTGCCCAAACAACCAAAGTGTTTAGTCAAAGTGTTCTTGTGTGATGGTAAATTAAAACTTCTAATTAATATCTGTACTAAGCTGAAGTTCTCTATATGTTATTTTTATTACTCTTTCTCTTTTTCGACCTGCCCTGAGACCTTTCTCTGAACTATACACAGTATCCTAAGCACTGCATCCAGTGCAAAGGAGGCCCAAATGCCAAGCAGTTAAAATTCTTTCTCTCCCCTCCCCATATGTCTGCATTACAAAAATGAATGAAGTCCATTAGTTTCCTTTTCTACTTATTTTCAGAATGAATACACACCACTAATGAAAACTAACTTCTAACTATGTTTACCTTTTGCGCCAATCCAGGTGCAAAACTAAACAAACTGTTAATATAAACAGGTAAGGGAAGGGGAAGAGAGAATATCACACAGGAAGAGACAGAAAGGAGAGAGAAATATGTTTGATTCTGCAGGCCCAGCTGAACCAAGTCATGTTAAATTGCTATCTGAAATCTTCATTTACAGACATCACCAGTATAAGGAGACTGCGTCTTATTGTGTGATGTTTTCTCCCTGATTTGCTTTTTCAAGTTTTATACCATCAAATATGAAGGAAATAGATGTCTCTGGCTATATTAAAGTCAGGAATTTGTGTTGTGAACCATTCTTAGATTTTCCTATGTTCTGACAGCAGTTAATACAATATCCAACTTCCAAGCATAAATAGTATCCAGTTTGTGCTTTTTAGTAAAACATTGATTTACAGGGAAATTCAAATGCATGTAAAAATGTAAATAGTATCCAGTTTGTGCTTTTTAGTAAAACATTGATTTACAGGGAAATTCAAATGCATGTAAAAATGTAAAATAGCCCTGAGGGAGTTTCCTAACCAGAGACTTGATTTGTAGATGCTGCTGCAAAGAAAAAGACAGCAACGTGAGTTTAATTACCTGTTTCCTGGGATTTTTTTTTAAAGTGTTTCCCTAGAAAGATGAATAGCTTTGAATGTGTTTCCACCCACTTAGTGAATATATGATTTTAAATGTGCTTTTAGCAGTGTTTAAAAACAATATAAAGGGCTTTTGAATATCAAATTATGCTAATTCAGTAACGGATTGACTAAAACATATACAGCCTGGGTAGAATCCAGTTAAGCCCTTCTGTTGGTGGAATGAATTCTTCTCATCAGAACCAGGGTGGAACTGGTGGGGGTGCTTTCTACCTCCCCCACAACCCCCCTCTATGCACTTTCCAAATCTGCTCTAGAGGGCTGGGAAACCGTCTGAAGCAAATCTAACACAGCAGTAAGGAACAGTAAGGAAGAGAAATTCTGTTTGTGTAATATTCTATTATACCCCTTCTGCTTAATATTTTAGTTAAAGCACATAGTATGACAATTCTACATTTCTCAAAGCATTACAGAACATGAAATAAAAATATTAATACAGTTTAGGCAATTCTACAAAGAACAGTGAGTATGTGGATAAAATGACAGATGAAAGCAAAAAGAATAAGAATATTTTTCAGTAGCTAAGTCTAAAAGGTCTTACTAAACATCTAGGAATGAGAAATTGACCAGGTTCTTCTGAGAAGTATATTCCCTGGCTGTGCTACCTTAGAGATGGCAACACTTGTGAACACATTCAGACCAAATCTCCCATGAATATACGATATTCATTTGTGCCACTTGTCTAGATATTGAGAGAACAGGAAAACTGTACTTAAAAAACTCTGTAAGGTGTTACTCACTCAGGTTTCATATACCCCATACACCTTGATGTCTCACAACACAGACAAAACCAGGATGACAGGAAGGCATTAAATAACAGCTTTTAAAACTCTACCTGTGGAATTCGGAATACTGAAGCTTTTCTTTTCCTCCTCTTCCAAAGAAGTGGACCAGTAGCATGGTATTAATACCACAATCTTCCAGTTCTGGCTCCTGAAACGCACATTTGAGTACCACTTTTCTGTCAGAATGACTCCAGAATTTTATAAGATGGTTATTCTACTTGCAGTTAACAATGAACTTCCGCAAGGGGAAAAAAAAATCTCTGCTTGAACAATGCTATGAAAAACTGAGCTAGACTTTTGACTAAAGATCATACCAGCATTCAAGAACTGAAACAATGTATTTGTGATCTAAAAAGTGTTGGAAACACCTATGATATTTAGTACTTATGGTATGATAAAAAATCCTTCTCCAGTGATATATGACATAATAGAGCTTGACCTTTTGTGTACTAGTCTTTTTCACCAGATACAACCAGATGGAGGGGAAATCTATAATGAAATGAATAAAATCCTTGTAAGTAAATGTAAACAGCAAGAGCTTCTATGGGACAACAGGGATGCATTTTATGAAGTGTGCAATAGTTCAGTGCTACTCAAAGCAGCCCAGGGACTAGTGCCAATCTAGTGCCATCACATCAGATAGCTTAAGAAGCACCGCCATAGTTCATGGAAGCTCATGCTTTTAAAATGTTTTAAAGTGTCGAGGACACTGTTTTTGTGGCAATGGTCAGGAGTTATTTAGAAGCTGTTGTGAGCTTTGGTTAAGACCCTATAGATAAATTTAGTTACGATCCAATGAAATGAAATAGAATGTTTTGCGTTCGTCCTATGGAACAGCAGACCTTCATGTTATATTGAGAGATATGACCAACAGACAGATACAAACTATAATAGTGGCTACATTTTTTAAAAAAGTAGGATGGAACATAAATTAGTTTTCCCTACTGAAGAAATTATATCTAATTTAAGATCATTCCTAGGAACAGTATGAGGGACAGCAATTTCATTATTGTTATACTCCATCACCCCTTCGGCTGTCCTTACTGGAGCTTTTCTTCTGGTAGACAGCAGCAGCAGCAGTTAGTGGTGTGAAGCACTGGAGACAGCAAAGATCAAGAGGGAGGGAGAAGGAAGCCCTCAGTGTCCTGCGTTGTGTAATGCAGGATGCACTTGTACTTACTCCAGATGAGAGTGAGTGGATACACACACAATGAAAATGAAGGAAGCAGGGGGAGGGGAAGAGAAGAGAGAGAAGAGTGGAGGAGGAAGGAAAGATGGAGACATGTGGAGAAAGAGGAAGCAAAAAAATAATTACAGAATTGGAAGACAGAAGAAGAAGGAGGTGTCAATAATAAAAGGGAAGCAACTAAAGGGAAGACAGAGGAGATGAAGGAGGAAATAGGACACCAGAAATGAATAGTAATAACATGGATATTGCTGACAACATGGGAGAAGGAAAGGAGCTTGAAAGGATGACCAGAGAATGAGAAAAAGACGAGAGGCTGAGGGAAAGACAGAGAGAGATGGGGAGAGAAAAGGAGAGACAGATGGACAGCTGCTGGGAAGAAATGCTTGTGTTGTTGCATTAGCGTAGTGCACCAACAGCACTCCAGCCTTAGGCTGTGATTGTGTTTATGTTGCAGTAAGACATTTATTTTAATTTGATGTAAACTTAAATATATTTACAAGTATTGATTTATCACTTACAAGAATGTGTCTAAGTCATGCACAAATGAAACTGAATAAAAGCATGATAAAAGGCTATATACAGCTTAAAATGAAAATAGCAAAGAAGAAAAACTACTACTCTGAGAAAACTTAATGGAAGAAATTAATGCAATGGGATCTAGTTTTCAATTAATAAGCACAGAATTATGCTGCTAGTGTTTTTAGATTATATGGTGAAAGTACATTTCAAAAATAAAAACAGTTTGTAAAATAACTTAAGATTATTTAAAATGAAAGACACTCCAAGCGGGGCAGTTTTATCTATGTGGTATACATGTGAATTTCAGGAATGCAGATAAGGGGTGAAATAAACATTTTGACACTATAGTTTGAGTCAGCAGCTTATTTCTTAGAAAGTTTTTGATGGACCAAATTTAATTTGGAAAGTAGAAGAACCACAGTGTATTGCAATGTGCCTTTCAAAGGAATACTCCCTAAGTTGGTTTAGTAGCACTTGTATAGTTAAACATAATTTTAAAGGGTTTACTCATCAAATGCTTATAAATGCTAAAGTGGTATGACTACATATTAAGTAAATGAATTAAATGTGGCTCCCTTGAAAACTGGAACATGACCAAAAGTCATTTAGAAATATTTATGTAATGAAAATGCAAAAGTGAAGTCAAAAGATCAGTCACTTTCATTTGATTAAACAGTGGAGATGATATGGATGCAAGAGACTATAAGCTATGTTTTCGTGGTAGTAGTGTGCCTCCAAGTCATTCCTGACTTATGGTGACCTTAAAGTAAACTGAAGGCAAACCACAGAGGGGTTTTCTTTGCAAAATTTGTTCGGAGGGGGTTTGCCATCAGCTTCCTTTGAGACTGAGAGAGTGTGACTTGCCCAAGGTCACCCAGTGGGTTTTCCATGACTGAGGAAGATACAAACCCTAGTCTCCAGAATCATAGCCTTCCTGAATTCATTGCTTCTTAGAAAAAAATCACTGGTTCTCCAAAGACTTACCGAAGATAGTGCTTCCTCTCCTGAAATCCGTTTAAATTCATCTTGTTTTCCAATTATTTTCTGAAGCTGAAACAAAACATTATTCATATCTTTTTAATATATAAACTGTCATCTTTTTTTTCATTTCAGAGTGTGCTTTGACCAAAAGATTCTTTGAAACAGATAGAAGCTTTTCTTAAAGCCACATCATGACTACCAAAGTTTCTCTACACACAGACACAAATTTCCATGTAAGAGTAAACACGAAATCCACATATAGATTACAATATAGGGCAACTGTACATGAACATAAATGCTATAATTACTCCCAATTAGGGCAGCCTTAATCAATCAATGGTAACTTGTGTCCATTTTTCAACAGGTCTTACTCTCCATGGGACCAAGAACAGAATTCATATGCCATGGTTTGCATGTATGACCTGTAAAATTCTCAGCATAGGAACTACAAGTGAAAAGCCCACCTACGGTATCATGTAATGAATGACACTGAGAGTTTGCATTAATCCCGCAGCTTCCTTAAACTGGAATGTGAGGTGGGAATCAACGTATTTATCTTCATTACTTTTGATTATACTTCTGATACAGGCTTCCAATTGAATAACCAGCTATTGGATCAAACGGTTACATGAGTAAGTTACACGACATGGTTGCTTGTGCAACCAATCTTTCCACTTCCCTCAAATTTCCTCAGTAAATTTTTGGGAAATCTCTTTGTACCATTGAAGCAATGCAGTAAACAGCCTATGCTGGTGAGGAGGGCTACTGCCCCTCTGAAGAGGTGTTTTGAGTAGGGTTTTTTTGTGGGGGAGGGGGCTATTGTACTAGGAGCCTTCTTTTTTTTAAATCAAAACTCTTGCAAGTTTTCAGAAATACTAAACATGTGGGTGAAGGAATTTGAAGAACAAGCAACCAATAAGAAATCTCTCTCAATACTTAGTGTGAAGCAGTGAAATACAGTATGGCTAAGGGGCCAAGAGAGGAATCTCTGGGTCAAAACTTGCTTCTGCTATGAGCTCACAAAAAAAAGCTCACGGTGGAAATTTTAGGCAAACTTCTTTCTCTTCATCTTAGCCTTCCATCTCCATCTCATTCTTCCCATATATGATGATTTGATCTACATGACTCAATCCAGGCAGGTTACATGCTTTATCCATGTAAAAAATCCTAGATTTAGTTCCTGGCATCTCTAGTGAAAGCAAGAAGGAGGCATCTGTGGTTGTCCAGGTGATTTTGGCCTGAAACTCCCATAATACTTCTTCACTGGCTAATACTGATGGAAGTTGTAAGCCAATAAAATAAAATAAAAATCTGGATGATCACAGTTACACATCCCTAAGTTAGAAGTTCTCAGATATCTTTTCTGGGGAGAGCTTTTACCCAGGAAACTGGACAACAGCTACCAGTTTGAATAGGCAGTACTGAAATAAGGCAGTTTGTCTCTGGATAAAGTAGCTTTATGAGACTACTGTAAGAACTATAGATGTAGTGCATGTGAATAATTGTGAATGAAGAAAAAGCTCTCTAAAAATAAAGTATTTTTTTAAATAAAATGTTTTTAAAAAATCAGAATATGACCTGGTAATTTTGTACTGTACTGTCATTCAACAAGTTAAGATCCAGAACCCATTTGCAGCTTATTCTAAATCTCTAGCAAATCATTCAGCAGACTTTCTTTCTGAAACATTTGTAATTACTCACAGATCTCTTTGTGTGTCTAAAAAGAAATTTAGCACAGCACACTGCAAAGCTCACCTACCTCTCAGAGATGTTAGCACCAGTCCTCAAATGGACAGCAAAAATAGAAGAACAAGGGAATTTATTATTTACGACAACAGCACGGATAGAGACAGAAAGCAGAACATTTAGAGCTGCTTAGGAGAAGTGCTTTTAAAAGTATGCTTATCACTGTGAAACAAGCAGTATATGACTTTCCTTTCTGAATAATGAAACTATGCAAGGCTCACAAAGCCTCCTAGTTTCTCCTCCTTAACCCTCATCTCTAATTCCTCATGCCATGATAAGATGATAGTTTGGGCATGTTAGGACAGATGCAGCAGTATTCTCCCTAAACAGCCTGCATCTGGTTCCCTCCAGTGCCATTTTAATAGAATGGTGCACATTGAATCTCAGGACACTTAAGATCAAAATTATCTATCTGTGTTTTGTTTGTTTAGGAAAGGCAAGCTCGGTTAGGACACTGTTTCCTATGCTTCTCCTAACCTCCAGTACTATTTAAAAAACAAGTTACAAGGTAAGGAAAGATATGTGCTAGATGTGCAAAAAAACTGCTACTGTATATGACTGGGGCAAAACAACATCTTATTTGGTGTGGTGAAACAAGGAGATTAGTGGTCCAAGGAATGCCTTCTAAATCAGGTGCAACTGTATCCAACTTGCATCTGATCCTGGAGAAAAAACTTTCTTTCTGCTTCCAGGAGTAAGCCTGTGAGATCTGGATAGGTTTAATTAGGCACATTTATTGTGCTTTTCTTTCACACTAAAACTGAAGCAGTTACATCTTTCCAAGTGGTCTTGAGAGCAGAACACAAATCACACACAAACTAACTGAAGGCATTTTGTTTTGAACTCAAGTGTGTATGTTGTGATATCATTAATAAATATGCAAAATTTGCATTTTAAAAATGAAAGCCTCTCCCTCACAACAGGCTTCAGGCAGTTTTGTGCGTGCAAAATTATGCATCAATTCCATAAATAGACAAAATCAAAAATCTGAGAACCTTTATATTCAATAAACTTTTTCTCTTAGCATGTGATACTAAAGCACCACCCTTGACTAAATTAAGGAAAAGGAAGGGCAGGCTTTGTCATATGTTCTTTGTCACCTATGTCCAAATGCAAAAATATGTTATCTGGTCTATAGTTAAGAGAGTGCTCTCTCTGCTTAACACAAAACTTTTAAAAATGCAAAAGGTTTTAATTTCCTTGGCTATTCTAGCAAGGACATGATCTCTGTGAATAGAACAGATGAAGAATATTCTTGAAACTGCTGCACCTTTTATTTGGTAGTGAGATGGAATTCCAAAAATAAAAGGTGAAAAGATTATTTAATGACCATACCTTAAAGAATTCCTTTTTCTCTACTTGTTCATTCCCATCTGCATCCAACATTTTAAAAGCAATATGAAATCCAGTCTGTGGTTCTGCAATGAATCATAGCATACAGATTTGTTCAGGATTATTTTATATGCAAGATAACACTGCCTGTTGCTCCACTTCCACATAAGCAAGCAAATGCTTCAGTTTCATATACCAGCAGCGTGTTCACAAGTAGCCATTCTAGACTAGCCAGTGAGTATTGAGTTCTTCTAAAAAACAAAACTTTGGTCTTTATTATTATGAACAGGAATTAAAATGTAACTGCATGGTGAATAAATGATCTAAACTATGGCTTGTATCAAATAAAAGTAGATCTTCGAATCAGAATCAGAATCAGAGCATTCAAATTAAACCAGTGCCACACAAACTGCATGCCCATTACTCCAGTTAAGACAGAAGAACACCTGAAAAATAGCTTAAAAAGCAGTACAAAGTATTGTATGGGAGAAAAATAAGATATTTATGTAAACTTTCACTATAGAGACACATACTTTAATCAAGTCATATTGCACATAGTTTTCACCGCTTTTCAATATTACCCGCCTTTGCCACAATTGAGCATCCTATAAACTGTAGGGGCATGTGTATGAACAATCTTGTCCCTTTATAAGGATTGACTACATGGTTTTCAAATACTTAAAATTAATGACTGAGCAAAAAATATTTCACAAACAGCACTGTCATAGTCTGCTAATGTACTTGGGGAACAAACTCAGAAGGCACAAGGGTGATAGTTAATTTATTTCCAGCTGAATGTTTCAATCTAAGGATTTTACTAAGTATTTTTAAGTCAGTAAAACTATGTATGCAGCCTATAAAATTACCAGAGAATAAAAGCAGAATGATTTGTTCTAAAGTGATGCATACCATCTGTTGCAACACACTGATAAGGAGGTAGCCCCACGTAATACATAGGAGCTAAAGCTGTTCATACAGCTTACAAGATGGCACTCTTATCTGATATGATGCAACCCCAGTGGTATGTATTTATAAAATAAGTGGGGTTCAAAGAAAAGTGCTACACACTTGTAGTTAATTATACAGACAATAACTAACATTGGAGTTCATGCTGATTGTTAATAGAAGTTAGATTTGGCTGCTATCTATGAAAAGAATGCTTCCCTTTTAAAAAAAAAATCCCTCAAAATGTGATTATTTGCAATACAGCTTGAACTGACAATGCAAGACTAAATTAACATAGCATTTCTTTCAGAGCAGAGAACACCTTAATTGTTCTTTGATTCAGAAATGAAATCAGTATCTTAAAGGAGAGATCTTTCTGGTTCTTCTTAGTAGGTGCAGGAAAGGCTATCCTTTGGGAACAGACATGTTTTTGGTAGCAGACAGTATCCTCAACCTGATGACTGCAGCTTTAAGGGTGAGCTCAGGCTTTGTTCAGATCACTCTTGAGCAGTGTAAAGAAGGCTTCCATATTTAAACCACTGAACAAAAGAAGTTTATTTTAAATGTAAGCTAGAACTTTTAACAGGGAAGGAAATCAGTTCAGGAAAAATTAAAGGATCAAAGAGGAAGGAGAGGAACTTCCCTGCATCATATCTACAGCAGCTCAGTACAGTCAGCAAGGTTGCCAACGATCCACTATGAAAACAGAAAGATACTATTAAGGCCAAAATGCTCTTAGAAGCTGGCGGGTAATCCAATAACGCTGGAAGCTCATGATCAATCAGAACAGAATAGGCAACCAGTGAAGCTTTTTAAAACACTGGTGAGAATAGAGAATCGGTCCAAAGTAGCAAAGCCAATCAAAGCTCCATTGTTTTGCACCAATTTTCAATGGTCTTAAAGGAAAAAAATAAAATAAAATACGGCAGTAATCCAAACATGATGTTATTAAAATGATGGAAAACTGTGGCCACACTATCTCTGTGTAGAAAAGATTGCATTTAGCTTATAAGCCAAATGTGATGAAATGCACTCTTGCTACATAGAGTTTACCCAGAGCTCTAAAAGCAAGTGGTGGTTCAGAGACCACCGACAATTTGCAAAGTGGTTCCTTCAAGAGGAATATAGCTCTCCTTAGTGTTGGCTGAATACTATCTCCCAAGAACTATCTACTCGCAGTAGGTGGATAAAACAACTAAATATGGTTTATTTAGTATTCCAAACTGCTGAATATTGTATTTTCTGCTTTTTATTCACAATAAATTTTTATACTAGAAAATTTTAGGCCCAAATAGTTCCCTAACACCTCGTTTAATCATCAATTTATACCATAAATTGTGAGAACATGAAGTGCCTGTAAGTTTTATATATATAGGTACTATTTATCAACCATCAATTATTTTTATTTTTCATTTTTATTACTGTAAGCTGCTTCAAATGTTCAAGTGAAAGATGGTTAGATCAACATTGTTTTTGAAGGAATGGACAACTATAGCAGAACAGGGACATAAATCTTCACAAATCTGTTTCTTGTGTACAAGAAAAAGAAACCACAACATTCTTTTTGTCACTTGTAGGTTGGGCAAGATGTTTTCTGTTTGTCATGACAGCATTTTTGCACTTGGGAGAATGATTTTTGTGCAAATTGCACAGCTAAATTATGGCAGCTCCTGACATGTTGCATGAACTTTTAAAAATCAGAAGCACTGGATGGATTGTTATTTTTTTGATCACACAGTCCTTCTGTGCTTGTTGCATGCGTGCGCTTTGCTTTATAAAGAGAAGAGAGAATTGTTTGACCTAGATGCACGTTTTGCCCAAATTACGGAAATTTCAACAACAACAAAAAAGGCATTTTTGTCCCATTCTTACAAGAACTCTCATGGAGGCAAGTGATTTCCTGAGAGCCTAGCTGAGAATGAAATATTTTGTAAAAATTCTTCACATCCCCATAGCACACCAACAAGAGTGAGAACAGTAGTAAGGTTGCTGGCAGGAAACTAGTGAACTGCCAGGGGGTTGATCAAAGAAGCCTCCTGTCAGCCTTGACTCATGTGGAAATTTCTTTAAAGACAAATTAGAAAACACCACTGATTGGGTCAGGATAAACTGTGGCTCCAGACTGAGCACTCTAACTGTTGCAAGATCATTTCCTTCTTATTACAATTTCTGAAGTGGGGCTGTAATTCACATTCTCTGTTTTCATTCTGCCCCTTTTCCTGTCACACTTGCATACCACTATATCCATCTACATGAACAGGCACAGACCAACCGGATGTTCTGCAATACTGGCAGTAAACTGTGTAATCCCCCTATTCCTTTGCTATAACCTATCTGCTCTCAAATCTACTGGCTCTCTTCTTGTGACAAGCAAATGAAAATAAATATTTTTTTTTTAAAAAAGGCCTTAATAGGGCAATAGCTGCAGGTAGTGCAATAGCTGTCAGGCAGTGGGGTTACAGAGACACGCTCAGATTTGGTGATCACCCTCTTCCATCCACATTGTTCTGCTTTGCATGGAATTTTAGATCTCCTTTGAGTGCAGAGGAAGGAGCAAGGTAGACTGTTTGCGGGTTATTTATTTATTTTATTCATATGCTGCCTTTCTCCTGGAGAAGGACCCAAATGAATTAGCTAAAAACAATAAAAAATTAAAACACAATTAAAATAATCATATTAAAACAATAGATTAAAAATCATATAAAATCATTAAAAACATACAAAAGTTAATAATAAAGCATTCTTCCTCAAAAAAGAAGCCTTTTTGCAAGTAATTACACATTAACAGTCTACTTGAACAGAAAAGATGCTTGCTTGCCAGAGAAAAGAGACCAGGGAGTGGCCCTGCCTGGCCTTCCATGGAAATGAACTCCAGAGGGTGGGAGCAGCCACTGAGTTTTATGATTTTACATTTATTTTTATTTCTTGCTATGCTGTTGTTCATACTTAAAAACAAGGCAAGGCTACTTCCTGGGTGCTCTATACAGGGCCACCCCACAGTAGGCAACAGCACTTCTTGGCTTCAGGCTGATTGCCACTTGCGAGTCTAATAATCTGTGCATGGTTTTTGGAGGTGCATGTCAATGTGTTATACAGTACTGAAGGGCAGGCCTGACAGTTTCTTGGTAGCACCGTGGCAGATGGAGTGAGCACAACTTGCGCCAGCTATTGCAAAAGTTAAGTCTTTCACCGCTCTACAACAGAAACTGAAAAGGAAATGGGAAAGGGTTTGTGGGGAAGGGGTTACAGAACTGAGAAAGTATGGCAGGGGGAAAGTCATCTACAGCTATCATAGTTGACAACCTGACCACTCCCCACAAGCAAAGATGGAAGATCCATGCTTCTGGTTGCTCCCAGGATTGCACAGCTACCCTCCCTATGGATTTTCTTTATCAAGTGATATGCTAGGAGGGCAGCAGGGAGAGTAGTATCAACATAGGCATTTCTAGATTTCCAGTTGCACAATTCCTTGAAAAGCAAG
The DNA here is from genome assembly GCA_948472985.1 of Iguana delicatissima. NCBI lineage: Eukaryota > Metazoa > Chordata > Lepidosauria > Squamata > Iguanidae > Iguana > Iguana delicatissima. Next base: position 912,805 of record CAOKZL010000166.1, on the reverse strand, counting down.
AGTATTTTCCCATAACCAGCCTAGACCCTCATCTGCCCAGTCACATTATGATCACTCTAAAGGTGCACTCACCATCTTCTTCACCATATGTTGACTGAGGGGAGAAACACATTAGTGTCAGCTCATGGGAATGGAAATTGCTAAATACTAAACCTTATGGATAAGATGCACTGAATTTCAAATTAGATATTGATTATGTTTCTAGTGAAACATACTGGGGCTCAAGTCTTCCTAAAAAATCTACTTTGTATTGAGACAATTCCAGAGTGCTGGAGGGTAGGAAAGGAGAAGCAGAAACAAAGCTACCGTGGCAGCTGCTTTGAATAATCTAGTAACTTCTAATAAACTACTAGGGTTTCATAAATATATATATATATTTCAGAACTATGGTGTAATAAGAATGAAACCTGAAACCTGTTAGATGCAGATGGAGATACTAGCACCCATTGACATTTTCTTTCAAAACAACTTAAAACAATAGGGCACTAGATTTTTCTCCACAGATAGAGACTCCTTTGTTTAGGACATTCAATCAATTTCAAATACCAAAGAAATACTCTCATTCAGTCCCTTAAAAAAAAAGTGGGAAGGAACATGCTTGGATGCCACTTATAGCTTCTTCTTTTTCAGTGTATCAGTGTTGATTACCTTATTCACCAACTTGAAACATGCTGAAACCTCAATGCCATTTATTGAACCATTTTGGATTCAAATCATGGTATAGGTAAACTAATGTTACATTGGATATGTTGATGTACTGTCCAATACACTGCTCCTTGCTTGATCTGACCAAAATGATGTTGAGAATACTAAGACTAGGGTGGCATTGCCATGCATGTTAGAGCCATCTAGTCTGGGACAGGCCAGGATTTCACAGCTGCTAAGACAATTATAGGGAACCAGTATGCTGCAGTGGTTTGAGTGTTACACTAGACTCTGGGAGTCCAGTGAGTGAATCCTCACTGGGAAACCCACTGGGTGACCTTGGACAAGATATTCTCCCCCAGCCTTAGAGAAAGGCAATGGCAGATCTCCTCTGAATAAAGCCTGCTTTAAAAAAAACCTATGACAGGGTTGCCATCAATCAGAGTCAACTTGATGGCACATAACAGAAACACAACAGTCCTGGTCATATCTCAATTTATATCTAGCCCAACACAAGTAGTGGAAAAAACAGCGGATTGGTTTTCTGTAGCAGATTAGGCAAGATACAATAATCTGTGGGTGAGTGGAGCTACAAATATCTGTGTTATCATGAATGATTCAGGATCCGATGTTTGTATTACTGAACACTTTTAGAACAAAGATGGCAGACCACTTCCCACAATGCACTTCTGGATGCTGAAGAATCCACATGGTTTCCTGATTCTCTTGTAGACTTTCTTGTAGTTTTATCTAGCAGTCCAGCTGAACCTCTGACTGTTCCTTGGAAATATCTTGGGATGCTGATACAATTACTCCAAGTGTCTTTAATTCCAATCATAAAGCTGAATCAGTACCTTGGTATTCTGGGGAGCTGAGGGCTATGAAGTGGCTGGTTAACAACTTAAGGCAAGTGGCAAAAAAACTCATGATGAACATGACTGAACACAGGTAAGAAACCACCTTAGGGTGTTAACCTGTAGCAGTGACAATGGCAAAGAAATCTCTGTCCTTATTGTGTCTTCAGCGATGAAAGGCCTTCATTCTGTCAGACCATACGGAACCTCTGACAGCATACTGCAACCAATCTGACAGCATACTGTGACTACATTTTGCAGACGAAAATCACTTGTATTTGTTCTGACTTGGATATCATTGTTTTGACCTAATCAAATATAGATGCAGCCAGGATTCATTTTGTCAATTTGCTTTGGATGCATTTCAGCATGTACAGTCTAATGAAATGCACAAAACACTCAGCACCTTGAGACTTACCACTTGCCCTTCCTGTATATCATCATCATTAATTTATATAGCACCATACCTGTACATAGTGCTATACAAGAAAAAGAATAAGAGAAAACAGTTCCCTGCCCTCAGGCTTACAACGCAACACACAAGGAAAAAGGATGGCAGTGGGGAAGAGGATTAAGTCCAGCAGATACTGTCTCTTCTCTCCCTCTGACGCCACAAAAATGGCAGTTGGGACAGAGGGGTGCGTCTTTCATCTGCTTCTGAGCCTAGGCATGGTGGAGCTGTGCCTGTCTCTTTTCTCCCTCCAAAGCCAGGGCAGTGGCATTTGGAATGAAGGGATGGCCTTTTATCAGCTTCTGTACTTAAGCATGGTGGAACTATGTATGCCTCTTTTTCTCTCCTCCAAGGTCAGGGCAGTGGCAGTTGGAACAGAGGGATGACTTTTCATCTTCTTTTGGGACCAGGCATGGTGGCACTGTGGCTGCCTCTTTTTCTGGGACTAGGCATGGTGGAACTTTATTAGGAGCTTACCACCTGGAACACAGAGCTGATGAATACTTCTCTGAAGGAAGATGTAGTTCCCACTGTATTTGAGAAGACCCTTATTGGTGGTAAATCCTTATTGGAAAAATAAAAAAAAATGAATCCCTTGATTCTGAGCAAATTTCTCCCCTCTAGTGTACCATCCCAAAGAAATTTGAAAGGAGTAACCATGTCAGTGTGCTGCAGCAAAATAAGAGACTTGTGTGATATCTTTTGCATATAAAGGTGCCACCCCACTCTTTGTTACTCCATGATATTGATTACCTGGATCCACTTCTATCTGAATTCTGGCCTACTTTGTTTGCCCAACTTGCTTGCCTGTATGCCAGGGAACAGGCAGGGAATACAACCTTTTTTTTTTTTTTTTTTTTAAATTCTGGACCTGTCAGTGCTTTTCCATATTATGATTCATGGTATCCTCTGGGGTGCCTGATCAGGGTAGGGCTGGAGGCATGAGCATGATGTTATGATGGCTTTCTACAAGTTCATATCCAGAAGTTGGTATTTCTATTCAACAGCCATTAGGGTGCCTCACATTTCTATCTCACCCCACCCTTCCACCCATCACTGATCATGCTTTTTAACATTTACATGAAACCAGCAGAGAAGTCATTTGGAGGTCTGGGCTATAATGTCACTACTTGTACATAATTCTGTCTCTCATTTTTACCAATTGCTTCCAGGAAAGCTACAGAAACCCTGGAACAAAATTGTCTGATGGCACTTGTGGGGCAGATGAGGGCAAACAACTTTGCTGATTATGTGGAGATTCCCAAGATTCGAACATGGCCTAAGCCTTGCACATTCTTCCCCAACCACACCCTGAACAAGCAGCAAGCGTATAAAACATACAATTAAAAGACTAGAAAACAAGTTTCAGTTTTCTGAAAAGGACTCCCACATAAAGGTTTAAGTGCAATATGGCACAGAAGAGGACATGCACTCCTCTTTTAATACAAAATAAAACAATACTGGAGAGGTAACATTATTTAGACAAAAGGCAAAATATAGTTCTTACATATATTGGCATTATAGTGACACTTCACAGAAACCCTTGTAAAACAGGTTTATGTGGCTGCATAATTTTCCCACATTTTGATTTGATGATTCTCCAGATCGCAGCTTTCATTTTACAAAAGCTAGCAAAAACACGATCCTTAGCTTTTATAGCTATTCAGCTAAGCTTAAAAACATGGCTCAAGAGTAATTAAAACTGCAAAGTCTGATCCAAGAAAGCTTAGAAATAACAGCCCCTAGGAACCTCTACTACTATTTCATTTCAGAAATGCTCACAGACGCAACTGACTTCTAGCTCACAGTCCTGAATATCTGACACATTCACCAACAGGCCTGGATATGCTGCTAACCATGTCAATGTCACAGTGGCTGATGGCTTAACAATACAGGGGAGAATAAAGGGGTAGAATAAAGGATGACTTATACTTACCCAATTGACACATTACCCAAAGACATGGCTGCTACATCTATACCTATTCCCACTCAAGTCTCTAAACATATAACACTTCCACTCATATGGTTTATGGCAGAAGCTTTACAACTGCTGGACTTGTAAGTGGAAGCAAGAGATATAGTAACAAAAATTGGTATTGTCAGACTATTTGTCCATCTAGTCCACTGTTAATCCATTCCATATATTATACTCATTAAGAACTAGCAGTAGACCTCCAGAATCTCAGATAAACTTTTCTATTACTTGTCAACTGATACTTTTAACTAGTTACACTTTACGCTGATGAATAGTTATTGAATTCTTAGACAAAAGAAGTCCGAGTTATAAGTAACAACTGTTATGAAAAAATCTGTACTACATTTGCTCCTTGAATTTTGTGGTTCATCTTACACCCTAAGAATGAGCAGTAAACTGTTGTGGCTAACTATCGGTAAGTTGAATTGCATCTATAGACTCGGTCTGCCTAAACCAGAGTGAGCAACTTGTGGCTGTCTAAATGCTCTTGAATTGCAATTACCATTAGCCACAGAAAGAATAGCCAATTGTGAGGGATCATGGCCACTGTATCTAGCAACATCTATAGTCCCACAAGTTGCCTACCCTTTGCCTAGCTGAACAACAAGCAAGGGGTCAACCATGTTACACTGTTACAAAACAACAACAACAACAAAGTCCTATGGCAGCTAAAATAATGACTAACAAGTTTTACTCGGCATAAACTGTTATGGATTGCAGTCTATTGATTCATCTAATGAAGCTCTCTGCATAAAATTTCAGCTAAATAAAATCCACTGGTGTTTAATGTGCCACAAAACTGTGTTTCACTTTTGATGTAACCTAGTAACAGTAAAAACAACCATGTATTTACAGCAACAAACATGGCACATTATCATTAAAAATGGAAGAATTTGGTCTCATAAGGCTAGATCATTCACAATATTCAGATACCATTAAAATTATTAGTTCTAGGACTTTTACGATACTTCTGGTGTCCTTTAAAAAAAACCTGATACAGTTGAATATGTTAAGAGCTCTCCTTTGCTGTTTCCTCCACTGATAAACTGTGCCATCAAGCCCTCCCAACATTTTTTTCTTCCTGAAATGAAAGGGTTACCATGTCGTGTATAACGGCAAGTCACTAGTGTGCAGGAGGACACTTTTATATCTTCATACATGATGGAAAGCCACCATTGGTGCTGGTGGCAAAATTGGCAACCATGTCAAACCCTAGCAGTAGCATTTGGTGCAGCCCCCATGCAATTTTATCCTGATATGCACAAATAGAGATATAAAGGAGTCAGTGGAATGTTGACTGCAGGAGAAAAAAGCAATAACGTAATGGGCAGCACAATGAAATAGCATGGCTGGAAAAGGAGGAAGAGACAGTGAATTTAAAAAAAATACCTCCAGGTATAGAAGTGAGAAACGCCCGCTGAAGACAGTCAAGAGAATCCTGTGTTGTATAGCACCTTGTGTTATATAGCACTGTACCTCTGAGACTGCAGCCAAGGTCAATCTATTTAAAATTACAGTAGAGTCGCACGGGCACGTGGACGGTCGGATAACCGAAATGACGGATGATCCGGATGCCCGTGGGGGCTGCCATTTTGGGGGCGTGTCGGGGGTGTGTGTCGGGGCAGGCCTGGGGGCATGTCAGGGCATGTCTGGGGCATGGAAATGCCTACAGCCACGCCCCCAGGCAGCCGCGACATCGGTTAATCTGGAGGGTCGGATAACCGCAGGTCGGATAACCGGGACTCTACTGTATCACCCTCAGGCTAAACCTACTACTCACTTCTGTGCTTAAGCCTGGTTTTCTATTGTAGTGGTTCTTTACTTTTTTGGGGCTGGAGGTGTCACACACCCATGGGGGCTGATGTATATTAAGGATGTTCTCCCTGGAAAAGTGCAATTTTCAACACTATTTTCAAATTAACAAAAAGGAAAATAAAGGAGCAAGTATTAACATTTTGCTCCTAGTTCATGGAACCCTTGAAGGTCATCAACTAACCTTGCAGAGGTCCACAGAGCTCTTTGGACTAGCTACGCTTTTAAATATTGACAAACAAAAACAAACAAAAAATCACATGAAGGAAGATTCAGGAGCAGGAATCTTTAATGGAAACTTTTTTCTCCAGCCCCCTCAATAAAATGCTCAAGTAACATATCCAGAGCAGGGAAACACTGCAATATTTTCTTATGGGACCCTACTTGTTTCACCTGATAGAGAACATGGGTACTTATGAAGTACCTACCAACCTGGAGGTAAAGCAGGGCCACCCAAACATAAGGTACTGATTTCTAATACCTGAATACTCTTTCAGTATGGAGATATGTGCAAATTTAAAAAAAACCCAGACCATTTTACCTCCTATATGAGTTTCTGAGACACACAGAATGTTGAATGCCATGTTTTAAGAAAACTTACTGACTTACTAGACAACAATATTTGTTGTATGATGCAACAGAGGACCTGCTCTCATTTGTACAGCCCAGATATTATAAACCTCTTCAGCATTCTTTTGGCTATCTCATTTCTTTAGTCCCTACAAAGGAGAAAGACTCCACAGGCACAGAAATATACTTAATGATGTAATATTAATGTAATTTAATTAAAGTAATGTAATTTAAATATCTTCTTCAGAAATACTCTTAGAGACAAACAATTTGAATCTTGCCACAAATATTCTACCAACGTCAATTGAACAGGAACATCCATCCAGTTATGACTACCTTTGTTCCACAGCTTGTCACGACTGCTCAACCACATCATTACCTACTGACATGCTAAAACCAAACTTTTGTCAAGTGACACAAGATCCATTTACTTCAAATTTTTCTTGTAACTAGAGATGCAGCTGGATGCTGCCCCAGGCTTGGATTATGAATGCTGGTAGCTCATAATACGCAGTTCATATAGAAAATAAGCATTATGATCGCCAAGTTCTTTCAAACTGAGAACTTCTCCACCTCACTTGCCTCCATACCTTCCCTTTTATTACTACCTATGTGTCAGCCTCAAATCCTTCTCTTTCAATATGCTAGTGCTCCTGGCTTGCTACTGTAGCAGCACAAGACACTGGGAAAGGAGGCCGGAGGAACAGGAAATTCCCTCTTCATGCTTCTGAGCTAAATCTGTCTTTACTAAATAACTGATAATTGTCTTGGAAGAACATGAGTTATTTTCCAGCTTCAGGGGGAATAGTTTGGCTTGGTTCAAGCTGACTGCAGAATTAGTTTATGCATATGTTCCCAACTACTATTTTAACAGGGTCATTTCTTCCTTCCTTCCTTTCTCAAACTCTGAACCAGGAAATTTTTTTCATGTGAACTGAATAGTATACATTACAACATATGAATACTATAATATACTTACTTGTGAGTATTGTTAGCAAAAATAGGTATTCTGTGTAGGATATCAATCCTGTAGCAAAACAATAAAAAGTGCATGTTGTAAAATATGAACATGATATACAATGATAGGCTCTATTTAAAGCACAGGTTGCACAATCTGACTTACTTGTACACATTCTTCAACTAAATGTAATGTATCAACTAAAGGAAGCAATAGTTATTATTTATCAGTCAAGTCAGATTTCTCTGTTCCCATTTCTAGTGCTCTGGCAATGAACTTCTTTTATAATCCTCTTCATGTTGATGTCTCATTAAGAGACTTAGGTTTATTTGGTATTAATAAAAGGTCTGCACTAAATCTTTCAATTTTTACAGAAAATATTCAGTGTTTATACAGGAGATGAATAAATTAAGTGTGCTTTGTCATATTTAGTACCTGGGAGGAGAGCTACTCTAAAGTTACTCTGAAGGATCAAAGTATTTCATCCTTTGGCGGTCTCAGAAAAGCGAAGACCAGATTTTCTCTAAGTCTCAAGGGGAATATGGCAACACAAAGCTGCCAAGCTATTAGATTGTACTGATAGCACTGCTGGGCCCGGAGCCAAGAAGAGGCTTCACTTGGGGAAAAAATCTGAACACGTCCTTTCTGCAAGGTGAAAGTGTTTTCCCCCTTCCTTTTTGAAGGAAAATTCCAGCATTTCCCTTTGAAAGGCCGACTTAAACGAAGGGCCTGAACAAACACAAAGATGCAACAGTGTCAAAATAGCAACAGGCCAGCTAAAGATAGAGAAGTATATATGGAATATGGTTTAAATAAAAGAATCTGAAGCATCCATCCTATAAGAGCACTTTGAGAATTTTTTAGGAGGGAGTGGGAGAAGAGGTCTTTTATAAGTAACAAAAGAAATGCAAGCTACTTTTAACATGTGAACTAAAAACCACCCTGCATAGTGGAAGAAACTGTTGAAAGCAGATGTTTGAACTCCACTATCCACAAGGAAACTATTTCTATGATTTACATTTAACTAATTGATAGGCAAAGTGTCTCCTTCTGACAGTGGTCTGCCAGAGGTGATTCATAACGGATTTGAACAAAATATCTACTATTTTAAGAATTATTTCTTACATTAGTTTGAAGGTATATAAATGTAATGCCACTAAAATCAGTTTAGATTTATAAGGCAAACGTTAAGAGTTTTATCCCCAGCCTTAACAACTCACTGAGTGGTATGCAGCAAGACATTTTTGTGTATGTCTCCACCACCTCATATGTCAGGACAAATAAAAGTGGCCACATCTGTGTATGACTGCAGTGCATATTAAACTTTAAAGCAATGTTCAAGGCACTGTTCTGTGCTCTTCCCACAGAGCTTTTGAAATATTTCAAAGTTCACCACTTCCTGGGCACTTCAGAAAATGGTAGTCTTGCTGAAAAAGGAAGAACAAGAAGAAATACAAATCTGAATAAAAGAAATCTATACAGACAATAAGATATGTTTGGAAAGATTTTGAGGAGTATTTTGGTATCAAGATTCACAATATATTAGTACATCAAAAGCAGAAAAGTAATGAGGAAGGAGGTTAGACCATTGGATGTCAACAGAATTATAGAAGTACTAAATAAGGACAAAGAGAAGAGAAGCTAGGCGAATTATCAGTCTGTCTTCACTGATGATGATGGAGGTATAAGGTACTACTACCCATGCCTGAACTGACATTTTTAGGAAGAGATGTTCAGCAACTGAAGCAAAGAATGATCAGAAGAAATGAAGTTTTATATTTAAAAAACCAGCAAATTCCTGGGTCTGTATTTTGTCCGATCAAGAGTTCTTGAAGAACTCAAATGTGAAATTAATGATGTTCTCTCAAAAATATGTAGCATGATGTTAACACTGCCTCTTAATCGGAGGCATGGAACACAGCCAACATAACACCAATTTTCATCAAGGGTAGATTTAGAAAGTTATAAGCCAGTTAGCTTAACATTTGTTTCAGATAAACTGACTGAAAGCATTATTAAAGTCAAAATTATCGTACATGTAGAAAGAGAAATCTTGTTGAAGAAAAATCAATATTGCTTCCAGAAAGGTAAACCCTTTCTGACTAACCTTCAAGGGTTCCTTGAGCATGTCAATAAGCATGGCATCTGGGGTGATACGATGGACTTCATTTTTTCGTTTATTACGTTTCTCCCAGAAAGTCAGATTCGAGATTTTGTATTCTTTGATACTAACTGGTAAAAAGAACAGGAAGCAGAAAGTACAGATCTCAGAATGGACGGATGTAAAGTATAGGATGAATCTGAGATTGTATTGGGAACAGTGCTTTTTAACCTGTTCATAAATGATGTGGCCTGAAGGCTGAGTAGTTCAATGCCAGTTTTTTTCTGACAAAATTAAATTGTTTAGCATAGTTAAAGCAAAAACAGCAAAGAGTTCCAGAAACAATTGAGGGGCCTGGGCATCAAAATAGCTAACAAAGTTCAATGTGAGCAACTGTAAAAAAATACATATTGGGACAAAAAAGAAAATTCCTATGTTCATACCTATCTATATATGATCTGAATTGGTAATGACTGACAGGGCAGGGATCTTGGAGTTACAGCGAATAGCTCAATCACACAGTGACCCAGTGTGTTGCAATTGTGGAAAAGGGCAAATTCCATACTGGGGATGCTTAGAAAAGCAGTTGAAAAAAAGCTCGATACAACATACTCCTTTTTGGAAATCTATGGCAAAACCACATTTGGAATATTGTGGAAGCTCTTGCCACTGCACATCAAAACAGGATATTGAAGGACTAGAAGAGGCACAGAAAGGGCAACAAAAATGGCCAAGGGCCTAGAGCACGCTCCTAATCAGGAAAGGTTACAATGTCTGATGTCACTTATCTTAGAAAAAAAAAAGTAAGTAAAGAATAGAGATGTATAAAATTATGCAGGGTGTGAAGAAAGTGGACATGGAAGAATTTTTTTCTCTTTTTCCCATACTAGAACTCTTGGTGATCCATTGAATGGCAGAAGATTCAGTACAGCTAAAAGGAAGTAATTTTTCACAGACTACATAGTCAACCTGTGTAATTTGTTGTCACAAGACATAGTGTTAGCCATCAACTTTAATAGCTTTAAAAAAAGAATTAGATAACTTCATGGAGAATAAGATGATCAATGACAGGTAGGCCATTTCCGCACTAGACTGTCATAGTGCTATTATTCCACTTTCAACATCCTATGGAATCCTGGAGTTTGCAGTTTCGGGAGGGGCCAGCCGGCCCCTCCCGAAACTGCAAACCCCAGGATTCCATAGGATGTTGCAAGTGGAATAATAGTGCTATAACAGTCTAGTGCGGAAATGGCCGTAGTCATAGTCAGTATATTTTACCTTCCAGTATTAGGGGCAGTGAGAGCCAGCATGATGCAGTTGTTGTGAGCACTGTACTATGAGCCTGGAGACCAGGGTTCAATTCCCCACTTGGCCACAGAAACCCACTGGGTCACTTTGGGTGCTTCACACACTCTTAGCCTCAGAAAACCCCATGGCAGGTTTGCCTTAAGGTTGCCACAACTCAGAAATAACTTGAAGGTACACAACAACAACACTGGGACAGTGTTCCTTTTAATATCAGTTGCTGTGCCTGTCAGCTCTCCAAAGGTATCTGACTGGCCAATGTAGAAACAAAGAACTAGATTAGTCAGGCAACTCTGTAGGATCAAGCAAAGTCAAAATTCAGTTACACATGACAATCATTCCCACTTCACAGGATTGGAAGTGACAGCTGACAGCCATTTGGCCACTGTTAACCTAGAATGTGAACGTGTGCCTCAGTTCAAGTTTAATATACCTCCAGATCATACTGCAAGTAGGTTTAGTGAAAGCCAAATTTTTATAAGCCACATGTAGCAATGCAGTGTGGAAAAGCTATACTGTTGGGTAGTACTGGTCCTGGTGTTTTGAATTCATCTCCTCTTAATGGAATAATATAATTTTGTACTTCAAAGAATGGGCTCCTTGGCTATTTGTAGTTATACACTGCAATGCTGCAAGAAGCCACTGTAAGAAAAGGGCATGCAAATACTTTTTCAGAGCCTACTTAAAAGGTTTTTTTTAAAAAAGCATGGCATATTTTACATTTTTCAGTCTCTGGCTGTTCATATTAGTGTCAACATACATCTAGCTGACTCAAAGCACATTTTTACGGTGGAATCAGTTCCATAACAGTTCATCTCAGTTTTACTTAGCTATACCACAGTCCCAGCAGAGACTTTTAACCAAAGTTAAACTGAATTCCTTTTTGGAATGTGTTTTAATTCCAAATGTTTTAATTCCAAAATGGCTAAGAAAATCAATTTTGAAAAATATTATAGTTGCACAATGAGAAAACTGATAGAAAAAAAAGAAGAAAAAGGAAACACATATACATGTGATTTCTATTTGAAATAATACATTTACATACAGTGTGATGTTAATGTCATAACACAAATGAACTAGGCAACCTTTTAGCAGGAGTGCAATTTTCCAACTTTTAAAGCAAACAGGTCTAAAAACTGCAAAATATAATTATTCTATTATATACAATCAATAATTGTAGATACACTATGAAGACTATAGTAGAATGATTAATTGGGAGTGAAAGACATTCCACTAGGAGGCACAATTGTCTTCAGTCTAAAGCTAGTGAATGTTCACTCTTTAAAAAGTTATTGGGATGGTAAGGAAGCTGTGTGAACAGTGCATTTAAAAGCTGAGGATTCTGAACTTTTAGTCACTTACAACTGCTTCTGTATAAGACACATACAATACACAAATAGTGAAACTAAAATATGAGGTAAAAGTGGAGTGTTGTGATGGAATCTCAAATCCAGTCAAAGAGTGCTGTGAAAATTAACCACACTTGTGAGAAGCCTGGGGATTCCATGCAGTTTCTACCTGTCAAATCAGTAGCTGTATAAAGTGGAGATTCATCTAGGTAACGAACCTGATCATGCCTATACAAAGATCACAGATTCACAAAAAGTTTTATGATCACAGAAGTTGGAATTAAAATAATCTATTGTTGAATGTTCTGTCCAATGGTGACAGGACTAGTTCTCTAGTATCCCCTATTTCTGTCCTCCTTTAAAGGATGGAAGAAAACAACAGGGGAGGGTGTCAAATATGTGTGTCAAGTCTTTGCGCATGTGTTCATACATCTTTATCTCATTATTGGATATATTCCCTCTTATGTTTCTGAGGTTGCTTGGGGTTGATTCCAAGATGCTCTATTGAAGATTTGCACCAAAATGAATCTTACTTTTTAGTAATGATGATCACCCAAACTCTCTTGCATCTCCCACTAATGGATTTTTATTGCTATTCAGTCTTCTACCAATGGCACTTCACTATCTTCTCCAAACTGAAAAACAAACTAAACTCTGCATGTACAAGTTACATATGTAGGTGACAGTACAGACACAGATCATGAGATCTCAAACATTAAAACAGAAGAGAAGGTTAAGAGGGGACATGATAGCCATGTTTAAATATTTGAAGGGATGCCATGTAGGGAAGGAGAGGACTTGTTTTCTGCTGCTCCAGAGACCAGGACAAGGAGCAATGGATTCAAGCTGCAGGAAAGGAGATTCCACTGAACCTAGGAAGAACTTCCTGCAGTGGGCTGTCCGGCAGGGGAAATGCTGCCTGGGATTTGGGGGAGCTCCTTCCTTGGAGGTTTTTAAGCAGAGGCTAGATCGCCATCTGTCGGGAATGCTTTGAGGGTGTTCCTGCATAGCAGGGGGTTGGACTGGATGGCCCGTGTGGTCTCTTCCAACTCTACATTTCTATGATTCCATGATCTTGTTTTTTTGGAGGACTCATAACTATCCAATTTTCCTTAGAACCAGCCAGTCAAGACAGAGGGAAAATCATTTTAAAGATTTTTCCCAACTAACAAGTACCTTAATGACCCTATTTCATCTCATGGTTTCATAAGATATTTCAAACATGAAGCTTCAAACTCTTACCTTTCGCTATCCTAGTTATTTCGCCACTGTTCTCAAAAATCAAGCAAAAATGAGAAGTTGGTACTTACGTGAACGCTCATTCTGGGATGACAGGAGGAGCAATCCACCACGCATGGGATTTGATCCTCATGCCAGTTGACGCAGGAGTCCTTCGCGAGCTGTTACTGTTAAACCGTTAAAAAATAACACTCCCTGTCCCTCTTCTTCAGTTACTTTCCTAGCCGGAAGTGTTATTTCCAAAGTTTTACCCTTCCCCCGGGTCCGGGGATTGCTCCTCCTTCATCCCAGAAGAGCGGTCAATAAGACCAACTTCCTTTCTTGGGCTGACAGGAGGATCAATCCACCACGCATGGGACTTTCCCAAGCTGTTTCCTGGGTGGGTCAATCAACTACAACACTGCCTAACCTTGGACCAAAAGCCGCCTGTGCAGACTTGTATTATCCAACTTGTAATGTCTGATGAAGGTAGACGCCTCCTTCGATCCCACTGCCTCACATATCTCTTCCAAGGAGCATGTGGTATCGTATACTACAGAAGTCGCCATGGAACATGTAGAACGTGCCCCCCGTTCGCCGGTCGAGGCTGTTTTGCATAATCATAACTGATAAAAATACATGTTTTGATCTAAGACGCTATCACTGTCTTACTGGCCCTTTGACCTAATGTTTTATTTCTAAAAGATATCAGCAGTGCTTGTCTTTCTCAGCCCTTTAGTTTTCTTCATATAAAATTTTAAAACCCCCCCAGACATCCAGCGTATGCCATTTCTTTTCTAAGTGATGGACCGGCTTTGGACAGAAAGTTGGTAGGTGTATCTCTTGTTTCTGGTTTACTACCAACATTTAGGTTTAAATGTTGGATCGAATCTCAAAGTCAGTTTATCATGATCGAAAACAGAAAGATTTTCATTTACTGATAGCGCTGCCAGCTCTACACCCTCCTTGCGGATGTAATTCCCAAACAGAAATGCTGCTTTAAAAGACAGCAGCCTTAAGGATGATCCCTTTAATGGCTCAAATGGCGGTGCCGTTAATGCATTTAAGACCAGGTTCAGATCCCAAGAAGGGAAATTTGTTACCTTGGGGACTGCAAGGTTGCTCCTTTCAGAAACCGTTTTATATGCAGGTGGCTCGCATAAAGTGCCATTTCCCACATAACTGCCGAAAAGCCACCACCTGTCTCTTAAATGTGTTGGGCCTTAGGCCCTTTTCTATTCCATCTGAGGAAATTAAGATTTGTGTTCCATCTCCTTAAATGACATTCCCTTTCCAACACCAACGCAGGAAAGTTTTCCCACGTCCTTTCAAAATTTTTTTGGGGTGGATTCACGTAGACCCTAGGATGGTGTTTACCACCCTTTCGGTGTAGCCTTGACCCACTAGGCATCTCCTCTCAAAATCCATGCTGTTAGCTTCAACCAGTGGGGATCCAGATACCACCACCCGTGTTATCAAATCCGGCTGCACGGTAACCCCCAAAGGTTGGCCTTGAGACAGCCTCAGCAACTTTGGGAAAACCCAAAACCCTTCTTGGCCAGAATGGAGCACGCACCACCGAAGCCCTTTTTTGTCAACCTTCACTAACACTCTCTGTATAATTCTTATTGGTGGAAACGCAAGGAGTGCCTGGCGGCCATGATACCGACAGCGCATCGTATGCCTCTGCACCTCTGTCTCCATGAACGAAAAAACCTTCTTAGTTTTGTGTTCTGCGCAGTGGCGAACAAATCTATCTGCAATGGTCCAAAAATGTTGTTGACTTCCTGGAATACCTCCATATTGGGGGACCATTCCCCCGGGATGTAAGAATTCCTGCTTAAGAGCCGCCGGGTTTTTTATGCCCCTCAGGTGTATCGCCGTGACAGATTTATATGCCTCCTGCCCAGGGAAAGGCGATCTGCCTCGCTCCATAGCTGCCTCGAATGCAGCCCTCCCTGCTTGCATACATAGGCTTTGGTGCATGTTGTCCGTTGAGACTAAACAACGCCCCTTGAAGATGGGCACATCCCTGAAGTGCTAGACGAATTGCTTTCAACTCCAGATAATTGATATTGTGGTGACTGTGCTTGCCATCCAACGTCCCTAATGGCCATGCCTGCGAAATGTGCCCCCAGCCATACAGGTTGGCATCCGTTGTTAAGTGCACCATGTTCTCCACTTGAAAAGGAAATTCCTATTCCACGTTTTTTGTTTGTAGCCCCCAAACGCATCCCGGGACCAAATGCCAGGGATCTTACTGTGTAATGCCTCTTCCTTGCTTGCTCCCTGATGTGACATCAGCAACCTCTGTAGAGGCTTCAATGGGCTTCCCACTGAATTAGTTGTGTTGTAGATACCAAAGTCCCAGTATCTGTGCCAATCGCATTATGTCCATAGATTTGCTTTTCATTACCCTTTTGGGGCAGCTTGTTTTCCTTTCCCCCACTTTTTCTGCGGAAAGGTACATCATGCCCTTTATTGTATTATATGGGTTCCTAAATGTGTTAGTTCTTTTGTCGGAGTTAATACACTCTTTTCTTTGTTGAGTAAAAATTGTAGTCCGACAAAATTTGGATTGTAACCGCACATCCTCCCGAACTGGCCTCTGACCTTGCTTTTACCGGGAGTCGTCTAGGTATGGGAACAACTGAACTCCTTGAGTTCTAAAAATGCAATCAGGGGAATTAACACCTTCGTAAAACCTCGGCGTACGCCAGGCCAAATGGTAATGCTTTGAAATGGTAATGACTTTTCCGTACTCGAATCTCAGGATTCCCGTCCTCGGGGCACATGGGAATGAAAATGCTTCCTTGAGATCGAATGCCAAATAATCTCCTATCTCTAAATTTTCTTTTATGGGTTGCAATGTTTCCATTTTTAATTCTTTGTATTCACAAATTTGTTTAGATACCTGAGATTCAGCACCGGCCTGTGTTTTCCGTTCGGCTTTGGGGAAAAAAGAACACCGAGTAAATTCCTTCCATTATCTGTTCTGGTGGCACAATTTTATGGCCCCATGTCCATGAGATGTATAATTTCCTGAAAATACCTTGGTTTCTCCCGATCCCTTGGTTCTGGGGAAAGGAAAATTCTGTCTCTGGGGGCAGTGTGGAAAAATATCTTGTAACCTTATTAAACCTTCAAAACCCCCCCATCTATGTTACTTCTGACCTGCTTCCAAAAAAAGAAATCTTCCCCCACCTTCCTTATCTTTTAGTCAGTACTGTTGTTTTCCTCGCTTAATTTGTCCCAAAACTTCCCCCCTTGACCTTGCCATTATCCCTGCATTGCCTCATACCTTGAGGCCTTGATCTATTCCACTAAACTACCCACCTGAGTGGGTATTTTCCCGAGTAGCCATAACCCCACCTCCTCGAAAGGAGTAGTTGGAGGGCCTAAGCCTTTCCTTTCCCTCTTCCTTTTTTGAAAGGGGTTTGGGATGACTTGTTTTTTGTCAGTCTCACTAAGATGCTCTCTAAAGCCTTAGGGCCAAATAGTAATTCACCCTATAAGGGGCGAAAGCTAAATTCGCTCTAGATTTTGATCCGCATCCCAAAGTCTAAGCCATGGGTCTCTTGCCACCGTACCAAGTTTACGTTTTTTGCTGCATATACTGTTGCATCCAGTCCTGCATCTGCAATGTATTTAGGGCTTTTGCAACTGCTCCACAGCCTTCCTTATCCCTCCCTAGAAGTCCTGAGTTTTAAAACTTCTTTAGACCAAAGTACCCCTGCTCAGCCACCATTGATGCCACAGTCGAAGCTCTAATTATGTTGGATGCTGCTTCATTTCCACGAAAGGACTTGCTCTACGCTTGTCCATTTCCTTCAGCTGAGTGTCTCTTCTTTTTTGGGGATAATTGCCCCGACACTAAACACCCAATGGGGTGTCCAGGAGGGACCTTGAGCAACTTAACATCATCTTCCCTAAAGCATACAGCCTATTTGTTTGTGCTAATCCCTTCCTATATTGCTTCATTTTATTTTCCATGATCATTTCTTTGAAAAGTTCAGGCAGAGGGAACTCTACGTTTCTATTCTCTTTCTTCCTTATCACTGATGGAAGGGGCCGACTTTGTTTCACTGCTCTATTGCCTTATATTGTGCAACCTAAAGTCTGCAATACCCTCTTAAGTAGGCTTTTGAATGACTCTGGGTCAAACATCCTGTTTTAATCCAGCTCCTCCTCCTCGGCCTCAGAAAAAATTTTCTCTGAGTCCTCTATGTCTGCTTTTCCTTCTCTATGTCCTCATCCATATAATTTTTGTCAATCCCGACGTGTTCCTCTGCTGAATAGTCCCTTGTTGTTTGTATTGCACCCTTTTCCC
Organism: Iguana delicatissima; assembly: GCA_948472985.1. Lineage (NCBI taxonomy): Eukaryota > Metazoa > Chordata > Lepidosauria > Squamata > Iguanidae > Iguana > Iguana delicatissima. The sequence continues at coordinate 895,237 of CAOKZL010000166.1, read as the reverse complement.
CCAGAGGAAAATATTTTTCTCCTATGGCCGACTGAGATGTATAATATGGGCATTTTTCTTTTCTTTTACTGGGGTTTAGTATTCCCTTTATCCAAATGAATGTCATATAGTTATAATTTTGAGTCACCGCTCTTTGGCTGGACTCATCTCCCAAAGTGGAGCTGTGGTGAATACTCCCCTCATCCACCAACCTCCTTGGAGAGGTGTGACGTGCTGGAAAATGCCCCATGACTTCATGAATTTGGGGCAATACTGTTTTTTTAATATTATAATCTCGGAACGGACTTATCAGTCATCCAGGTCTGTTTTTGTGCTGTTCCCCCCCGCGTACCTACTCTGGGAACTGCGGAGTCAGCTCTCTTTTGTGGCGCATTCATTAGCCATCCCTCAATGAATCGTCTCATCTCCAAACTCCATGACCCACCGTCAGCCGCTAATGCAGTCTGGCCGGCTCCACCACTTTTTTACTAGCGGTGTGACAGCCCTGCATATCTCCGCTGCTGTAGCTTTATTCTGCTCAAGTGTTCTCCGCAGGCGTGGCCACACTCAAAATGGCGGCCGATGCCGGAAGGGTGGCAGTACCCCCAGACGCCATCTTGGAGGTTTATTTCCAAGATGGGGTTGGGCGCTTTGGGAGCTGCTTAAACCGCATGGGTTTTTACCCCTTTTTTTCCGAATAATTGCTTTTGCCTTTCTTTTTGGTTTTCTTCCCTGGCGGGTTTTTTATTCCTACGGGTTTTTTTTTTTGTCAAGCTTAGTCTCGCCACCCCACTCTCACTAGATGAGAGGAAAATACGCTGGAGATCTGGAGCACGTTTTTTCCCCCAAAAATATGCTCCCTTATCTGTGTTGTCACTCCAGCTCCTTCGTCCGAAGCCTGCCTTGCGGCGGTCTTCTGGACGGACCCTGTTTTGAGTGACCGAGCTTACTCCGTGGTGCTACGGTTCACTTCCTCCGCCATTACGTTGCTTTCTTCTTCCTTTCCTGCTATCTATTGGAAAATAAATGCTTTTTTCTCTATCTCTATTTTTTTATCGTTCTCCTGAGAAGGGGCTGAAACGCGCTAACTGTACCGCAGGAGAAAAATTAACTGAAAGAGAGGGACAGGGAGTCGTTATTTTTTAACGGTTTAAAAGAACAGCTCGCAAGGACTCCTGTGTCAAAGGACAGGATCAAATCCCATGCGTGGTGGATTGATCCTCCCAGCCCGAGAAAAAAGGAACATTTTATTGTTAAACCCGAATTCTTTGGGGATCTTTTGGGGGATTTTTTTTTCCAATTTACCTCTCATAAAATTAAAATAGTTTAAAAGTAGTATTTAATTCCTTACAGCCTAGAAATCAAGCAAAGTTTACAACTGAAGAGTGAACAAAATTTCCCAAGAAAATAAATTCTACCAACGGAAAAAAAAACCCCCATTTTGGGTTCCCTTTTTTAGCTTTTAATTGGTGCAGGGGCTATTTCCTTTAAACCAAAAAAAAACCAAGTAGTTGGAAAAAGATAAAACAAACAAAAAAATAAAGTTTTTTGAGAAAAAAAAATTTTTCTTCCTTTTTTTTCAGTTTCTTTGGGCCCAAATTTTACCTGTTAAAAAAAAAAATATCAATCATTTGCAGGTCAAAACCTTATAAATTTGTGGCTTTTCTTTGGATTTTTTTAAGGGGAAAAAACAAAAAACAACAACAGAACAAAACTGCTAGCTTCAAAATAAATTCTCACAATGCTCAGGAAAGCACTGTTCAATCTAAATGGAAGCCTGTTCAAATGTTCCTGCAACAAAAAGAACAAAAAGAATGAACTCTTTTAATATTTCCTAACCTTTTATTAATAACTTTCCTCACAGTACATTACCTGTTATGCCTAAAAACATGATAATAAAAATAAGTAGTAAGAAGGTTATAAGGTAGTAAGAAAGCTTTCAGAACACATGATAGTAAAAGATTATCATGTCCCAGGGCAGAAGGACTATACAACAATGGTGAGCCATGTAGCTTTGCACCTTCTTCATTTCACCCTACTCCTTTCTTCTTCTCCTCAAGAGGCACACAAGTGTATGCAGGGGGAACTTTTCCCTTCCTCTTCCTCCTTTTCCAGTACCATGGCAAGGAGTGAGACCAAATTAATGAGGTCTCATGAAATACAAATCAGGTATATGCATTTAACTTGAACACTGCTCTTATCCCATGTGCTTTACTTGATCTTCATTTTACTTTCCAAAACTTCCCTAGGATTCACTGCCCTCACCTAAGTTCATATTAGTGTTGGATCATATAATTCTACTTTACTGCATATAACAGATTAACCACTAGTAGGAAGTAAGAAAGGCCCTATAATGAGGAGTGGTATCTGCATCCAGGCTTCACATGAACCTCAAATAAATGCTGTCTTTGTCAGAACATGCTATCTTCACCTGCTAAAGGGAAGTGAAGGATAGACAAAGAAGACATTTCTAAAAAAAAAAAACATGGAGTGTGTCCTTTTTCAAAAGGTTATAAGCACTCTTAAGCTGTTTAATCAAGAGCAGTGCCGCTGATTTACTGAGATATGGAACACGAAGATTTCGATTTATGCAGCAACTTGGAATGGGTATAACAAAGAAAGAAGGTTTATTGTGCAATGTCTCAGTTTCCTGAATGTAGTTGATGTGTAAAAGCTATCTGGCTTGCCACTTTATAGTGGCATTCCATCACACCCTTATTGGGAGGCAACTTACAATCTTGGAATACTTCTGGGGATACTCAGTTTTTCTACTCTTTTATTGTTTTCACTCCATCTACTTTCACTAATGCAAACTGAAGACAAAGATGAGGAAACTTGCTGATTGCAATAAAATGTAACCTTCAATGCTTCAAAATGTAATTTTATTGTTATAAGCATGAAAGAATGGAAATTACTTCAACCCTCAGCTCTTCCAAGCTTGCAGTGGAATTTTGGCTCAAGGTATAAACTGAATATTTTTAAGAATATCTCCATCTTTCTTGGACATCCCATTATACAGATTTCAAAATAATATATAGCAGACCCATGAAGCACCAACCAAATGGAGGCATATATATTACAGGCAAAGGACTATTTTAAGCTACATAAGTAAAGGTATCTAAACAAGCAAAAATTCTTCCACACTTGCAGAAAGAATCAAGAGATGGTTGCAATCTGGCTCCCTCCCTCACCAGTATTTCAGCCTTAACTTTGCTGTAGACAGGTAGAGTCTTTAGCTATATATTTTTTAAAGCAGACATTTCTGCCCTCTGTCTTCTCTCTGAACTAATATTCAATATGAACTTGATATCAGTTTCAATAATCTATGGATTGTTACTTAATAGTATCAGTAAGTACTGGGAGGAAAATGGTCCTGAAATGTTTGGTAGATTAGATAACTTTTATGGATAGAATTGTCACTTATGTTGAGCTATTAAATGTTGATTGGAACAAGTCCCAAGGAGAGAGGTGGTTTAGTTATGGACTGGATAGACAAGTTTCAGGGAGAGAGACAGTTTATCGTACAGTGAAAGCTCGGTCCTGTTGTGCTATATGTTGGCTTTATTGCCAATACAGGAGAATCATAAGTGAAGAAGAACCAATTGTACACAGTAATACAGTCAGCCCTCAACATTTGTACGTTTGACTGTCATGGATTTGATTATTTGTGAGTTTCTTCAACCCCTGCCCCCCGGTACTTCTTTTCTGGGGAAACTTTCCCTCTTGGCAACTCCAGTCAGGCCTCACAGCCCTTTAAAAACCCACCTCTGGTCCTCCTCCTCCTCTACCAGCCACTGCTTGGCCAGCTAAGGATGGCTCACAGCTCAATTTCTCAGCACCACAAACCCTCTCCTGATGTTCCACATACCCAAAGAAGGAAATGGGTGACAGAGAGGAAGTATAGGGCAACCATGCTGACCCACCTCTCTTCCCTCTGCTTTCTCTGACCTGGTTTGAATCCTGGGCGTCCATTGCCCACCATGCCTCAGCCCTCTTCCCACAGTTATACACACCCATTTTGATATTCGTGATTTTCCCACTTTTGCGAGGGTCCTGAGCCCCTAACCCTAGCAAATGTCAAGGACCAACTGTATTAAATATATCAGTAAGGGCACTGATTGTTTACACATATTTTAAACAAACTTCAAAGATTTTCAGAATAATACTTGACTTGAGAACGCCAGTGCTGAAATGAATGAGAATATATCTTATAATTAATGTTTACTTCACTGCATCAGCATATTAAGTTGCAGTTTGCCTCATTTAAAAAAAAAGATGGGGCAGTGTTTTGGTCCCCAGAAGCAATCTATCAGAATGGCTGATGTCAGGAAGTGGTCTTGCCCCCAAGCCTCATCCTTTCCTCTGACACCAGTAACTGACACTGGTAACTTTCCTTTGACACCATGACATTCACAACCTCCCATGCCATTTTTGCAGCCTACAAGCTTCTGCAGCCCCACTGCACTGAAGAAAAAAAGTAACAAAAACGATTTTCTTTTCTTAGAAGCCTCTAGGAATTAGTGATGCTGTGGTATAGCAGCGTGCAGATTCCCTCCCAATCTCCTTAAATTAAAAGAAAGGAAGGAAGGAAGGAAGGAAGGAAGGAAGGAAACTGGAAGTGAATTTTTGGCCATTTCTGATTTTATCTTTTCTGGACATTTCCTACCTGGGTACAGCTTGAAGTTTGCTTTGGAGAGGGAAAAAGAAATCTTTAGATTACTGGAAGCCCTTTTTCAGAATGTATAAATGAGGTTCAAATTCACTGAATTAAAAAGGAATACCTGTCACTTGGGCAAGTGTAAATGAATTATAAATAAATAGCACAGTTATATTACTTTATAAATATTTTATATACCTATACATATACATATATGCACACATATATGCACACAGAAAATATATTTTTATATTTCTATTCATATTATATATATTCATTTCTATTATAATTATATTTAATATATTTGTTTCTATTATAATATAATTAAAATATAAATTCATTTATATTATAAATAAACAGCACAATTTAGGAAAAACAGCACTTACGCCCTGATTTGTCAAACATTACTGAAAAAAGGAAGTCTCTTGGAGTCATGTAATACTCTCCTTCATGCTCCAAGGAAGCAAACTCCATAAAGCGTTTTTTTCGTATGGAGAGTTTTTCTGCCATCTCTTCATCTATATTCTCTTCCTTCTAAAAGAAAGAAAGAGAAAAAAGAGAGAAAATGAGAGAAATGCAAGTAACCTTGAAGATCATCACAATTCATTTAGAACTCAGTAACATGAGTAGTTGCAAAGAAGACTCTCACAAATTGTTTTTGAGAATGTTCATCAATGTTAAAAAACACACAAAAGTGTCTGTTTTAGTAGCTACATTCTGGGAAAAAGTAATCACATGAGTAAATTTGGTTTTGGGAAGTTCCTTGATATTCAGGGATGTGCATGTTCTCCTAACTTATTTCCCTGTCTCTTGGAAATTAACAGAAGTATATTTTTCGCATCTTAAAAGATTAATACTTTGTTACTGGAAAGGTAATTTTTCTCTACCTGCGATCCAATGGACAGAAGATCTAACAATGCTCGCAACATTTAAAAGAATGATGTATGGATGAAATTTATGAATGGATTTATATTTCAACATTTGGACAGCTTTTATAGAAAGTTATGACTTAGATGGTTATTTTTTCCTTCATCTACATTTTTATTTTCCTGCTTTGGTTATACTGGAACATTATTGCATTTAATTGAGATCCCTTTTGAGTGTAAATAAATTTAAAATAATAATAATATAAAACCAGAAAGAACAAACCCACCAGGTTTATTTGAATTTGTAGAACAAGGCATGAGCAACTCTCCTAATATCAGCATTCATAAGGATACTAGGAGTCTGAAACCTACTAACTTCAATATATGCTATGATCACTAATTTCGCTATTTCGTTTTTCACTCTTGTTTTATTAGTGTGCAACGTATCTTGCATAGCTGAAAAGCAAACCAAAACAGAATGTAAGGAAATGTAAGATTTTGTAGCTTGCACCCTAATAGCCCTGTACTCATGCAAAAAGAACTTCTGTACCCATGCAGATCACCAATTCCAAGTAGCATCACTATTGTTCTGTTCCAGTAAGGTGGGAAACCTGGAAAAACACTAGTGCACATGGACCATTTTGAACTCCAGTTGATGTTCTGGCTGTCATGCAGCTGAGTTACAAGTAGATTTTCACAAGCTTTGCTTCTATCCACATATATTAGGTGAGACTGCACCTATTCAATTTATTCTTGTCATGCATCTGGTAAGAGTCCTGGCTGTTCTGATCCTTACAATGAATTCAGTGGCCTCCTCTCTTTATATAATAAAGTAGAAGTCCAAAAGTACTACTGAAATCTACCGGGTTTCATGTTACAAAAGCAAAATCAAGGAGGTGGTTACCACTTAGGCAACAGGCATAATCTAATTCAAGAAACAAATTACTGATCAGCCATCATTCAGCCATTGTTCAATCTCCCTACATGAAGCATTTCCTTTTTTTAAGAAAGGGAGAGAAAATAAAAGGATGCATAAAAATAAACATTTTATATATCAATCATATTGAATAATTTTATATATTATTTATACCGAAATAATCCTGACAGAAATGCAGACTTGTCACTGTACAATTTCTTTCTTTTCACAGCATCTATCCATGCTTCCTGACACTTCTTTTCCATAGATACATGTGCAAATATATTGCCCAAAATGCTTTTTACTGAGCTCTCGCACAAAAGCACTATATGTGCGCCTGATAGAAGAAAGCCATTTGTGATGCCGCAGCATACCTACTTGGTTATTAGAACACTTTTCTGGGAATCTTGCCTAATTGGAAGCTCTGAACTTTAATTTCAGCTAAGTATTAATAGATTTGGAGGGTTGGGGGGAGAGGAAAAAAGAAGTCCTGTGAATTATACCATATTTGTTGCGTTTAAGATGCACCCTATTAATATACTGGCAAATACTATTTGCTGATGTATGAGACACACCAGTGTATAAGACGCACATAATTTTCAAACAGTGTTTTTTTTTGGGCGGGGAAGTGAGTCTTATACACCAGCGAATACAGTAATTACTTTCTTGACAAAATTGAACAAGTTTTCAAAAGAAGCAACCTCAGTTTAATACAAATAGCAAATAATCCTATAAATGACAGGTGGACAACCTGTCAATTTCCAGATGCTGTTGGACTGAAATGCCTTCATTACTGGTTATGAGTAATGGGAATTGTAGTCAAATAACATATGGAGGAATAGGCACTCCACACTCCAGTTTTCACTTGTGAATGGAAACTGCACCTGCAATTTACAAAACTGGGGAAGAGCAATTAGCTCTGAGAGTGAACTACTCCTAACCCAATTTTACCCAACACAGTAATCTTATAAAGTGAGCTGAAAAAGCAAATTAGGCATGCACTGAAATACACAGTGAAGGGCAGGTTTAGTACAACTCTGCAGTACAACTTTCAATTAAGCTGCACAATGCTATATAGATATACAGCATCTACATCAAAATGCACATGAGTTGTACATCTAATTTACACTCTGAATTTGTGATCTAGAGGACAACACATGTATGTAAAGACTGTTTCTGTACACAGAGCTTCCTCTAGATCAAGCAAAAAATACAGGCAAGAGGGTGGGAAAGAGTGGGTAAAAGCACGCTCATACAGAGAAAAATCTCCCTTTCTTCCATCTCTCCTCCTATGTGAATTTTTATACTTTCAGCTTAAATTTCAAGGACAGACTTGAATCAACCTCCCTCCCACGTATATCCTATATTCCACTTTAATCTTCCTATGACTCAAAGATCTTTTCTCCTGTATCACTGAATGATTCCAGTGACCATCAGCTGGCACCCTAAAGGGGTGCCCTTCACACAATAGCTTGAAAATGAACCAGTGGTATCAATTATTTTGGGTGGATAGCTGTAAAATTTGCTATGGAAGGTGGTTTAGCCAGCTGCACCATTCTTGTACAGTATACTATGCTTTTCCAATATTTAGTGTATTTAGTTCCTTAGTATATTTCCTAAGGAACAGTTTATTTTTTCATACTGTAACAGCAAACTAACTATATTGCTGCTGCTACTTGGAAACACGGGCATAGTTATGAGGGGAGATAAAGTAAAGGCACTGCCCCCCCAAATAATGATTCTGTCCCCCAATGAAATTTTCCTTCAGTCCCCAAATTTCTAGCATCGCAGGGAGTGAGACACTGAAAATTGCTCACAACTAGAACTCTTGGATTTGCTATGCCTGTATTTCTTCAGTAACTTTGTCTGCACCTTTTCTTTGGATGCCTAACTATATTTCTAAATGTTCAATAGGAATATTATTTCAATACTCAAATTTTGCTACAAAATAAATTTCACTTGGGGAACAAAATTCTTTGCAGTAATCCTCCCATTTTGCCCTTCCTCCATACCTTTACTCTTGTTCAGAAATAAGTCTTGCTAAATTCAATGGGACTGTTCCTAAGGTAAGTATGCATAGGACTGCAGACCAAGGCACTGTCTGGTATCTGTGTTCAGAAACTGAAGCATCAATCTTTTGAAACCAACTCAACACTCTGGGTTTCCGTTCTTGCTTAAACTTTCTGATCCTTAGTATGAATATGAAGACACCATTAACTTCTGAGTGTTATTTCATTTGATCACAAGGCAATGGAAACATTTTTACTAAACCAAGATTCTTGTGAATTGCTGTTTGTCTTCAATGAGCAATGTGACTTACTTGTGCTCCTGGAGATATGTACATTTTTTCAAAGTGAAGAATGTCTGCTGATCTTTAAGTGCTCATTTAGGTTAGCAATGTAATAAAACTTTATTCAAACTCAGGAGTAAGGTTGTTCCCATTAATTGTCTTGTGCCATTTATTTAGGTAATTAAATTTATATCCAGCCTCTGCCAAAACACAGCATTTGAGGCAGCTAGACATCTTACATCTTTTAAAGTCAGTCAATTTGCTGGACAGCTATAAACTTTGGGATAGTGTACCTGTTCAGGGATGAAGAAAATTATCTGTAACTACACAATCGTAGGCACTGATCTTGGAAGCTAAGCAGGACTGGTTTTGGTTAGTAACTGGATGGGATACCAGCAATAAATACCAGGTGCTGTTGGGTGTATTTCAGAGGAAGGAACTGGCAAAACCACCTTTGAGTATTATTTGCCTAAGAAATCCCTATGAAATTTATATGGTTGCCGTAAGTCAACAGGTGACTTGACAGCGCTCACACACACACACACACACACACACACAATTCTATTCACAGTGAACAAATGGATGGGTATACTTGTGCACCCTGCAATGCTGACCATGTAAGACAATATGATTAAGTGTGGCAGGTGAAGAAAGGATTGTTTCTATTTATATAGCTTATTTTTGCCAAATTTCTACAGCCAATCTATCATCTTATTTTCATTACACAACTAACACGACTAAAATCACTATCAGGGAATTTTCCTTTTGTCTTGAGTAATGTGCAAAATTAGTAAGATTCACTTTGTTAGTTCCAATGCACACTTGCTATTTTATCTACTGCAATTATTGTGAAATCTCATTTAGCTGGAAATGCCAAGGTTAATTTCTGTTTTCATCTTTAATTTAATTTATTCTAACAAGCACATGCAACTTTCCTTCGTATAGGGCAGAACCACATTCAAATGTGTTTGCCATTCATCCACAATGATATCTCATTAGTTATTAAAATTAAAATGGTATAGACTCACTTTATTGCTTATTTTAAATACAAATCAGCCATTATTTTGGAATGTCTGAAGAATTAGCCATAAAAATATTTAAAGAGACCTTAGCAATACAATGGATCTATTACTTTTTAAAAGACTTATAGAAGTGTGGACAAATGAATTTGAAAAAAAAAATTCTGGATCAGACCAAGTAGTAGTAGTCTGATCCAGTTTCTTGTAGTTTTTAGGGGCCATTGAGGCCCCTCCCTAAACTGCAAACCCCAGGATTCCATAGGATGTTGGAAGTGGAACAGTAGCACTATAACAGTCTATGAAATGGTCTCGGCTAAAAAGAGGCCAAATTCAAAGTTAATCTTTTGCCAAATATAAATGATGTACCAGCCATAATTCAGCAGCTTGTTTCCAGTATGTCTAAAAATTTCTGTTAATAATCTGTTTTGGCTTTAACAATAGAATATCACCCACCTTGGCTTTCATTCTGTTTACCCACATAATAAGAGCTACAGATATACTCTGAACAAGTCAGCCTTAAAAGTTCCTGCTCCAAATGCAATAATGATGCCAACGCTCCATATGGCAATGCTAATAGCGAACTATAGCAGGAAATATGGTGAAGCTGTTTGTTGTATAAGATTTTACAAAGTAAGCTAAACGCTGGAAAGAATTCAGAGTTAATATGACATGTTAATCCACGAAAGTTCATACTTTTACTACAAATTTACTTAGAAGACTACTTTCAAAAAGAGTATTTCAAACGTAGCTTTGTAAGGCACAAATTAAGGCTGAATGTACACAGATTTTAATGTAATACTAATATACGAGAAAAAAATCAGTCACAAAGAAATGCGTTCAGCACTTTTATTACGTCTAGATATTGCATAGGTGTTTCCAGATATTGTGAGTTTCACAATAGCAAGGCACCAATGATAAGGTTTCTGACTGTAACTCTGAACTATAGCTGCTTTTGTGGTTTTCAGTTAGACCTCCAGTGTTAACTGGTAATGTTAATAGGAGATTCTCTAATAGCTAATGGTGAATTAGACCTGAATGACTTCAAAGAAATCTCCAGTGACGCAAGTGTCTTTCCCCTTCCATTGACGTGGCAACTGATCAGCTACTAGGAAGCAATTTATGTCTGAGCACTATTTGAACCCACGTACAATCTAGGGCTTGCGGAGAGGCATGCTTCAAGGCAGCAGTTTTCTTTTCTCTGCAAGCTAATTTTTAATTTGAGCTATAAATCTTCTTAGGTTAATTGATTTTATGTGAAAGAACACACAATGGTTTTCCTCCATGTTTAGGTCTGCGTAGGAAATCTAGCCTGAGGCAGCTGTAATAGTACACGCACAATGCTTCCCCCCACAACCCCTGTTAAGCCTATTTAATTTATCTCTGGGGAGAACAATGGATCTTAATCATAGGCCATTTAGTGCTAGAAAAGTGACAATATAAAAAAGCGGCCCACTTTTCTTTCTTCCTATCTTAAAGTGTACCATAAATAATATATCTTACTGTTATCTATTAAGAATATATTTATGAATATTTTTCAATTCTGCAATAATACATTTTATACAAACCTTTACAATCCATTTTTGAGTAACATTTTCAGATAAAGTACCTAGTATTCATTCATTTCATTCTCTCAGTATCACTGTCCTACTCTTTGCGGGTAACCATTATTTTTTTTGTAATGCACTGTTGCTTTTGTTTCTCCAGTAAAGTGTAACAGGGTGGGTGGGTGGTGGGATACGTTGGATCACACAGCAGCTCTAGCCAGCATAGCCAGTGGTGTGGGGTCAACAGCATCTAGAGCAGTGGTTCTCAACCTGTGGGTCCCCAGATGTTTGTGGACTTCAGGTCCCAGAAGCCCCAGCCACTATGGTCAATGCTCAGGGCTTCTGGGAGCTGAAGTCCAAAAACATCTGGGGACCCACAAGTTGAGAACCACTGATCTAGAGGTTCATACATTTCCCAACTAGTATACCAGTATGGTGTAAGAGTTTGCACACATATACCCTTGACTCATTATAATCCACATCTCCACTGCTTCCCTCTTTTTCCTTCTCTTCTTATACCATTTAATTCCTTTTCTAATTATACTCTATACCCATTCCTAGTCATTTCTGGTTGGCTCAAAACACTTTCTTATCCAGACCGCTGCCAAAAAGCTGTTCCTGATGACACATTGCACACGTTATTTAAGAATATAGGTTTCTTCTCCTAATTTTTGAAAACGAATTATATCTGATGATTTGCAGATAACTGACTTTGTAAGGGCCCTTCCTCTATTTTTTTACTGCCTTTAAAAACTCCCTACTCATACAAAACACTTCATCTAACAACTTAATCTGTTAGCAAGTGCTGTTTCTCAAAAACTGCTACTATCAGGGTCTTGTAGGTCCTCTGGACAGCATAAAACCAAATGGGGGAAGCAAAGGGGGAGAACTGCTGCTTTATACCCTAGGACCTCCTAGTCAGTTGTTTCTTTCCCAAATGTGACCAAAGGACTTCTTCTAAGAAAGTATGTTAATATGGTATAAAAAATTACTGTAAATTTGATGTTGTTTAGAACACATTTGAAAATCGTTCATCCCATAAATCTGCATGCCAGCTCTGGGGGTCCAGTGCAATCCTTGGGACCACCACAGACCCTTCCCAATTCACAGCGTCCAGCTATTTTTTCAACCCCAATCATTTTTTTTCTTGAAAAGCATCCAAGAGGAGAGTTAGCTTAAAACATGTTTCCCCCCAATACTTCATTCTCTTCTGGGGAACTGAAGCCCTTCCTTGAAGGAACTTTTATAGGGTCTTGCACAGAGAATCTGAGATTGGTGGCATACTTCCTCATGGGCGGGGAGAATAATGAGTGCAGCGCCTTGCACCAGGCCTTGACATAGCCTCTGTCTCTGAGCTCCCACTATGTATGTCCCATGGCCATCTATACATTTCCAGTTTCTGGCCTGATGAGGCAACAGGTCAGGATGAAGGTAGGATTTTAGCTTTATCTCTGCCCCAGTTACTTGGCTGGGTATGTGTGACAAACTCAATTAAATGAAGGTACTTCAGGACATGCAAGCATCGCCCTGAGAACAATTAAAGTAAAGTATAAGATGGAACTATCTTTGCTAAGCAGGTCAGAATTGTCAATTCTCTTTCCTTCAAGCAATTCTACATTTCCCAAACACAGACACAAGGCCAGGTTCCTTTCTTCTGTTCTTCCTTTCAATGCAGGCCAAGTGTCGGCAACTGCAGTTGGTCTGGAGGCAAATTTTCTGCCCAGGAATCTCTTGGGGGCATAGGAACACAATGATTCTAACATTAGAAATTGGCTAGAAGTCTGCTACTGATTTTGCAGTGCAGAGTGATATTAAGGCTTTAGGTATAAAACATATTTATACAGTTGTGGGACAGAACATAGTAAAATGCAGAAAGATGCAAATCATGTCCCTTGTCTAAAGTTAATGTTGATGTGTGAAAGCAATAAATCAGCTTTCCTTTTGTATATATTATTTGTTATATGGACAAAGGCAGGGCCTTTGTGGCACACTACGTATATTAATACAAGAGACCTTGCTACTGCACATGTAACAAAATGAATGTTCTCAGAAAGAGTTTTGAACCCAGGGAAACTGACTTTTGGTAAGATTTATTGCTTTCACACATCAACACTAACCGACTGCTGGAAAGATCTGAAAGATCTATACCACCTTGCCTGGCTCTTTCAAAATTTAGGAGGGACCTGATTTGCATCTTCCTGGATCTTATTACATTCTATCACACTCACACAACTGTACAAATAATCTTTATACTTGAGGGTTTAATATCACTCTGTACTGCATCAGAAGGTTTAAATCAACGAAAATTCCTGCTAAAATAAAAACCAGTTACTATAGTCTCAAAGATGCTGCCATGTACTCTTTTTCTTCTCCCCCTTCCTTCCTCCTTTTATGCTGCAAGTGACTAACACAACTGCTTCTTTGAAAACTACCACAAATGCAACAAGGAACCTTGCACTTCTAATACAAGATATTAGAAATGCTGCTAATCACTATAACATGGAAGTTTCCAGTTCCAATTACAATGCCCAGTCTGTATTCTGAAAGCTATTGGATTATGAATGGATGTGTGTGTCGCCGGTATTATATTTTGGCTGCTAAAAAGCTTTACATAGTTATTTTTGTTTTGTTTTGTTTTTTAATCCAGCAAGCTCCAGCTTGGTAGAGATTTTTCCTGAAACATAAACCGGAGGGGGTGGGGAGCAAAAGACATCTAAAGAGAACACAAAGGCAGGGAAGCTCCACAAGTTCTAACAAGCCAGGAACCAAGTTGTTTAACAAGCCATAAATTTACACCCCAGCCTGCAAGTTATCACACTGAAATACTTCAAAACAACACTACAATAATCATTATTTGCACATACTTATTTAAGAAGACCAACACATACATCCAGGGCAAGGATACAACTGTTTTGTTTACACTTTAGGAGTTAGTTAGATTTTCTTAGAGTCATTTTGCAGAGAGAGAGAGAGAGAGAATGAGAGATGTGTATATTACAATGGAAAGAAGAACTGAGCTCTCACTTGGGTATTCTTCTTTTCTCTCATGCACACACACGTTTTAGGAAGTGCCTATTGGAAGAGAGCTGCCAGATCTTAAGCCCATGTGGAAGTTAACAGCATTTGAAAAAGAAATGCATTCCCCAGTGGGAAAACCTGCGGCACCTTGAAGACAAGTACCGTATTAAGCGTGGCATAAGATTCTTTGAACTATAGCACACTATACTCATCTGATGGAACGTTGTTATCAAGAATAGATGAAAAATTGTAAGAGCTTTAACTGCTCATGGCCTGAAAATTTACCAACCATTCTCCATTCCAATCTATACAAACACACACACATATACCAAGTGCTTAGTTTAGTATGTATTTGTGAAAGTGAGCTCTTGCCCATGAATCCTTCTGACTCAATAAATCCTGCTTACTTCTAAGATATCTCAAGACATTTGTTTGCTACCATTACTTCTTGGCCACCTCAGTGCCAATGTGGGGGCCCTTCTAGACAAAATGGGCAACTTAATGGGAGAAGGTTGATATATTAACATTAACATGTTACATATTTTATTCTACCACCCTCACCCATATTTTGAAGTTTGGAGAAAACAAAATAGCTTCCATGATTTTTTTTTCAAAAACCTGATTTGGGAAAGCATCTCACTAAAAGCTGCCATGGCAGCATGGCCTGGCAGCATGGCCACTTAACACTCTTTTATAAGCTCCATTCACACCATCTTTAATTTATTGATGCCCATGTGGATGCCAGGAAAAGGTCCAGGGATAACATCTTTAGAATTCAGTTCTGTGGATGGATAAGGAATCTCTCTGTAGTGAAGGATCACCTCGATGCAAGGAAGACCAGCACGCTTGCAAGCTGCCCTTAACAGATCATAGAGTTGGAAGGGGCCTCATAGTCCATCAAGCTGCATCTCCCACTCAGTATCCTTAACAGACTCATAGAGTTGATCTCAACTTCAATGTCACTTCTCCTCCAAAAATTAGTGTTAAATTAGAAATCATTACAGAAGGTGGCTCTTCCTCTGGTTGATTCAGTAAGACAGAAAAACTTGAGATGGAGGACTAAGATTGGAAGAAATGCATTGGCATTACTCTCTTGTTAGGCCAGCTACACTACTTGCTGTATGAATATGGAGATAGAGAATGTCCTGGAAACCCAGGAAAATAATATAAGGGAAAGAGAAAGGAAAGGATTTTTCAAAAGAGAGATGCTTGGTTTAAAATTAGATGGAACGTGGTGACGATTTGTCTACTTAGTTCTCAATCATACAAAGTCCTTACAAAATGTCATGTCCTTAATCAATCCATTAATTAAAATATTTTTACCCTGCCATTTTACTGTGATATCTCAGGACAGCAAACAGACAAAACAATATAAATCATTTAAAATAAATATTGATTTATTTGTTGTTAATTGCTGTCAAGTTGATTTAAATTATGGCAACTTCATGAATGAGAGACCTCTACAGATTCCTGCTATTGATAGCCCCTAAGAGGCTGGTGTGGAATGGGAACACACTGTGACTCTTTCCAGCTCTCACCTACCACTCATTTTATACTGGCTTCTATTGTATATTATCATAATATAATATAATATAATATAATATCATTGTATATTATATTATTTTTCTATAATATACAAATAACATGCAAAGTGAATCATTCCTCTAATCCTACCACCATTTTCTCCTCTCTTGGCTTCTTCCTCTCTCTTCCTCCAATTCAACTCTCCACCCATCCCTCTGATCATGCACTTTTAGGGTATTTGTGAAGTTGGATCTGTTTGTCAAGAAAGTAATTTATCTGAAACTGTGCTGTACCCCATGTCTACTCACAAGTAAATCCCAGTGAACCTCTTTGTAACTATTATTCATACAATGCTAGACACTTGGATAACTAATAAAAAGCTTTGCTCAACTTTTCCCCCTTTACATTCTTTTGGATTTTCTCTCATTCACCCCTTCCCATTCTGTTTTCAGTCATCCCTTTTTTTGGAAGATCACATACTTTGAACAGTTTTCTAAGGTTGGAGTTTGGAGCCAAAAGATACCACTTCCTAAATTCATTCCTTCCCATCTCCAAGAGAAATGCTCTTCTCAAGAACATCTACTTGGAAATGTATCCATTGGATTAAATGGAGCTCTGAAAGAATCGATAGCAGGAGAAGAAAAAGGGAACAGAAGTAAATCAAGGCTGCAGTGAAGTTTAAGAGGAAAATACTTGATAGAAAATTAGGAAATCTGCAGAAGAAAACAATAATGTAGTATCTGAGAAGATGTGAAAAAGAAATTTGTAGGGAAAGGTGGTAAATTGAGAGGAAACACATGATCAGGAGATAACTTTATGACAAAGAAAAGAGAGGCAGAACACACACATGTAGAAATCTTGTGATCTGTCTTCAGTAACACAGGTCACTCCCTAGAACTACTCTTAAATTAGTTCCTGGTGCTTGGATTTTTATACACATTGAAAGAATGCAAGTACTTGAAAGTGAAAAATGTACATGAAATAGGTGATCAAGAATTTTAATGGTTAAAAATATAAACAGTATTTTAAATAGTCAGCTGATGCAAATACACACACACACACACACACACACACACACACACACCCCAGCTCCTCTACTTTCATGATGGTTTGGTGAAATCCTCTCCTATTCCTTTCTGGGGCTCCCCCTTCCATTCCCTTGTTTTCTGCACACCAGGGCCAGAGGTAAGTGAATAGGAAGGCAGAAGGAATGCTTACATGAGCCTCCCCTCCATTCCTTTGCCTAGTGACTCAGTGTGAGTTCTCAATGCTGAATCCAGAGGCAAGGGAATGGGAAGGAGCTCTGGGGGGGGAGGAAGGTGCGAGTGTGCCTCTCCTCCATTTCCTTCCCTTCTGTCCGGGTGCTTCCTTTCCTCCTCCACTGGCAAAAACACAAGGGAATGGGAGGAGGAGAATAGGGATACACATGCACTCACTTTGCGAATAATCAAATTCAAACTTGCGAATGTGGAGGGAGGACTGTATTTGCAATACTTCCATAATGTTTCTCTTGAGTAGTTTTCTGTAAAGTTTTATTTTGTAGGAGACTGGAAGATAAGTTTTTGTCAGAAGCTTCTCTCTTGAACACACATCTAGTAGCAGACTAGTTCTCAAGAACAGAAATACTGATTTATTTCAACATTCATATTCTGCCCTTTTCTAACTCCTAGCATTACTTACAAAATAAAATGTTTTCTTCTGTGAAAGAGCTCAGTGTGTAATCTTCTGTGATTAAAGACATTTATAACATTTTAAAACTCATTCTGTGGATGCCTTCTGCTTATTTGCAGAAGCCTTATCAGAAGGCCTGGTTTTTGCAAGCAGTACAGCTAATGTTCACACAAATAAAATGTTTTAAACAGTGTCTGAATACGCAGAATTCCTCACAAAATGTGTTAACTAGAAGAAGTCTCACATTTCTATACTTGCTTACTTAAAACACACTAGCACTCAAAATGCAACTGAATATTAAGAGGTGTTTATCCTAGGTGTTTTCTTTCTTGGTCTGATTAGGATTTTATTTTAGCATGATCAGAAAACACGCTTGAATGAAACACTATACTTTCTTTAGAAAAAATCTAAATATGGGGTTGTTTTCTCTGAAATACTCAGCTTATCTACTTCTCCAACTATAATATTGTATACTAAAGTTTTGTGTACATTTACACGAACACACGTATTTTTGAATAAATGTAAGTGCACAGTACAGGTACACAAGCACACATATGGTGAAAAAAACCTCAAAAACTACTCCACACTGAAATGTGGGTAACAATTAGAGTACTTATAGGAAAAGAAAAATCAGTGCAGAGATGTTATTTGATTTTTGTCCTAGAAGTATATACAATTGTTAGTAAACCATAGTTCTGGGAAGCTGGTTAAGTCTTTACCAAAAAAACCTGAATCAATAAAAGCTACCATCTTACCAGTTTTGCACATTTAGTTCTTAGTAAAATACATTCTTGTTTAAATACAAAGCCTCAATCACAACAGTTATATATTTTTGTCTCTAAAGAGCCATTTTCTTTGTAGCAATACTAGGCAATACTGAAGACAAATCTGATCCTTATTTTAACCTACATTTTAAGTTGTCCTTTTCTCTGCATCACATGCAAATATTTTACTTGGAAATTTAAAAATTAAAGTTTTCATCTGAAGGGTAGAACTATATCGTTATAGATATGATTTTAAACTATTTAGCTCCTTATTTATAAAAGGTAACCAAAATAATCACCTTTTTGTTAACTTTATTTTTTTTAAAAATCCAAATGCTACAACACACTGATCTGTGATACAAAACATACTTTCCTCCTGTCTACCTTACTTTTATCTCAACACCCGCAACAGAGCATGAGGTGAGAGCACTAGGCACAGCAAAAGCCAGCTCTTGAAACCAAGTGATATTACACTTCTAGCTTTAGTAAGGATAGCCTTGTAACTATAAAAGAAGGATGATGATTTTCATTTATATTCCACTTTTCTCCCAATAATGGGACTCAAAGCAGTTAACAACATATTTAAAACAATACAAATTAAAAACAATACAAAACATTAATAAAAGTATAAATATAAGATTTAAAAACAAACAAATTTATGCAGTTGAAAACATTTCACATTAAAGCTATTAAAATGTATTAAAAGACTGCACAAACCTTAAAAATAGAACCCCACAGCATTAAAAGCCCAATCCCAGTCAGTCTGTAAAAGCCTGAAAGTACCAAAATGTTCTGGCCTGCCCAAAGACGGAAAGTACAGGTGGGTCCCTCTAGGGAGGGAAAGTCTGTGAGCAGCCACTGAGGTCCTATTCCATCCAATCGGCCCGAGAGGGTGGTGGGCCTCTCCAGATGATCTTAGAGCTCTACTGGGCTCATAAAGAGAGATATGTTCCTTCAAATAACTAGGGCCCAAGCTGTAGGCATCTACCTAAAGGCAAACATTATATCTGCGGTACAAAAGGAGCTCTTATCCCTCATCCTATTGCAGTTGTGCTGTAATGAAATATGGCTTTGTTAACGCAAAACATGAGGGGGAGCCTCAGAAAAACCTGTGATAGATTCACCTTAGGGCCACCATAAGTCGGAGACAACTTGAAGGTACACAGTAACAAGGGAATTGAATATAAGTAAATCATTATTTCAACTAGTTCACTTTCAAGCTCAGCTAGGTTCTGCATAATATTTTTTGCAGGTCCAGTATCTGTTTGGCTGGCTGAGAAATTGTCAAAAAACTACACTGATTGCAATGCAGTGCTCATGCATATTTTTATAACATGCAAATGTCATCCTTCAGTAGTGCTAAAACATGGTTGGTGACTCATGATGCTAGAGAATCTAAAAAAGTTTTAAGGCACAGAATCCAGAAACTGAGGTTCCAGATTAATTTGAAATCAGGGCAAATGAATATGACAAGATGTAGGACGGATTCCAAAGATTCATCTCCTAAGAAGGATGGACAATCACATTGCATTGCAATAAATATTGACCTAGACAGCTTTTAGAAGTATATTTGCAGAAATGCTGCAACAGGATACAGTTCTAGCATCACTGCTCTTCCTAGATCCCAACCATGACACAATGATAGCAATTACATGACAATGGTTAGAAAGCTGGTTTATGAACCAGCACTTTCTTAAGATTATGCTAAAAGGTCTGTCCACTTGAACTTTTCACATTTTTTTTGTTTGAAAAAATTACCCTCAATTGTGCATTTTTGGTTAATTCTTCACTATGTAACTTTTTTAGCTATGGGAAAGTTGTGATGTCAACTTACAGAAAAATATTGTCCATATGGCTGTAAGGATGAAACTTCACACCAATAAAAAGGAGGGAAATACCCTTCTCAGAAGTGATCAGCAAAGCTGCCTCTTTTTCTACATCTCTACAGGAAGATCATTCTCTGTCCCGTCTTTGATCCAAGATAGAGGATTTGGGGCAAGTATATTTCAGATATAACTTGGACTGCATGCCATAAAAACATAAGTTCTATCTTACTTTAAAAAGTCACTAAACATTTATTTTTTTTAAAAAAATAATGTTCTGATGTTGTCTCTTTATGTGATTCAGTGGTGAACACCTCACATCCAGAATGGTACATGCCCTACTTTGTGCCAGACTCAGGCTGGTGGATATGGATATGAGAATTGATCAATGTTCATTTTGTTGAGTTTCTTGGAATCCCAATGGCATTCTCATCCCATCCTAGTTATATATTGTGTTGTAATATTTTTTGCTTCCCAGAAGGATATTTGTGTGGATTTTGGTTTGCATTTTTCTTGGTGTACACTTTTTAATGCATTTGCCCACATTAACTAAAGCAGGTTTGTGAGCATTTTTCAAACACTTTTACTTCCAAGTACTTTTCAGATACATATCTGGCTTGTGCTTATTCTTTCTCTGAAGAAATGGACTGCAAACTTCAGAAATGTATAGACTGCGAAGGAAAGAAGTACTTTGTCTTGTTAAAACAAATATTCTGGTAATAAAATGTGAACCCAATTAATTCCTTTTCTCTACCTGTGGACTCCTCTTTTTCAGTTTGTTGTTTGTTATAGTTAGCCTTCAAGTCAACTCTGACTTAGGGTCATCCTAAGGTGACCCTATCACAGGGTTTTCTGGAGCTAATAGTGTGTGACATGCCCAAGGTCACCCAGTGGGTTCCCACGGCCAAGCGGGAGAATCAAATCCTGGTCTCCAGGTTAAGAGTGCTCAGAAACAATTTGTGTTCTTTAAAACAAAGGTAGCTTTGTCAGATCTGGCCCATTTACTTTGGCATTACATTTCCAAAAAGTATAAGTGTGATGTTTCTAGGATATTTCTAAACAAGACATGAAGCAACAGCTTGTCCCATTTGTCTCACAGTATAAACATATATTACTGAAAGCAAAGCTTAGAAATGGCTTTTTGGGGGGAGGGGGTTGGGGGTATTGTATTACAGTTGACAGATTAACCCAGTCAGCAAAAGTACAACCCATGCTAGCTGGGGGATTATGGAAACTCCAGTCCAAAAATGTAACTATTCCAAATTCTGATTGAGAAGTAAATCAACTATGGATATGTAAATTCCATTCAGTTATTATACTAAGAGGATATGAGAAATCTATACTTCATATATTTTCCCAAGTCTTAAAAAAACCTTCAAAGTAACCGACCATCACTATAACTTGTGGCAATGCACTCCATAAGTTAGGTGCTATGTGAAATCGATCGTGTTGTTTGTTTTAGACTGCTGATCAATGTCACTGCATGACAATGAAATATTTAGAAGAGTTTTTCCACTTCAAAAAACCTTATTTCAACACCATTCATATTTTTTTACTCTCTTTCTCTTTCATATCCCAGTTGGTCATCCCTTTCCAAAATCAAAACAGCAGGCACCTGAACCTCACAGGAAACTTCCACTTCTCCAAAGCCAAGAGGAGCCATTTGGATACAAACACAAGGGTCTCATTTTTAATGAATTGAAAATTAATCTGAAAACATTTTATTTTTGGTGTTTACCTACCTTATAATGAAACTTACATTTCCCTGCCCTCCCCTCCCCATGGGCTACACTCACATCAAGCTCCAAAAGTTTCCTCTCCAGTCCCTCTCAAAATGGTAACAGAATGTGATGTCACATCAAATCATGCTAATTTTAAAAAAATAACTGAGAGAATAGGGGAAGGGGTGCTTTTGGGGATTGGGGAGGGGCTTCAGGGACCACGAAAGTGGTACTTAGGGATCACTTGTGGCCTATGGGCCACACTATGCTCACTTCTGCTACACTGGCTACATTACTGTTTCGTATACTTAACAAAGAAAGCCATTTTTATATTTTCCAATCAGAAAGCAGAATAGAAATGCTAATAATAGTTTAGACACTTGCACACATACATGTGGCAGCATGCTGTTTCTTCTCCTTTTAATAAAACAGTAAAATCTAAAGGGTTTTAAGGGTGGGTACCTTATAGAATAATAAACTTGAAAATGCACAGAGTATGAAAAATGCACATTAGAAGAAAACATACTTTTGCTACCCTTTGAGGGACTAACAGAAAGGTTAAATTTTAATTTACCCTAACTGTTTTTGAGGAAGAATGTGCAAGTTTTCCCTTTTTAGGCCTCCAGCCCTACCACTAAAGTTGCTCTTATCAGGAGCTCCCGTATTCTTGGAAGCAAACTGATAATACTCCATTAAACTTCCTTGGGAGGTCCAGAATTCAAAGTAAAGCAATCCTTTTCACCTCCTGCTAAAGGTTTTCAACACTATTCACATCACGGTATTTTTTTTTCCAAAAACAGTTGCTGTATAATGTTTATTTGAAGAAGGATAACGTTATGCGTGAAACAGGTTTAGTCAAGTTACACATAAATTGGTGCCATCTCCTCCTGCTCAATAAATGTATCTAAACATCCCAAGACTTCAGGTGTTCCTACATTTCTCAAATCTGTCAAAGCATTTATTTATAAGTGCTGGTAGTATTTTTAGCTTGTACTGTAAAGAATGTTTTTGCTTTACTCTTCCTTGAGCAATTTTGACTAAGAAAAAGAGAACTTTTGATGAAGTTGCATTCTGTGCCATGTTTTTCAATATGCAATAGACATAACAAAACATAACATAGCAAAACTGCAGAACGATTACACTTTGATAGGGAAACCCTTAAAAAATACCAAACCACTCTTAAGTTTCAGCATTTCTAATTTTTCCCCCGGCTTATTTGGAAACAAACTGTTATTCCTGTCCTTGAAGCAGAAATAGTGTTACTCCCCATTTTCCATGCCTTCCATTTTCGAGCTTTGCTTGTAACTAAAATTGACAGCTGCTATTGCCATTACAGTTTGTAGATGAAGTATGGAAACAAGTTAGACATATAGGCATGTTAACCCTCCTTTAACATAGCCTCTGACAAAGAAGCTCCTTTTTATAAAGTTTTTTTTACACCTTCCCCAACTACTCCATTTATATCCTGCTTCTCTATCTGGCTGGAAGTTTTTTAGAGGCATCACTTTGGGAGGGTGGTGAAGGATGGCTGGACAAACAGACTTTTCATGTTAGATTGCAATGGCTTATCTTTAGTAATCAATGCAATGAAGTTTGAGTTGAAAAAAGAATGGGATTCTGCTCCAGCCAATCCTACTGTAGTTTTGCGTGCCCTGACTAAAACAGATAATGTAAACAGCAGCTGACCCAGAATCTCTTACTGAGCATTTGTGAACAGCAAAACAGAAGGAAAGGGGAAGATCACCCTGCTTCACCAGGTCCACTCAGCATGTTAAAAAGCCCAGACATGTATGTTTGGTGACCAAAGCAAAAATAAGAAGAAAAGTGGAAGCTGGTAAAACAAAAATTCACCCCTGGAGGCATTTTGGAAGAAGCTTTCACATGGTCTGGAAAAGACTTATAATGTTTTGGTTCATTTATGCAAAGTTTATCTGACCTGATTGTTTCATTTCACATGGGCATATTGTTAGCACTGAATAAAAAGTTTGCTGAACTACCTTGAAGCATGTTGAACTACTCTTCTTCTTTGTGGTGTAGAAACTTACCCCTATTCTTTCCGTGTTATTTATGTCTTTGGTATCAAATTTTCTGTTAAAGGAGGAATGCTCAGGAACAAATCACCTTGTTAACTGAGGTATACAAACTAGAAAAGCATTAGGTGCTTCCTTCATCAATTTAAAACAGCCTTAGTTTATGAGATCAATGACTATCCCCCCATCCACGTATTTGTTACATGCTGTAATATTTCCCTGGTTTAAAAAGAAGGCCTATTTCTCTTACTATTTGAGAAAGGGAGTGTACTCAGGAATTAAGCTATGTCAGAAGCTAAAAATTTTAATTCACATGCCTGTACTAGAAAAAAAAAGTGTTGTTCTGTGCCTTCAAATCATTTCCAACTTATGGCAACACTAAAGCAAGTCTATCATTGGGTTTTCTTGACAAGATTCATTCAGAGACAGTGTCTTTGCCTTCCTCCGAGGTTGAGAATGGGGCATGTCGAAGGTCACAGAATCACAGAATCATAAGTTGGAAGAGACCCCAGGGGCCATCGAGTTCAACCCCCTGCTATGCAGGAACACCCATCAAAGCACTCTCAACAGATGGCCATCCAGCCTCTGCTTAAAAACCTCCAAAGAAGGAGACTCTACCATACTCCAAGGCAGCATATTCCACTGTTGGACAGCTCTGACCATCAGGAAGTTCTTCCTGCAGCTTGAATCCATTGTTCCTTGTCCTAGTCTCTGGAGCAGCAGAAAACAAGCCCGCTCTCTCCTCGACATGACATCCCTTCAAATATTTAAACATGGCTATCATATACCCTCTTAACCTTCTCTTCTGCAGACTAAACATACCCAGCTCCCTAAGCCACTTCTCATAGGGCGTGGCTTCCACACTCTTCACCATTTTGGTCGCTCTCCTCTGGACATGTTCAACTAGTGGGTTCCCATGGCTGAGTGGGGAGTCGAACTCTGGTCTCCAGAGTTATAGTGCAGTGCTCAAACTACCACACCATGCTGGCTCTCCAGAAAGAAAAAAAAAACAAAAAAACTCAGGACAAATTTTATTTTTATTATTTTTTTGAAACAATTTTAACTTTTGAGGGAGAGCTTTCTCAAGACAATTTATATGATAGAAATTCAATACAATAACATCCAAATCACAATAGAATCACACTTATGTGCTTTGCATATCTACAAATTCAGGCAGTGTATATACTAGTGCTATTTTGAAGAATATGTCTTTTAAAGGAGTACGGTGAGTAGGAATCCATGAGTTTTCAGGAAAGCAAAATATTTCAAGCCAACATACGAAACAAAAAGGAAGCAACCATCTTTCAATTCTAACTTATTTAATTAGTTTATTGAATTTATATTTCACCTTTCTTACAAACGGGATCCAAGGTGTATGTAATTCTGACATACATGCTGAATTCACTTTACAAATTCATGTTTGATTTGAAATCTTTCACCTTATAATTCACTTTTCAATTTTAACCTTTCCATATTTGCTTTGTTATGAACAATATTGCCAGAGTTGCAATATCATTTTTGTTTTGTGACCTATGATGGACTTCAGGTGATGTTTATAGAAGCTCCTCTAATGTTATCACCCTTTGCTTTGCTTTCTTGCCATCTGCTAGCTCTCCATGGTAACTTTCTTCAGCTGTGCACTGACTGTTCAGTGCCAATGATCCTGTTCCAACCGAGTCTTCATATCATTTTTGGGTGCTGAATGATTGTTCCATTTGGACACATACTGCCTTTCCTTTGGTTCCTTGTCTTAGACAAACTGTCCAACATTTTCCATTTCAGATGCATTTGCCAGCTGTTGGGTCAGCTACCTACTGAAGTATTTCCTTTTGCTTACTCTTTCCAACTCTGAGCTAAAAATATTAAGAAGTCAGATTCTTGAGAACTCCATAGGTTATTGCTATACACATTATAAATATGTAGTGGTAATGCATTTGCAGGTGATCCAAAAGCTTTCTTTCAGTAAGTCTGTTGTAATATTTTGGCATTCAAAAAATGAAAAGAAAAGGTAGGAGACAGCATCTATTTTAACAGAGTGCACATGAATTACTCTTTACAGGCATCTGGGACATTACTGTGGACAACATCCTGCCTACTGGACGCTGTGAAACCTATCTCTGTACATAGGATTGAACTAGCTGCAGCACTTTTAAAAGTGTTTTTTATTTTTCAATAAGTAATTCTTCTAGACAGGCATTGTTGTGTCATATGAGTCTTTAAACAGACATACAACCTTAAAATCTACAGAAGATGAACACTAATTAAGTTACTTACTGTCTTGCACTGTAAGGATTCAACTCCTCCCCCGCTTTTTTGGTGAAAGACAATATGTTGAATTTTTATTTTTGAAAATGAATCAAGATCTATTCTATAAATAGCTAATTATACTGTAAGTTTTTAAAAGTTTTTGCCCCCTGCAACCATCTTACGTTGCTCCATTTTCTTAAGGGAAATGGAGTATCCTTTGGGTATAGGTTCAACAGAACTAGTAACATTAAGGTTCATCATATGTTTAAAAGTAGAAGATGGCAGGGCAGAGTAGTTGAGGCAGTTCTTCCTTGACAACCTAGCATAAGCTATAAATATAGCAAAATTATCTTATGAACAGGACCTTTCAGGTACAAAAAGCACGGCAGTTGTATGTTCTCAAAGCTGTTCCAAAAGCGGTGTCCATCGAACCCTGGGAGATATAATGCCTGTAAAGCTTTCACATTTTTGCTTGTTTCTGCTTCTGACTGGGATCAGGCCAACACAGAGCAGGAAGAGGGGTGTTGCACAAAATGCTTTGTGAGAATTTTATATTATATATTATGTTGATATTTATTTCAAACATGTTTAACATTTCTAAGCTACAATTTGCAAAATTATCACAAAGGTTTGGCTAAATTCACATGACCTTTTTTTATACAACAACCTCAAAGTTCTAAGTAAGCACAGTTATAGTATGGAGTTACATCAAAAATGCTTCTCCAATAAATAAACAAACAAAATGAAAAAACACCAAACCTAGTTTCAACAATGTGCATGTTTAATTTTTGGACAAGCTAAACCATAGTTCTTTACAGATAAAATTTTAAACCAAATTATCTTATAAAAGGTTGTGTTTATTAAACATACTCTAACTCAAATTCTGATGGATTATGCAAATCACACAATCAAAAAGTGACATTTTGCTCCAAAAAATGAACATTTAGGTATGCCAGTATAGATATAACAAGATATAGCCCACTGTATTTTCTATTACGGCTTCTTCACGGCTTGACTTCTGCAATGCGCTCTACGTAGGGCTACCCATGTGCTTAGTCCAGAAACTTCAATTCATTCAGAATATGGCAGCCAGGTTGGTCACCGGAAGATCTAAAACTGACCACATAACACCTATTTTGAAGTCTTTACACTGGCTGCCTATTAGTTTCCGGGCACAGTACAAGGTGTTGGTTTTTACCTTTAAAGCCCTTCATGGCTTGGGGCCAGCCTACCTGCGGGATCGCCTTCTCCCATATAATCCACCCCGCACACTAAGGTCCTCTGGGAGGAATTTACTGCAGCCAATCAGAACTAGGTTGGCTGTGGTTACCCAGAGGACCTTCTCTTGGTCGCTCCCAAGTTATGGAATGGCCTACCGGAGGAGATCTGGCACATTACCAGTCTTGACTGCTTTAAAAAAGCAGTCAAGACTGTTCTCTTCCAACAGGCCTTCCCAGACTAGTATTCTACCGCCTCTCATCAATTGTCCCTTTGTTTTTAATTTGTTTTTAATAGTTAATGTGTTTAGGGGGATAGAAGGGTTGGTGGGTGGGGAGGATAAGGCTACATTTTAATGTTTTAATGTATTTCTATGTTCCTGTAATGCCGCCTCGATCCACTGGGAGAGGTGGGATAAAAATACATTTTATTATTATTATTATTATTATTATTATTATTATTATTATACTTCTATCATATTCTTATGCTGCTGGCTCCACAAACACATTAAGCCAACAGTGTAACTATTTCGCATATGTGTAGGAGAACAAAACCTGAAGCACCTGCTATTCTGCTAGCTTATAGCTTTAAAAAATTAGCAGATGTTGGCAACACCGAAGTTTTTTAAAAAGTCCATTTCATTTTTTTTGACAAGACGTGTGTCCATTATGGCATTATTTGTTTGTTCAATACATCATGTTGTCCCAATGCCTTTTCAAACACGCCAGACTGTCACTATTTTATACTAAATGGTGCTGTTCTAGACACTTTTCTGTCTCATTGTCAAAACTGCCTTCAGGTTTTACCATGGTTAATTTTTAAAATTTTGACTACTTAAAAGTTGGTATGATTTTATTGCCACTTTCAAGATCTCAGATACTCTTTCTTAAAGCTGCAGCTACTAAAAAATTTTTTCATTAATATTCCTCCCCTCAAAAACAAAACAAAAAAACAAAAACAAAAAACCTCATAGGTGTTAAAGATAAACTTAGCTATATTGTATTCCATTAATCGAACTCCTTCCCCCTCCCAGTTATTTTTCAAAAGTGATGCAAGTGAATCACATGACTTTAAAGTCAGACAAGTTATTTTTTGATCATTTGTGGTTGGCACCTATACCGTTATTTATACTGTGGTATGGGATCTTCTGTCTTAAAGGATTTCAGTTAACCATTTTAAGGTCACATACATAACATATATTTTCTTTCTGGCAGAAATAGAAACATGACAGAAATAGTAACAGATCTGACCCATGATTTTTTTTTAACCTTTACAGTTTAATACTATTGGGTAGTGCATCACCACTTGTAAGTTTTCAGTCTAAAAGCACTAATAATGGTATGGTACAACAGAAGGAGGCCTACTATTTTTTAAAAAATATATGAAATCATCCAAATGAAAATTGGACCACTGGTCCGTTTTGTGCGGCTACTATGAGTTGCAGGACTCTATGAGACCCCAAATCTGTTTAACTAGGAACGCTTGGGATTAAACCTAGGCTTTCCTTGCATCCATTACTGAACTTGAGCCTCTGTTGCAGGAAAAGAGCCAACATACAGATTCCTCCTGCCACTTCACTGAAAACATCTTAATGCCCATTGTTAAAAGAGTAACAGCTGCTCTTGATGTTAACATAAATATCAAACTACGACTTCAGCTTGTGATATATTTAAGTGGTCATTTCTTATGGCATGCCATTAAAATGTTAAGGTGACAAACTGTTTAAGCATGAATCCTGTACAGGCCATCTTCCAGATGACTGTAGCCTTCTGAATTATCCAATTACATTCACTACCCTATTTTAGCTCAAAAATTAACAACAAACAAAGGGTAGAAAAACAGTCCAATCTGGAGTCAGAGCTGCATCTGTGGAAGTTACTTTTACTGCATCTGTGGAAGTGTGGGAGAAACTGGAGAAACCAAATAATTTAAAGTTGAATTAGCTTTTGACCAAAATAGCTGAGATTCATATTTTCAGTTTTTGTAACCAAGTTGACTTAGAATTTCAGCTCTATTTGCCCAGACTTGAAAGAGTACAACTGTTATTCCACTGAAATTATCACTATTAGCATAAAAATAATACTACAGGGTACATATATTCTACTCAAATTTTTCCATGTTTTTTTCAAACACAAATTACATATCTTTCTTACACTTACCACCTGAAACTTCAATAAAGCATCAAAGGTGCGGTATCCAAGAATATCCCACCACTGTACTTCCAAAGTGGGCATTACTGAGCAAAAACAATCCGATTTGTTAAACTTTAGCTAAATACTTTTAGCTGCATTAACAAAGACTCTGACAAAGAAATTCCCTTTTATAAAGTCTTTTTATCTAGCTGGAAGTTCTTTTTTAGCAGCATCACTTTGAGAGGATGGTGAAGGACAGCTGGACAAACCAGGCTGTTTGAGTCATGTTCTTAGCAGCATGTCTGTAATAAACAATGCAATAAACAACACTTGAATTGAGAAAGACCAGGAATCTGCTTTAGCTAATCCTGCTACAGCTGTGTGTGCCTACCTACAACAGACAAAGAAAACAGCAGCTGCCTCCAGAATCCCTTAAACCAGTGGTTCTCAACCTGTGACTTCAGCTCCCTGAAGCCCTGAGCATTGACCATAGTGGCTGGGGCTTCTGGGAGCTGAAGTCCACAAACATCTGGGGACCCACAGGTTGAGAACCGCTGTCTTAAACAATATGGGTGAACAGCAAAAAGGAAAGAAAAAGGGGTGACACATTAGTCTCATCAGCTCCCCAGATGTTAAAAAAACATAAGTCTGTAAGTTCAGCAAAACTGAGATCATAAGAAAAGTGGAGGCTAGCAAAAAAGCCATCCCTGGATGCATTTTGGAAGAAGAATCAAGTGGTCTGTAGAAGGTCAAAATATTTTTATTTATTTATGCAAGGCTTACCTGACCTGGTTGTTTCATTTCACAGGTGCAGATATGTTAGTTTTAAAAAAAAATCGTTCAAGCATGTTGAAATGCCTTTTTTTTTTGTGGTGTAAGAACATATTCCTATTCTTTCCATGTTATTTTATCTTTGGCACAAATTTTCTTTTAAAATAGTAATACCCAGGAACATATCCACTTCATTAACTGAGGTGTACTTGTAATTCAATAAGTTTATAAATGAAAAAAGCAATGTAAGAACTACTTCCACAGTCTTAATGAATCTGAAGAGTTGTTAAGTACTGTGTTACAGTACTTCTACTGAAGTAAAATTCTGAATACTGCCCAAAGGGCATATACACCAAAACAAAACAAGTACTTGGCTTACATGTCTTATCAGTAACAGACATCTTAAGTTTTTCATGCATTTTCTATTTATGTCAGTGGTTCTCAACCTGTGGGTCCCCAGATGTTTGTGGACTTCAGCTCCCAGAAGCCCCAGCCACTATGGTCAATGCTCAGGGCTTCTGGGAGCTGAAGTCCAAAAACATCTGGGGACCCACAGGTTGAGAACCACTGATTTATGTAATGTAAGACTGTGGTAAATATTTTTTGTGAGTTATCTCATTTGTTTTCTACACTAACGCATGGAATACTGAGTCTATGGAACTCCTTGTCAGAAGCCTATCTCAAATATAGTAGGTTCATCTGCTGTCATCAAAAAGAAAACCTTTGCACCTTTTCAATATCCAATAATCTCATTTCTGTAATTTAGGCATGAGATTTACTTCACCAATATGGAATGAAATGAAGATATTTACTATAATTCTTTACAAAGGTGAATAAATGATCACTCTTTAAACAAGTTGAGATTGCTTAAATGTGCCTAGAAATTTAATGTTGAAAACCCCTGGAAATCCAAACAAAAGCTGCTTCTCTTCTAATAATTTTTAAACTCAGCTTGAAGCCTTGCTTCATAGGAGCCATAATGAAGGCACAGACAAAGGCACAACATAGAGCAGCAAAACTAAGCTTCTGCAGCGTTATGGCTAAGCTTCTGCCCTGTTAAAACAGGGGTGGAGCAGCCTGTGGCCCTTGGGCCACACTGTTCTTCATCATGATCTCACATGTCTCTTGGCTCAGTTTCAAAAACTCTCTGAAACAGATTGATTTAAGCCTTTCACCAGAAACTGATGAAAGAGGAGGAAGAAGAGGGTGAGAAAAAGAATGGGATGACAAATAAGAGAGAAAGAACTTGATAGGAAAGAGACAGAGAGAGGAGGAGGAGGATTGGCAGTGTCCTTTCCATTACAAGGTTCAGTCTCATTCACTGTTAGTATGCAATCCCAAAGAGATTACCCTACGGGTCTTTGATTGAATAAAAGTTGCCTAGTTTTAATATCCCTCAAGGCTATAAAATTTACAAACAAGCAGGTGAAAATACAGCTCTTAAGCCTGTTGGCAGGATTTACATTAGTATTTACGGACCTTCAATAATGGATTCAATATGTTTATCAATGGGATTTAGGCCACAGTATTTCTTCACAGAGACTTTTATAATAGTTAAGAGCCAACTGAGACAAGGCTATTAGGGATTAGCCTGTTTGAGTGGTGGGGCTCAACTGAGGTTGCACTGGAACATGTACTGTCCACACCAGGTGAAGACCTTTCAATTCTCTCAGGACTTGTAGCCCTTCACTTTTTTGGGAAACCCCCCCCCCATCTTTGTGCCTTTATACATTAGCGTCCTATCTCAGTCCTGGCACAGCTGGTAAATCATACAAACAAACAAACTGAATCTCTCCCAGCTTGTTATTTACTTTCAGGCAGTAAGCAAGGAGTCATAAAGAAAGTCCAACATAAACAAAGTCCAGCAGGGTTTCACGGCAAGGGAGTGTGCAAGGTCAATCTGAACATTTGCCAAGGCATCCAGCAAGGTAGCAGTTTAGATGAGTTTATAAACTCTGATCACTCCTGGAGGGGAAGGACGCCAGCTAAATAGGTCCCAAGCCTAGTGTAACTGAGACTTGATTGATTGTTGCCGGTTATAAATCCTGAGAGAGCGATGCTGGCTCTCTCTTTGCTACCTGTGCACTGCGAAGCTGGGTCAAGGTAAGTGTTCCTCTATATCTGAAGAGGCAGGGCTCTCTGTTGGAGTTGGCACTGTTCTATTTCCAACACTGTAAACTCTCTCTGTACAGCAGGCCCTGGCATGCCTTCTGTTTCAGCCTCTGGCATGCCCTCTGTTTCAGACTCTGAGTTAAGAGTCCATACTCTGGAAGCAGGGCATGACACCTAGCACTGTTTCTCATTCTAAGGGATTTTTTTGGACACCCTCTCCCTTTTAAAGAAAGAATTTTAATAGTATGTTGTGCAGAAGATTGTCAGAATGGATCTGGGATGGAACTCCTGGAGCTTGAATCCTTCACTTACTCCTGGAGCAGGATGAGGTACTGCAAAGCTCCGTCAGGTGGGAAAAGGATACCTATCCTCCCTTGTGCTCCCAGCTGGACTTGTCCTTTCCCCAAACACCTGTTGCCTCGTTGGTGGAGGCAGGGGAAGGGAAACACAGCAGGGGCTTGGAAGGTGAGGAAGGTCATCTTGCCTGACAGAGCTTTACAGTATTGCATTCTGCTCCAAGAGCTACAATATTCAGGATTAAAGTTACAGGAGCCTGATCCCAGATCCAATCTGGCAACAGTAGAAGTACTGCTTTAACTGTTCATCCTTTTATATTTGATGAATTTTAAGATTGATTTAATGTTAATATAAATGTTTAATTCCCTATATTGTATTTCTTTAATTTTTTCAGGCACCTTGAGGTTCAACTCTGGAGGACAAAGGGAGGATGATAAATAAAATAAAATAAAATAAAATAAAATAAAATAGCTGAGGTTTTAATATGCTTTTTCATGTTTCAGTTTTACTTCTAAATTTTGGAAGAGTTTTGAGTGTTGGGTTGTGTGCCTTCAAGTCCTTTCTGACTTCCAGTGGCTCTAAAGTGAACCACAAGGGTTTTTACAGGGAAGATTTATTCAGAGGGGATTTGCCTTTGCCTTCCTCTGAGGCTGAGAGTGTGTGACTTAGCCAAGGTCCCCCCAGTGGGTTTCCATGACTTGAATATGGATCAGAGTCATAGTCCAACACTCAAACTGCAACATCTTACCAACTCTTACCATTGGGTTGTACTGATATGAATGAATAACAATACATATACTAAATA
Source organism: Iguana delicatissima (assembly GCA_948472985.1). Classification (NCBI taxonomy): domain Eukaryota; kingdom Metazoa; phylum Chordata; class Lepidosauria; order Squamata; family Iguanidae; genus Iguana; species Iguana delicatissima. The sequence continues at coordinate 861,833 of CAOKZL010000166.1, read as the reverse complement.
ATTACAGTGTTACTTTTAAAAAAAACATAACGTGAACTCGACTGTCTATATTAGAGAGATAGGTTTTCACTATGCTGTAGAGTGTATTTCAGAGGAAGGAACTGGGAAAACAACCTCAGAGTACTCCTTGTCTAAGAAAACCCTATGAAATTCATGGGATTGCCACAAGTTGACAGACAACTTGAAGGCACACACTCCACACACACACACACACTTCAGCTGTGCCGTGAAAGGATTGAAAACATTGTGAAAAACTTCTTGATGACAATAAAAACAAATCTGCATGCATGTGACATACATTTTAAAGCAGAAATTTATAAATGTATAAATTAAGCAAATGGCAAAATCCATGATTTGCAATACCTTTATTAAGACTAAACAAATATGAACAACTCTGAGAGTAAGCTTTGGAAATTCCAGGTCTTTTCATTAGCCAAAATGTGAGAAAATCAGGTGTGAAGAATGAAAGGGGAGTGGGAAAAATAAAGGCTTATTTGTTATTGTAGTCACAAACTCTGCATGGTCAAGAGTCTCATGTCTTCAGCATTAAGGCAGACTCCTTCCACATGCAGTAACCTACTGTTTGCAATAACCTGCCGGAAGAGATTTGGAGATCTCAAATGTTTACACACAACTTCATAAACATTTGGATGGCCCTACTAATGGTACTGATTGACCAAGGATTATGCAATTTTTCTCATAGGCCAGCACTGCTTATTTCCTCACTGAACAAAATCAGTTTTGATTCATTTTGAGGATGAACTACCTGTTAACATTTTTAAAAAATAATCTCTCAGATCTCAAGACTTCTGACAGACAACAATTTTGGTCTTTCCTTACCAAAACAACAGCAGCAAGAGAAATATGCAACAGTGCACCAGACAGAAAAGGGGGTCAGAATTACACTGGTTAAATTCCAGGCAGATAGAGTTGGATAGAAGCATCGCTCACTGTAATGTCACCCACAGAAAATACTTCAGCCTGGGCTCTCTCCCTTACTTTGCTTCAGAGCCTACCCTATCCCGTAGAGCCCTCTGATTCTTGTGCAGCATATACAGAAGGTGGAGGGACTGTCCTTGAGAAAAGCAACAGGGAAGTTTCCTCCCACCAGCTCGTTATGTCCTGGTTAGTTAAATATGTAGCTTTTAAATGAACCAGTTACTGGGATCCTTCTCAATAAGAAAACCCACTGGTTGTCTGGATAAGAACATAAGAAATCATTTCCCACCAGTATACACACTGACTATGTCAAAGAAAGCCCTTAATAAGCCTAAGCATTTCACTCAGCCTCTTGACCCCAATGTAGTTCTCTTTAGTTCCATTTATTTTAGCAAGTCATTCATAATAACAGAAGCAAACTTTGTGAGCCCACACAGCTGGTTCACCAAGGACAAAATTTCAATGGAGAATAAAGCGACCGAGCTCTCCTTACAATTCACCCAGATTTCTGAGGAGTATTTGTTTCAATACCCTACAGCAACATAGCTGCTTTCAAGAGATCCTCATTTCATTGTTCCGACACATATGGCAAGAGGTTTGTTTTTCAAACAAGGGCCTTTATAGTGATTTTGCAGACATCAAAGCCAGTGCTAAGTATATGTAGTACACTCCACTTACGCACAGGCCATTAGTCACAGAAGGTAACAACTAAAGATTGCTGCTTCTGACATCCATTATAACACACAAATGAGTTTTCTAAGCAAAACACCTGGTAAAAAGACTTACCTCTGCACAAGGTAAGGTACTTTAAACTTAATATTAGATATAGTTTTTCAGCAATGAAGATTTACAAACTGGTGTACAGAAAAACTTCATAGGTTTAATAATGATACAACATACTTGGGCATCCTTTACTAATAAATCAATCACCTTCTTTTTGTCTTTTTTTTAATACACAGGGCTGGTGGCCAAAAAACAAAAAAGCAAAAAGCAAAAAAAACCAGGTGAATCATTTCTCTTCCTACTTGCTTTATTCTGAAACATTCAAACGTTAATCTACCCAAAAACAGAGCAAAAATGAAAGCAAACATAAGATGGTAAGATCCCATCTTCTCCTAGAGGTACAGAACTTCAATATTCACAGGAAGTCTGCTACAGAAATTCTGTGTTCTCCTGATGATTTTTGTCTCTCAGTCAGATGCACCACAGCCAAGTTACTGTCCAAGGCTCATCCCTACTTTGATCAGAGATACCCAGGAGTTTGTTCTTCTCCATTATGTAAGGTCTGGCCATCTATGCAGCAGCATCACTCAATTTTCTACAACTATTTTGCATTTTATCATAAAAGGAATGTATTTATACCATGTATGACCCACTACTTCTAGATACTAAAACAAGCACTATTTTGTACCTGTGTACAGAGCAGCTGAGTAAACATGGGATAACACACTATCAGAGATTATTACCCGTACAGTCCTCCTTCCACATTTGTGGGTTTGACCTTTGCGAATTTGATTATTCACAAGGCATATAATTGCCTTCCCACTCTCTATTCTCCTCCTCCTATTCCCTTGCATTCTTCATCCCAGGCCTGCAAGGCTTATATTTAAAATGCACTTTTCCCCCTTTAGGTGAGCAAAGCCCCCTCCACTGCTGAAAGTATGTCCTCTGCCATGTGGCTGCACATTCTGCTGTGTAATGGCCGCTGACTGGTCAGGTGCTCTCTTTGCTCCTACCTCTCCTCTCTGGGAGGAAACTCCTGTCTCAAGATGGTGGTTTGAAGCATTTAGGCTGCCAGAACTCAGTGGTTTGCTCTTCTCTGTCTGAGGCAAAAGTAAGCCCTTGTCTTTTTGCTTCCTGCTGGGAGTGACAGGACTGGAGGAAAGGGAATGGGAGGGGAGCTCCAGAGGGGAATGGAAGGGACATGGGGGGGTGGTTTTTGCATTTTTTCCCACTTTCAAGAGGGTTCTGTGTCCTGAACCCTCATGAACGTGGAGGGGCCACTGTATATCAAGCAAGATAAGACAACCACAGTTCATAAAATCTTTAAAATCTCTTGTGGTGGCATGAAAATGCAAAGCATCTAACTTCCATGTATTGCTTGATATGCTCAAGGGAGAATACCCTAGTATGATAATCTTAAGCAAATTGAAATAATTTATAACTTTGAAATTGAAACAAAAATATAATTTTTGTTATCCAAACATATATCCAAATTTCTACCTGGTTTCAACAAATCTGTGCAGTATTTTATATCACTAACACAGGCATTTGATGTCATATATCTATGACTGAGCACAAATGTCATGGAATCTTGGTAACACTTACTGTGAATGTTTACTCTTAGGAGGATCAATCCACTCACTCTGGGTTATCCTGTCAATGAGATAGGAGTCATATAAACTTCTGTTCTTACTAAAGACCTAGAGACTCCTTCTAACAGATATTTCTTTCTAGTTGAGCCCATTACACAGACTGAAGAATTATTTACAGTCCGAGCTCAGGTATCAAAAACTACTTTGCAACATACCAATTACCATAAACCAGAAATTTTAATCACTACTCTAAAGCCATTTGCCTGGGTAGGCATGGACTGATTCTCTGCCTTTCCTAAGAATTAACATTCATGGTAACTGTTATCAGCATTCCTATCTCTAGCCCAAGGGGAAGGGGAAGTGTGGCCCAGAGTGGTCCACAGCCCTTCCATTTTTTGAGGGAAAACTGTCTTTTGTTCCAAATGCCCCCTGATGGATGTGGGAGGTAATTACACCACATTTTTCCTCCCACAGCCAGTCTTTTGGGTTGTTTCCTGTGAGGAAAAAGGCCTCTCTTGGCCTTAAATGGACTGAAAGAGGATTAAAAAAATATAGCAAATTTTTCCCCATGCCCTAAAGGTTATTAGGAGGCATCTTGGGGTGGGGAAAAAATCATTTTTTCAGGCGGTGAATTGAGGTGCAGGCCTACAAGTTCTCTTAAACCCCAAGAGTTCTCCATCACTGTTCCGGATGGTGCAGAAAAATAAATCTACTCACTTTGATAGTTATCTAATTCCACTAACTGTTGGAGTTAAAACCTTTTTGAAAAGAGCATACAATTGTCATATAAGTCACTCTGCGTTATACCATGTCTAAACAGGCTGTGTGCAGGCACAGATACAATGCTGAATGTGCAGCGATATCTCATGGCTCCCTTTCTGTAACAAATCACCATATAAACTTGGTGCAGTTAATAAAAAAAACTTGCACTACTGACTGGCAACGTACTTGCATTAGTTGTTTTTGTCAAACTGCTGTGCATTTACAATAGTGGAGCATGCTAGTAGGAATTCTTTCTGGACACACAAAGCTACATGCTGATTGGACTCTACCTATCTGCGAAGAAAAGGAATGGGCCATTTGTTTAGCTGTGGAAAAATACTGCATTTTTTTTCACAGTCCTTTAAAAAATTTTATTTGAGAAGATTCAATCAAATCCAATCTTTTAAACTTATGTAGCAAAATGGAAGAAGCCAAGTACACATTATAAATCAAGCATATGTTCTGGGAATATATAATAGAAACACAAATTATGCACTACTTGAATCTTAAAAAGGACTGAACTTATCTAACAGAGGATTGTTGGCAGCACTATAAAAAGAGCCTTTGTGATGAATCCAGCTTGAAAATTCATAGTTTTTCTCTGGCTTATCAAATAAAATCTTCTTAACAACTATTGTTCAACTGCCTAAACCGAATGGGTTAGATCCAAGTTTTTCACCTCACTCATGGAACTGGCCTCTTTTTAATATTAGTAGGAAAATGTAGCAATGAGGAGCTATTCCTTTCAGTACAGGCCCAATTTGTGGGGTTTGATGGTCAATTCAAAGAAGTAACTAAAAGAATATACTAGGTTTCAGACTTCAATATGAATCTGAATGTTTTCTGTCATCATTTTTTGCCACCGATAGAATTTTCATTAGCTGACAGTTAAAATCTGATATAACTGTTGAAATACTTAGCTCAAATACCGTTAAGACGTGAACAGTACAAACTTGTGAATTATACTGCACCTTATGGTACAGCCTGAAATTCAAAACTTTACTGAATATTGTGCCTTTTTTTCTGCTTTGTCTTGTACTTGCAGTTAACAAAATTAATGATAGCCTTTATATGGTAACAACATTCTTAGCAAATAGCAAAACAGAGAGTCAGGTAAAATGAGCTAATGCAACCTCCAAATATTCAAGACACACACTTGGTTAGGCCATCACATCCCTAAAATAATAAATATAAATTTAACCTAAGTGATCTCCAAGCTCAGTTTCATGAATGCTGCTGCTTTTATTATAGACTACTAGACTTAAAGAGTTTTCTTGTAACTGGTTTCAATGCCCTCGACACACTGCATTAACATCTTTCAAGAAAGACAGGATTAAGAAAAAGAATCCTTTGCCCCACTAGAGATTAAGTAGTCATGTCATACTATTTCTATTCTACTACAATAAGAACAGTTTCAAAGATGTTCTAAACCCACTTTTAGATTTTAAATGCAGCATACTTTCTAAAGCCATCTGTAAAACAAAGGTTGCAAGGAATAAGCTAGCCAGTAGATGGTTTTAAAAGAATGTGTTATTTTTAAATCTCTAGATGTCCACAAATGTGTGTCCCAAATTCCCAACACCAACTGTCCTTTGCCAATCAAATCCCATCTGAGAAAACAGCGCAAAGTAGTGATAAATATCTTACGAAGTTATGAAATCTGGTTTCATTTCCGAAGTGCTTAGTTTAAGCATATTTTGAACAGGTTTCAGACAGGGTTTGAACCTTCTTTGGCCATACAGCAGTGGTATCACTAGGGCTGGCATCACCCAGTGTAGTAACTCATGGTGTCACTCCCATGGACCTCTTCCTGTACTAGGCCGTACAGAACTGTCAGTAATGCTTTTTGCACTACTGTTACTTGTAAATCGTAATTCACATATACTACTGAAGGCAATGGCAATAGTAGTGACCTAAGCAACTAACAAAATTAAAACTCCACCTTTAAATTACAAGACCACATGCACAGCTTCAATGTATTTACATTTCCATAGTTTCATGTGATTAAAGTAAAAAACTGGTAATAAGACAACTGAATCTGAAGTAAAGCCTACATCAAAATTATGTTCATTTTAATGTTAAACTTTACTTTTACCTGAGATACGTTAATGGATTATATTTGGATAATTAATAACGGCCCAAATAATGTAGAAAGTGTAGACAAAGGCATATGGAAATATACTTATTAATGAAATAGTAGCAAAAAAATTAAACAGGAACAAATACCCAAGCATTTTAGCGCTTAGTGAACATCTCGACTTAATAAGAACTTTCCTTTCCTGGCCTTCAAAGCTGGAAACCCGTTAATCATTTCACTGAAATCAGTGCCTTTTGCCTGCCCAATTTCAATTAATAATACTGCAAGACCGGAAAACCTTGACTATCCCATGATAGATTGCAAATAGTTCTTTATAAGTTTCAGCTTTGAAAAGCTCCACTCAGACGAAGTCACAGATACACAGATTATCTGAAATAATTTTAGGCTCAGTGAAAGGATTGGGAGAGATTCTAGGAAATTCTATTGTTTTCAATTAAAAATAAAAGAGCCACCAGGATTTCTACCAAAGTGAGGAGAGAAATAAAAGATAATCATCCTTTTGGTGTGGCTAGCAGTTTGTTGTTGTTGTTTACTTTGTAAAGCACCATGTATATTGATGGTACTATATAAATAAATGATGATGATGATGACAATGATGATACTGTCAACTCTGATTGTTCTCCAGCATTCTTTCTTAGCACTTCCTGAGGATCCTGGATACTCTTGGTGGTCTCCTACCCACGCACTACACAGGTACAAACCTGCTTAGTCTGCAAGATCAGACATGTTCAGAGCCTTATGACTGTCTGCCTCATCTATGGTTTCATCCCACTTTGATGGTGTAACACGGTGTGCACACACATACTTTCCTAGTTATGCCACTGCCACGTGTTCAAAATCATGTTTGTATGTGAAATGAAACAGTGAGATCAATAACCCAGTATGAGTACACAAAAAGAAAGATGTGACTTCTCCAACTCAAGAAGAATGGTTGATGAAGATGCTTGATTTGGTGGGAATGGATAAATTAACTGTTTTAATTAAGGAGGGATCTCCATGTAAATTCGGGGAAGACTGGGATAAGTTGATTGTATACCTAAGAGTTTTTTCAAAGAGAAACTCAACTTTCAATTTTGAAGATTAACAAAATATTAGTATTTACTAATTAGCACAAGTGTGTGATACTTTAAAAAGTACAGTATATATTATTGTATGGTATACAGCATACCAAATTGGAAGTAGTATATTTTTCATATTCTCATATAACCAGCAACTGGTTAGTTGAAAGTCATTGGTGTATATTTTAGTTCCCCATTTTAGTTAGTTTAATGTAGTTAGTTCTAGTTTGTAGTGTATATTTTAGTTTGATTGCTATTTGTTTTTGAATGCCCCTATTTTTTGATTTACATGTTCAAAATGTTTGTTATAATAAAAATATTTTTAAAAACTTGTCACAAATGGCATAAGAAAAGATAGAGAGTTAAAGTTATGTCTTTGGATGAACAAACTTGGAATCCTCCAAGTGATCAGCAACCCCTATCATATGGGCAGGTTAGCCACCAACATGATTCCAATCCAGACAATGAAAAACAAGGGAAACTGTTCTTATTCCAAACCATTTTAGGAGACTTCAATTATTTTCTGACCTAATGGGTTTCTGTGGCTTAGTGGGCATTCGAATCCTAGTCTCTCAGTATCCTAGTCCAATGCTCCTAGTTCACCTTGCCTCTCTACTTTTCCCATCACCATGAAACAGAATAATTTTGCTAAAATGAATGCTCACCATCCCATGTTGATTCCCTTTGTAATCAGTAGAGAAATCCAACCGTCTTCTATCTTTGTTTCGTGGTACACTTCTCCCACTTCCACGAATCAAAGCTGGAAGAGGATTGGATGTCACCAGTAGTTGCAAAGGGAATCAATATGGAATAGTGGGAACTCATTTTAGTAAAATTAATCTGTAAAATCTGCATTCTATCACATCCTTGTCATGCTACCATGCTGCAAAATTTTTACTGTTTCTATGGTTTTTACAGAAATAATAATTGGTCTGCTGGTTTTCATTATATCAGTAGTAACAAAAACAGTAGTAACAACAACACTACATCCATTAAGCACGGCTAACAGAAGAGCATTCCAGAATGGATACAGAAACTGGAGATCAAAAGAGCTAGAAACCAGGCATATGATAGCCCACTACTCTGGTGGTGGGGAACAAAATGTCAGAATATTAAGCTTAAGGATATTTATGCAACCTTATTTTCATTTATCAACACAGTGACCAGAGCTTGTGAGATCTACTTGAATCAGACAGAAGTGATGTTAGAGTATGGTGAACAGGAAGCATTTTAATACAGCCCATGCTAGCCTGGGCACTCCTCCATTGTAGATAATTTTTATTTATTTAGGTCTGGAAGCTAGCAATTTCCATTCTCTTGTTAGGAATGGTCCCAAATCTCTTTCTTGGTTTCACATTAGCTTCCACTGAGCAAATGTATATTACAAACACACACCACACCAACAAGGGCTTATACTTTCTGAATGTGAAATAAATTTGTTTGGGCAGATAGGAATTATCAGCATGTGCATGCACCATCATATACATACAATGTGATATGGGATACCTCCAAAATCAACACAAATCAGCACCTTCAAGCTAAATAATGAATGCTCACTGATGTTTACAAAACAATGTTCATGTGATATAGTGAACAGTCAACTGAAAGTAGTTGTGCTTTCAGTACATACATCCAGTTATTTCAAATAAGTTAAAATATTTTTCAGTTTGGTTATTTAGAATAGCCTGACCAAGGACATAAATATCAACATTCTGTGCCAACTGAGGCTTTAAAGGGTTAAAGCTAAAACATGAAATAAAGGTGGCAATATAGACTCTTGACTACCATAATGCCTGTACTCACTCACAGGTTCAGAGAGATGCCAAGACCATGGACTTTTTATACAGGATAAATTCCTTAGCCATTTTTCCATCAAGATTACCAGACTTCTCTACCAAAATTCCTCTGCCTTGTCTGATTAAACTTCAATTATTTCATCCTTATTAATTCCAAAAGTGCTTCTATGTATCTATTCAGGAGTCTCATAGCCTTTCCAGGGACCGGCAGATGGAAAGAAAATGGAAGTGGTGAGTGACAGCGCAGCCCACATGACATTCCCTCATGGTTCCATGTAGAAGTTAAATAGTGTGTTTGCATGTGTGTGTGGAGGGGGACAGTTTAGAACCCTGCAGTACTTTATAGGGCAAAGTCACAGAGCTTAGAAGAAATACTCCAGGACTATTTCCGAGACTGATCAACTAGGGAGGACAGGAGCCACTATAATATTATGCTGCTAAGACCAGTACAGCAATCTGGAAGCGTACCATGATTTATGATAATTACAGCTGCAGGGAGGTCCAGGGGAATTATTAAAGTTGATCTCACCCTGCCCTTTTTCTGGCATAAGTTAAGTCATGAGGTGGTTCAAGGCATCTGTTGCCAAACCAGGAGTGAACCCTAATTTACTGTCCCCGAAACTACTGGCCACATGTTTCACATCCACCCTCAAGAATGGAGGACGAAATACAGGGTGACCATTAGTACAGACTGCAGAAAGTATGTATGTCTGTTTTTGGGGAGCTATCTAAACACTGCTTTCTTAATCAGAATAAACATTATTCCCTTATTCAAAGAAGGATTTATATTGCTTCTGAAATCTAAACTTCCAAACCTGACCTGGAGCAGACTTTAAAAGCTGGGACATGCAAGGACCTCAAACACAGGTGGTAGGTCACAGTCCTACAAGAAACTTGGCAGTATCATCAATATAGTACAAGCTGAAAAGTATCCACAATAATAGGACCAGAGATTGTCCTGGCTACATTCCTCTGCAATTTTAACAAATGTGTCATTCCAGGAGTAGCTACACTTTCTCAAGTTCCAACAAGGGCAGCTTTTGAACTCTTTGCAGATGCACTGCAGGAGAAGTGGGGGAGGAGAGCATGATTCCACTGGACATGGGATACTGTGACATCCTAATGCAGCCAATGTTTCAAGCATTCATCTAAGTTTCTGTTCAGTTAAAGCATAAAATTTTATTTTATTGGACAAATAGGTCCCACCAGCTCTTAGCCAATTGTTTGTAAAAATGGCAAGAACATAAATTAATATCTTCACCGGAGGTAGGCCCACATGGTACAGATTAGATAACTGGCTTTGCAAAAGTTTGGCAAACATTTAAATAACACTTAAGCAACACATATCTGACAGCGCAGAGAATACTGCAAGGCACACACTGTATGGGCCATCTCCTTGCTGTGAGCATAGACTCTGTGCCCAGTTCTTAGCAGAGCCAGTACAATTTTCTGAAGGCTGTTTCTGAAACGTTTTACCATAAATTAAGCATTGATTCTTAAAAATTTGCACAGAGATGTCAAAACTCTTCCTTCAGATAGCAGGAATAAAGTTCTTGTATTTTATAGTACAGGATACTTTTGACTGTCTCTCTAAGAGAGATTACAGAACAAATAGTTCCAAATAGTCTGTTCTCAATCTAATTAGTTACTTACTATTGTTATTTAGCTCATTTGTTCCATAGCAGGAATAAGCCAGTATTTACATATTCCTATCACAACAAATAGTATCCTCCCTTTGGATTGTAATTATACTTGCATGTGCAGACTCACAAAAGTTCTATGCTCAAATAGCACTATTACCTAAAAAAGTAGGAAATATTACTATCAGTAGCACAAGAATCATAAACGGGGGTTAGTTAAAATGTGTGCTTTTATTAATAAATGAAGCTGAGGTAAAAAAAGGTTTCAAAACATAAGAGAAAAATGAGACAGACGTCATGAGATTTTTTTTTTTACCTGAAATCCCAGTATTTATGTAATTCTAATTGTTTGTTTCACAGATAAAGCGTTATGGTATATTATTTAAGTAAAATTCCAATTACAGTATTTATATCCATTTTGCAACGAAGTGTTTGCAGTCTGCAATGTCTACATTAACCAAAGCATTATGAACAGACATTAAGGCATTTTCTGCTAAACCTCCAGCAAGCCTTAACAACCCACTGAAGTAACATGAAGGGAAGTGAAATAACTTACAGTAAAGGTTTACTTAGAATGCAACTTTACATCAAATTATCTGGGAGTAAGCCCCACTGAAGTTAATGGGTTTTGTTTCCAAGTATATAAGTATAACAACCCACAATATAATCCTAAACATACTTAAGATTTAAGACTTATGTTGCATTTCTTATCAGTGCTAAATGTTTGTCTACATTTAATGTGCAAACACACTTTGTACAGTATAATTTTTTCAGATTTAATTAAAAAATAATGGAGCAGTAAAATAAAATTGTTATTGTATTGTTAAACTTGCTATAGAACTAATCATGGTTACAATTAGGAGATATAAGAATGTCTGTACAATACCATCTGGCTGGCATACAGATCATAGTCTAGCAGCAAAAAATAATTCAGTAAAATAGAAATAATTATTTTCTATTAACCTACTAGTTTCAAATCTGCTCTCAAACTGCTTTGAAATGCAATCTTGGCTCTTCTGAAGTTACCGATGTCTCTCCCTTCAATTCCTTAACTATCAGTTGTAAAGGCAGTTTGGTAAATGGGTATTTTGCAATTATTCTGTAGCACAGACCAATACGTAGCTAGCACAAATTACACTGCATATAGCTACTTTGAAATCCTGATCAGACAGCCTTTATGGAGCTCTTAAACTTGAAAGATCACAAAATTATTTAATTGGATTGTTCAATTGTTCTCTTGTCTACATGGACAACTCATAGCACCTCTGCGGTTACGACTTATGCCAGAAAGCTAAAATGTGGTTTTCCTGTATTTCATTAGCCCCCAAACTACTGCTGCTACCTTTTCTACTTAAATATTTGCATCAAGGGAAGCTGTTGCTTGATTTTTTTCCACCTTTAAAGCTATGTATGTACAAGTTAGGCATCACAAGGAGGGGGATGCTGTTGTCAAATACTTTAAAAAAAACCTGAACATGTTTAAGTAGATGTGTCAGTACTGTAATTCTATTATACAAGCAAAGAAAATGTAAGACAGCCTCTCATTCATACAGGACAAATAGCTGTGCCAAAAGCACAAATTACACCTAATTACAGGGTATAACTCTGTCATCTCTCTTTTTATAACCTAGCCGTTTACACACTTTGATTTTTTACTTCCATTTGGGTTTATTAACATCAAAGCTTTGTCATCACTTATCTGTTTCCACAGAGTTTTTACTTGGGGCAATAAAGAATAAAAACTTCTTTGCATTCCAGCTTTTCGGATGCAAGAATGGTTTAGTCTGCATTGTTCTTATGATGTTTCATACAAAGATTTTAATAACCATGTTGTTAAGTTTATTGCCCTTGGCGGAAAAGTCTTAAAATACACTATAATTTAACCTACTGTTGCATTTAAATACATTAGTACAGTACTCTGAAATTATATTCTTATTGTTAATATTATTTTCATAAACATGACTATGTATGTAATTAATACAGATTTGAATGAGAGTATAATAGTTTAATTTTAGATGTTTTGTAAGCTTTTGCCAATATTACTTGCCAAGATGTTGCTTATGTTCTTCTGGCAGATTGGTCAGCCATAATGCAAAGTATCTCACAGTTAGGAAGATATGGTGGCTATAATGGTTTAAGCTGTTTACCCTGCAGACATTTTCCCAGTCTTGCATTAGAGTCAAACCATTTGGCTCTCCATTTATATCTACTGATATAAGAGTTAGCAACACATTAGTTCTCATGGGTTTCTGAGGTTACATTGTCAACTCCCTTTGTTTAAGCATGCTGTTGATTCTGGTCTATTTTCAGCAAATCCAAAGTTGAAGCCATGGTTGGTTGTTAGCTTATAAATCATGGTTTGCTTTAATAATAATTTGTTGGTTCACCCAATCCCGGAATTCTGGATCATTCTTTTTTTTGTTTTGCTGCCCTGCCCAACTGTTCGCTACACAGAGGCATTCAAGGTATGATGAGAATTGGAAGAAGAGACAAAGGGAAGGAGGTGATAAAAAGCTGCAGTTCATGTTCTTATCCGCAAGACATCCTGACTTGTTTGACAAATCACAATTACAATAAATTGTGGCTCTATAGTTAGTTACCAGACATTTTACACTGAAGTAACCTTGCAGTATTTGTTTTCAAAAAGGCAAGTTAGTGCTGAAACTGGCAAAATTTGGGTACCTTTTGGTAAAGTCCCCCCGTTTGCCATTTAGAAACCACTATCAATTATTTTATAGGAGTTCTGTTCATCAAAAAAATTAAAGCAATTATGTAATTCATTAATATTTTGTTTCTTTTAATGCAATAACCAGCATTCCTCTCCCTGCCACAGAACAACATTGTGACTTTACTCATATCTAAAAATGAAGTTCACCACACAAATCACAGAAATGATACCTATTCAATGAAGAATTATAGTGGTATATTTTATCAATATTTTGCTTCTTTTAACGCCATAAGCAGCGACCCTTCCCTGCCACTGAATAGTATTGTGAAATTATACTTAGAAATCTGAAGACCAAACGCACTACATTATAGACAACAAAAAAGGAAGCATTCCTAGTATATAACTGCTAAGAGCTTGTTTCACAAATTCAGAGAGAGTAGTGATCAGCTGTTTCAAAGAGTCTTCTTCTGTACAACAATTTTCTTTATGACAGGCAGATCTGCCTTTCTTCTCCTTCTAAATCATTTCAGTGGTGTGTTAGATATACAACCTGAAAGTCTCATCTCTACAACAGTCCTTTGTTAGGGACAGTACTTTAAAATCTCACAGCTTTCCTTTGTCTTAAAGAGGGTATTAGTATTTTTTGAAATACCAAGAACAGCTGCCATTATTTCTGCCTCATCTCATCTCTGACCTCTATAACTTCTGTATGATTTGTTAGTACTTACATCCTCAAATTTAGTATTCTACTGTTAACAATTCCCTCACTTCCTATCAGACCTAGCAGCAAATTTGCCTGAATGAGCCAGAGGTGATGGGTTCACACACTGAGTTAGCACCTTATTTTTGTCTTATTAAAACACCGGCCTGTTTTAATAGCTGGATGTTCCTTTTTCTTATTCCGATTAATGCAGTCAGATTAGCTGAGTCCCCACCTCCCATCCTGCAATCAACCAAGCAAGTTTGGTAAAGCCAAACTGAAGTAACTGAAACATTTTTTTAAATGCTCAGCTTTTTTGTAACTCTTTCCATTGGCTAGTTGTTGTTGCTGTGTTTGGTGACCCTATATCACAGGGTTTTCTTGGCAAGATTTGTTTGTGAGGGATTGCCTTTGCCTTCCTCTGAGGCTGAGAGAGTGTGAATTCCCCCACCCCAGTGGGTTTCCATGGCCGAGCAGGGGCTTGAACCATGGTCTCCAAGTGTCCTAGTACAACGCTCAAACCAGAACATCACACTGGCTCTCATGATTAGTCTAAGATTTAAATATAGTATTTAAGACACAAACAGAACTGAAACATGCTAGAATATACAGAGACTGTATACTTCTTCTTATACCCTGGGAAAAATAACTTTTTTCAAGCTATGCCCCTGCTAATCATATCCACGTGAACGTGTATTCAGAACTACAGACACCAAAGCCAAGAGATGCCTATCAGTGTATGCAAAACAGATCTTCCCATACACAATGGAATTGTTCTCTCCAATAGTAGCCCTTCACACCACTGGAAGTCTACTTTGGGGAGTTCTTTGTGTCTCACAAAATGAGAAGCATGCAACATTCACTCATGGAAGACTTTGAATCCTTGCACAAATGCACAAACTGATATACTTAGAAAAGTTATATATGTGGTACATGTAAAATATGGCTCTGAGTGATTATTTCCAGTCTAAAGCAAGTATCCTATATGAAGCAACAATCCAGCTTGGGAAAAACTCTAGAAATGAAGCAGCAGCCAAAAAGTTTCTTTGAACATGAAAATCATGTGATCAATCTCACCTGACATCTGTCATCAGGAGACACAGGGCAGGACTCATCTTTCTCCTGTACTCCCCCTGCCCCATTATGTGGAGAGCGAAGGAAAGTTATCTGATTATACCCAAATGCATAACAACAGCGTCATCTTCCAGGACGTCACCCACTATGTAGCTGTGCCTTGTTTTCCACTGGTTGATACTGACCAAGGGAGCAGGGCCCAGGAAGAAAGCAGGTTGTCGAGGGTTACTGGTTATTGTGCAAGATCCCAACTCTCATGTGTCTCCCACTACAAAATCATGTAGAAAAGTGTGGTGTGTGAAATTTTACATGGAAATATTCCAGAAGGATTTCTGTGTTCACACGACTCAAACTATGTTTGCTGATAATATGAAAAATAAATTTTTTAAGGATATTAATATAAGTGCATGGATGAACACCTGAACCACCAGTGACAGAACACAAAATCATGAAGAAACTATGACATTTGCTCCCTCTCAGTCTCTCTCTTTCAGTTAATAAAATGTGGTCCTGCTGATATTTTCACATGTGAAATTATACAGTATAAAAGGACTGCCAGGAACAATTGGGAATTCCAGAACACTAAGAACATTTATAAAGTCTACAGCAAACCTTCACTTAAAAAAGGAAATATGCTGACACAAGGCTTTCTTCAGTATTAGAGGAAAGAAGTTATCTTTATTGATGAGGTGGGGAACATTTTTCTAAGGAAGAACCCATGAAAAGTCAACTGGAGGCTTGCAGCTTATGGTACTACAGTGAGAACCAAAAGGGAGGTACCTTTGTAGCAGTTCAGCCAAAAGAACACAGACATATGATTTGAGATCTAGGAACTATTGCTGTCACTGTATGCCTTCAAGCACTTTCTGACTTATGGAGACCCTAAGGAGAACCTACAGCAGGCTTTTTTCTTTTCTTGGTCTGCTGTTGCCCTCCTCTGAGTTGAAAGAGTGTTACCAAAGTCACACAGTGGGGATTCGAGCCCTAATTTTTCAAAGTTAATAGTCCAACATTCAAACCACTACACCACACTATCTTGAAACTACAGTTGGCCTTGCATGTTCACTAGGGTTAGTAGCACAGGACCCTCACAGAAGTGGAAAAATCAGAAATATCAAGGGGTGTGTGTGTGTGTGTGTGTGTGTGTGTGTAGGAAGGGGGATGAGGCATGATGGGGAGAACGGGCATCCAGGGCCCAAGCCAGGTCAAGGATAGGAGAGGTAAGGGGTGGGTGTGTCAGCATGGTCACCCTATACTTCCTCCTTCTTGTCCATCTCCTTCACTGGGTGGGGAGGCATTGGGAGAGTGTTTGTCGTGCTGAGAAATTGGGCTGCAAACCATCCTTGGCTGGTTTGGCAGTGGCTAGTGGAGGAAGATCAGGGGCAGGTTTTTAAAGGTCTGTGCATCCTCCTTGGAGCCACCAAGGGGGAAGGTTCCCCTCCAAAAAGTAGTGCCTGAGATGGGAAGCAGGGGTTGAAGTAACTTGCAAATAATCAAATCTGTGACAGCCAAACCAGCAAACATGGAGGGCTGACTGATTTTTTACAAATGTAAATATGAAACTCCATGTTTTCAGACTTCTTCAGAATGAGGATGAGAAGGGGAAAAAAGGCTATCTTCATATTTAATGATGGCTTAAAATAATATGCTGGCTATGCTCATTTTTGCCTCTAGCCAGGCTGAAAACTTCAATACATTTTAACTAAGATCTGTACTACCTTAAAAGGAAACACTTCCTTACCCCTACCACATTTCATCCTCACCACTTTCTTCTAGTCTTCTGAGATGGAAAGAAATATATCACGTTTATATAATAAATCACTGCCTCACGCAAATTAAAACACAGTATTAATTATGTTTTAAACTTCCTGAAAGCCAAAGAAGGATCATGGGAAAATGACTTTATCTTAACGTTGTGAAGATGCTTTGGATTTCTTTTCATTTAGAGACCTAATTATTTGAGAACAAAGCAATAAACCCAATCCTTTATATACTGTATTTTTTATAATCTTGTTAGGAAAAGTACTTGGGAAGACAAAGAAAAATTAGTCAAAGGATAAAACCACAGAAGTACTCTTTGTATCTTTCTTCTAACTATTTTTGGTAAGTGCTCGAAAAGGCCTCTCTTAATTTCCACACAATACAGGATAAAGTCAAAATATGTTCAGATTTCTACTACTTTGAAATTTCATTGCATGTCTTGCTAATACACAATGCCATCATAAACTTCAAGCCTCAGCTAAAAATAACCCTTTCCTCTGGTATGCCAATGCCTTGATTGCTGCACAGCAGGATACCTGGTCTACCCTCCCAACTTTACAGGAGATTTCTAGTAAATAGCTGTCAACAAGCCTGTGCATGACTGAAGTCAAATTACTACTAGTATGGGAATAGGCGTTTGAACTTTGTGCCAACAAAATATCATGTATCTAATCTATGGAGGAATTACAGGCCTCAAGACTGCTATTATTTTATTAGCCATACCACCTTCATTTTGATCTGTTCCAGTAATTTTGTTTGAATCTGCTTGTCAGTGGGACCTCCCTTTGCCATTTAAAGCACACTACATTTTATGCTCCAGAGAAGCTGTGATTCTATTCTGACATTTATGGATTTTAGAAAGGTTGGAATAATTTCATACATTTAGATACATCCTATCTTTGGAGACACGAAAAAGAGGCTTTCAAGGAACTAAAGCATCCTCTGTCCTATCTAGTTAACTAAACACTTTCTAAATGATAAGCTCAGACATAATTTAATGATTACCGGTCAACGGACACCTTTGCTTACGTTTCAAAGTATTAAGAAAAAGTGACAGAACTTAGAGGGTTTTTTTTATCCTTTTAAAACACCTCAACTGCATACTGCTGCATTTTCAGAAAGTTTCTATTACTGGATTAAAAACGCTAAAAATACTCTGGCTATACACTGTGGGAGTCCCAAATATCAAAGTATCAAAGAAGGCACTTTCTTTGAAACCAGTGAGACGTGCCTATGGGATACATATTGCCTTCTAGATATTGGACACCAACTCCCATCATTCCTCTGAACTGGACACACTGTTAGCGCAGGTGGGAGTTATAGTCTAACATCTCTGGAGAGCCACGCTGCCCACTGTTGCGCTAAATCTAATATTAACCCTACTTAGAATAGCTCCATTGAAATGAGTGAAACCTAAATTAGTTGTGACTAACAAGCCCCAATCAATTCAATGGACCTATTCTAAATAAATCCAATATTGTAATTAGCCTTATATATCGTGAGAACATACCATGCTACACCTAATTGTGCATTTGGCTGCTGGATGGAGAAACAGAAGAAAATGAAAGATGTAATTCTGTGGTGAAGGAAAGCAGGAAGCATGCCTAAGCAGCAAACCTAGGATGTAAAAATTAACTTGTGAGATGTATTGTTGTCTGTAATTCACTGCTGAAAAGGTAAAATGGTCTGGCTCACTCCACCACAAGCGGACGTAAAGAATCACAGAAAGAACTCTGGGCTACAATAAGGAAATATTAAAATATTACCCATAAGCTTTCTTCAGTGAATAGTGATGACTCCCATACAGACATTCCTCAGTTAGCAAAGCCTCTGACAGTGAAGCTCCTGTTTAGAAAGGTTTTTTATATCTACCCAGCCTCTCTTTTCCTCTTCATCCTATATCTAGCTGTGTGTTTTTTAAGTTGCATTGGCACTGGGCGGATGGTGAAGGGAGGCTTGAGTAATACAGACTTTTGATGTCGAGCTGCAGCAGTAAACAATGCAATAACAAAGTATGGCTGGGAAAGAGAAGGATTGTACTCTAACGAGTTATCCCCAACATGTTTTAAAAGTATAAATCTATAAGTTTGGCCACCAAAATGGAAATCA
Source organism: Iguana delicatissima (assembly GCA_948472985.1). Taxonomy (NCBI): domain Eukaryota; kingdom Metazoa; phylum Chordata; class Lepidosauria; order Squamata; family Iguanidae; genus Iguana; species Iguana delicatissima. The sequence goes on along the minus strand of CAOKZL010000166.1, from coordinate 842,913 downwards.
GAAGAAAAGTGAAGGCTGGTGAAAGAAAATGTCACTCATGGATGCATTTTGGAAGAAATTGTCAAGTGATCGCTAGAAGTTCATAATATTTTTGTTCACTTGCCTGATATGGTTATTTCATTTTACATGTGCATATGGTTTGAATTTAAGTTAAATTTTGCATAAAAAGTTTCCTGAAATATACTGAACTACTCTTCTTTTTTATAGGGTAGGAACCAACTGCTATACTTTCCATATTATTTCTACTTCTGGTACCATTTTTTAATTTTTTTTTTATTAAAATAGTGATGTCCACAAACACATGTATTTTGTCAATTGAGGTATACTGTAATTCCACATTCAAAGTTTCAGCAATGAAGTCCAGAATACACTACCAACATTACATATTAAATGTCCCTCTTCACAAAGTTCAGAATGGAATTTCAGGCATGTAGTTATGCACTTATTTTTCAACAATAGAGTACATCACACTGAAAAATGTTGTTTGTACTGAGACTTCTATCATATATATGCCATTAACTTTTTCTAGATCTAACTGGTTGGTAAAATATGTTACCAAAACTCAATATGCCTGAAACTTGTTGTCTTTTTGTATTACAGGTTTCCTCACTTGAGAGGAGCTAAATATATGTGCTCCACAGAAAACAAGATTATGGTATGATTTCTGTGTGACAGCGATCAGAATTTTCCTGCTAAAATTATTCTCTTTAAACTCACGGCATGTGACAAGGTGATGGGGGATGTGGCCCAGGTTCTTCCTTTTTCCAAGTATGAAGCCTCATGGGTTAGCAAAAGACAACTGGTTTCAATCACTTTAAATAATCAAACTCAGAATAATAAGCATGTGGCCATATCCTATTCCAATGAACGTTTCTTGGTACAAATTAGAATATTGTCCAAAATTAGGAATCCTCAAAAAGTATCAAGCCTCTTCTGTTCTTGAAACCTATTAACAAAGTATACTGTTCTGTCTATAACAGAGGAATGAAAATGTTTCATTAAGAAACCACACATAATTATTGTATTTTGTATATGTCTTGATGAGACTATACACACACACATATATATGCTATTCTACATTTGATGCCTATTTTTTAACCCGAATAGCTGTAGGATCAAAGACTTCAGTGCTTTGCAGAATGACTACTGCTAAAGCCAGCACAGCATTGGACTATGACTCTGGAAACCAGGGTTCAAACCCCTCCTCGGACATGGTGACCTTGGTCAAGTCACTCTCTCTTAGCCTCAGAGGAAGGAAAAGGTAAGCTGCCTCTGAACAAATCTTGTTAGGAAAACCTTGTGATAGGTCACTCTAGGGTTACCATAAGTCGAAAATGACTTGAAGGCACACAAGAACAGCAAAGGATTACATAGGACTATTATGGATCATAAGCACTTTTCAGTCAGCAGAGCAACATGGTTGCAGAAGTGTGTCTAAAGAAAAATTATTCCAAACCACAAACAGTATGTTATTCTGGGCTTTACTAAGAAAAAAACCCTTAGAGCGCTTTTATATTAAATGAATGGTAAAGTTCTGGAATGCATACATAATGTAGAATGACAACTGCTTGCCTACGTATGCAGCGCAAAAAATATCAAATTATATGCACTTTTCACTTTTAGTGATCATGGTATTCTTTTCAAAGTGCTTATAGACTGTCTGTTTAATGACCTGCTCTAGTATCTTTCCTGGTATTGCTATCAGACCAACTGGGTGGGAATTCTTTGGGTCTTCTTTTTCTCTCTTTTCTATAGATGGCAACAACATTTGGCCTCCTCTTGTCTGCTGAGACTTCTCTTGTTCTCTACAGTTCCCAAAGATTATTTTTCTGGGATTATTTCCACCAGTTTTTTTAATACTCTTGGTTGTAGTTCATCGGGCCCTGGAAGCTTAAAGCCATTTAGAGTAGCCAAGTATCACCTCTATACCTATACAGTGTGCGTGCCCTATATGTGGGGGCTGCACTCAAGGAACTGCCATGTAAAACAAAAAACATGAGTGCTGCATCTCACTGTAGTTAATGGATCAATGGGCATGCCCCGACAGCGGCACAGATGCATGCCCATGCCATACATTGACTATAATGGGACATGGAGGTTGTGCCAGAACAGGGTGCACTGTACTGTGCTGCATTTCCTCATCACATCATCTGCTGCATTTTCCTCCAAGTCAATTACCATTTTCTTTTTGAGAAAAGACTGAGGCGAAGAGGGTGTTAAGTAACTCTGCCTTTTCTCTGTCCTCCGTCAATATTCCATGTAGTGGCCTTACTAATTTCTTGTTCTTTCTTTTGATACAGACATAACCAAAAAACTTCCCCTTTTTATTGTTTTTAATCTCTCTACCAAGCCTGAGCTCATTCTGCACTTTAGCTTTTCTGACTTTCTCCACACATCTTTGAATTCCTCTTTGGGGATCTCCCCCTTTTTCCATTTCCTGCACATTTCCCTTTTCAACCTTAGCTCAGTTGAAAGTTCTTTAAACACCTCCCATTTTTCCTATCTACTGGAACTGTTTGAACCTATGCCTCCAACATCTCACTTTCAAGAAATTCCCATCCATCATGAAATCTTTTTTTTTTTAGTATTCCATGGGACGACACTCAATATTTCCCTAAGTTGCTGAACTCAGCTTCCTTAAAGTCTACAGTGTGTATCTGTCTACACTTGGCTTCCTCTTTCCACTGGATAACACACTCCAGGAGAACATGGTCACTCTCACTTAAGGATCTTTTGCTCTACTGTCTCATTATTGCAGCTGTCTAGTGTATCTCCCTCTTTCCCCAGCCTTCATGCTATTTGCAGTTAATATGACTTGTCTGCATTGCATTGTTCTAACTTTCTCACCAAACAGTTGGAAGCAGCATTCCCATGCCAGAAGAGGTAATCCTGTCTACACTGAAGTTAGCTCTCAACAGTCTACTGGTGGCATAAGCAGATCTACAAAAATCCTTGGGGACAACAGTACAGGGCAGCTGCCATGAGGGCTGATGGATTCATAGCATGAATAAATGAAGTTTATTTTGATCATAAATCATACTGTCTAAAATGCCAAATGCTTATATCCATAAGCTCCATAAAGACCATAGAAATACTAACACGAGAATATTCAAAGCCTGGGGAGCTGTAGTGTAATGTTGCAGGGGTGTGGTGGATATGCATCTTAGTTAACACAAGTTCATTGGCTTCCTCCATATGTGGGCTAGCATAGACTACAGTGGTATTCTTAAGGTGCTGGCAACATATCTGTCATATTTATGCAATTTCTGATTTTCTGAGTTGCATTTCCCCTCCCCTCCTAGAACTGCTTTCTAAATTACTTGGAGGAACTGTGGAATTTCTCATTAAGGAATGTTTTAACAGAATGTATTAAATACATTTTTTCACCAAGATTAAATAGCACAGTTAAGAACCGAGAAAAGCAACACAACACAACAAGCTTGGTTAGGAGGCCTGACTGTACACATAGCAACCAGAAATTCACACAAGGTGAAAAACAAATTTTACTTTTTGTGAATTACTGTTTTCAAATTTTGTAGTTTGAGTCCTTATCATCTGGCCCAAATTCACATTTCTTCAGATGTATCATGCAAATGTAGTTTTATACTCAGTGCTATAACCATAGTAAAGTAGATTATGTATAAACTAAAGAAAGAGTCGTTCAGTTAACACAGGATACCAGAAAGCTGTCATCAGAACAGTAGTAACCTCTACTGTGACTTTGGGCCTTGGGGAGAGGTGTGTGTCTCTCTGAATGCAACATAATTGGCCTATGGTGTTGATTCTGCTTTAAAACTATAGTAGACCCTCAGCACATTGTCTAAGGGAAGAGTAATACAAAGCTAGAGGAGGAAGTTGATCTTTACTTCCCAGGTTCCTAAAGAACAAGATACAAGGAGAGGCACCTAACTATTTTACCAATGTTGAGTCTATTGGAAATCAATTTCATTGATTTAGGATAACTCTCCTTTCACTGCTGGAAAGATTTAGACAATATCATGTATATCCAGCGAATTCAAAGTTTCACAAGAGTAAGTCTAGCCACGATATCACAGACTATAACCACACTAGCACACAGAGAACAATAATCATATATAAAACTTGAGGACATATGCTTTTTAAGAACTTAATGCCTGCTTGTAAAATAAACACAATCCTTTCTTAAGTGATGTTTCTATCAACACATGCCCCACAGAACATCTTTCAGTTTATAACTGTCCATAAGAGCCAAGTTACTAACAGGGATATGATTGCACTTGATAGTACAGACCTGGCTACTTCAACCACCAACACCATAATTACTATGGCCACATAGCCTCTCTTAAGAATACCAAATCTCAACACAGATATCTGTGAGTATGCCCATAATTAACCTGGTTCAGTAACCTAGCAATAACCTGATCTATTATTTCCTTTGGTGAACAGCAAAACAATTAGAGATCAAAGTTATCAAACCTTTGCCATATAAATAGACTATTTATTTATACCCAATAATGCAGAGACACAGAGAAATCATCAGCCTTTAATATATCAACAAAATAAAAAGTTCTAACAGTGACAAACCACAGTAGAAAATTTTTTGTATAGGAGACTGTATTGGATTGAGAAGAACACTCACATAAAGCATGGATAAATGAATATGGTATTGCCAGAGTTAAAGATTTGAGGCATTTATATCTTTCATTCAAAAAATTGTAAGTGATACTATATTGCGAAACAAATGCAAAATAAAATATATTTTTAAAGTCAGACCTAACAGTACAGCCTTACAGATTCCATATTTGCTATATTATTGACTATTTTGGTTGCTTAGCACAATAATTTTGCCATATCAGCAATGCAAGCTATGACCCAGTTATTTCAACTTCACGGATATCTGAAACTAGAAGAACCTCCTTAACACATTTTGATAAAATACTGATGTATCATTGGGCGTTTCTATACCTCAGTTATAATGTACAATTTAAAAAACCATTTGAGAAAGAGTTCAGTTGTTTTTTAATTTAAAAGGAAACAAATGAAGGCAACCCATGTTATCATCAATACCAAAGAAGAACTGCGCACAAAAGCTGGAGAACACTGCTCACATTAATAATGAATATCGTTATTTCCTATAGATAATTCATGGGAAGAAAATGTTAACAAAACTATAGAATTATAATAAAATACAATTTATGCACATAGATCACTATCATACAGTTTGCATTTACTTGAGATCTTAGTTCATTATGAGCAATATCTTTTGCAGATTTGCTTGAAAAAAATCACAAATTTTATTTCCCATGATGTGGATTAAATAGAAAATCTGAACTTTCTGCTCATGAGTTCATGTTTTGCAGAGTTTAAAAAGAAAATCTGAGCTGTCACATCACGTTAATTCATGAATTAATCAGCTGGAAGAAGATGGTGGCAGTGCATCAATCACTTGTTCAGAGTTCACAAATATACTCTCCAGTTTCTATGAAGCTTGATAATGCTGTCTGCCATAGAATATACAGGAAAAAAAATTCATTTAGGTAATGCGATGTTTATTACACTGTTTTGAAGACTCATTGATGAAATTAAATGCATTAATAGCAGTTTTCTAGCAGACATCTTTATAGTTATAACTGTCTGGCTCCAGTCTATGACCTTATGAAGCTATGTTGTTTGATAACCATTTTTTTCCTGTGAATAATGCAGCCATCAAAGTGTTAAAAACAAACCAGAGAGCGTAGCCAGCAAGTCTACTTTACCTCATAAACACTCTTCCCAGTTTACTGCCACAAAAATACAGAAAGAAAAACCTGAATACTTTAATGGGTTACAAGCAAAGAGGTTTGTGACAGTACAGCCTGGAAAATTGATCCCTCTTGATATTGTTAACTCCAGCTACCATCAACCCCAGCTACCATGGCCAATGATCAGAGATCATGGGAACATCTAGAGGGAAAAAGTTTTCTTTGCCCCATGTTTTAAAGACCAAGAAATTTAGAATGGCATAAACTATCTTTATCTTGTTAGTGTTACTGTGTGCCTTCATATCATTTCTGTCTTATAGAGACTCTAAGAAAATATATCTTGGCAATATTTGTTCAGAGGGTGTTTGCCTTTCTCTGAGGTATGACTTGCCCAATGTCACTCATGGGTTTCCACAGCTAAGCAGAGATTTGAATCCTGGTCTCCAGAGTTGTAGTCCAACATGCAAATCACTACATACTGGCTCTCATCTCTACCTTAGGTCCCTTTATTTCTTACTTCAAAGCATTATTTAATTTAGATCATGAGCAGTTTGAAGTACTGAAATACCCAGCTGGAATTAGGGTACAGAAAAGATAAAAACTAACAGTGAGGAGGCATCCAGAAAGTAAGCAGGCTAGGAACCTGAAGCATACAGTTGAAATAAGGATGAAAAATTAAGGCCTAAACACCGTAATGGCACCAGATCCTGACTGATCTTGAAAGCTAAGCAGGGTCAACTCCGGTAAGTACTTGGCTGGGAACCGCCAATAAATACCAAGTGCTGAAGGCTGTATTTCAGAAGAAGGAACTGGCAATACCACCTCTGAATATTCCTTGCCTAAGAAAACCCTATGAAATTCATGAGGTTGCCAAAAATCAACATGCAACTTGAAGACACATACATAAACAAGAAATAAAATCAGAAGAAAAGTTTCTCAGTGTCAGAACTCCTGAAGAGTACTTGTTCAGCCATTCCTACCAAGTCCTCGATTACAGTGATCCTATTCCTAGTCTCCAGGTGTTGCTTGGGAACTTGTAACTTAAGACATCTCCACTCACAGATAGTATTTTGAAACACACCTCATCTTAGGTACAAGTAAAAAAAAGGTAATGGTCTTTATATTAATTGGAGGTTCATTTGCAATGCAGTTAAATTATCAATCATTTTGTACTACTATCAGTACATACAGCGCTTTATGGTCTCTGAACCATCTGTCGAATTGTTAAACAGATTAAGGCAGTACCTTTTCTCCCCTCCCCACATTCTTTTTAAAGCAAACTGAGATCCTCTGAGCTATTCTCATCCAGAAGCTAGAATGCATGCAGAACACTTAGAAGCAGCATTAAATACAAAAATAAATCACACTGTCAAAGAACTGGCAGAGCTCAAAACTTAGGATCACAAATGTAAACCCATAAAAGCAAGAAATTCCAAACCCAACATGGTTTGTTTATTTTATTTATTAAGGTATTTATATCCCACCCTATATGTGAGGATCTCAAGGCAGCAAGGATCTCAGGGTTAATGACAGAAGCATGCTATGTAGTGGCATGTTAATGCAGAGGATTGCAAGCATCTGAAAATAAACATTAAGTCAAAGCAGCAACAGATGTTTGACAGAAGTGTGCCATTTCAAAGCCTTCTGTAGCACACTGGAAATACAATGCTAAATATAAACAAGTATGTAGTATCACTATGTCCAGTCTTCAACAACACTGAAAAATGACCGTGCTAATTGCTATGCAGTGTCCACACAGGGTAAGAATGTTTATTTCAAGTACCACAGAAGTCTGGTATATTACCTTAATTCTAAATTCTAAAAGAGGAAATACCCAGCAAAGTGGGAGTCAGTGGAATTATTCATAATTTGAATAACTCACAATTAGCAGCATTTTAAAATTCCACATGCAGAATTGTGGAAGTCACTGCAATGTGTAAGAAATTTTGTTTTGGAGATGAACAGCACCAAGTCTCAATAGTATGGGATTCACGTAAGATCAGTATATTTTAATCATTCACATTTCAATGATCCTTACAAGAACCCTAGGGAAGTAAATACCCACTATGTTCTAGATTTAGTGGAAGCACATGTTAGGTTTGAGAAATAGTAGATTTTCTGAGGCCTTCTAGCTAACTAATGGTTAAGGATTCAAAGCAGAACTTCTCATCACCCTATTCTTAGCTGCTATGCCAGCAGGTCTTTTATTGTTGCATTGCTAGAAATGGACACCGTGTTCCTGTAGAGATAAGGCATCTCTTACCTTTCTTCTCCAAACAAACAGGAAGAAAATCCTGGCTTTTTAAGTTCATAAACATACAGAAAGATAAACTTTCAAACAGTGTTTTCTTTTTTTAAAAAATCACATATGTTCTTATTCATTTTTAGAACTCTATACAAATACCCATACTTTGCATTTCAAATGGAACAGAGTTAAGCAGTTGAACAAAAATAAACGTTTCAATGAGACTCTATACAGTGCTAAGACAGCAGATGAGACCTTTACAAATAATACAAGCTCATAACATTTACAGTCATCTATATTCTTATATAGTGCACATGGGAACAGACATTATCCAACAGAGAAATGTAAAATGAAACTGAAGTACTGTTGTGGTCTTTTGCTGAACAAATACACATGAAACAGATCTCTTTAGCTGAAAAAACAAGTCTCTCTCATGACATACCTATAAATGTAATACACGCCTAACTAGAAGTTAAGTCCCATTGAGTTCAATATGACTTAATGCTGCATATGTGCACAAAAATAGAGACTTGGTTTATTTGGAACTACTCCTGATGACAAATTACGATATTTACTATATGTTGGAATGACACAGTTCCAGCCAGTACAACTTTACTGGCTGATTATTAAAATTTTCCAAAGTATGCTCCACAAGACATTTTTCAGAGATTAAGATAATCATAACCACAGTTACTTCAATGCTAAAAGCAAACAAGAAAATCAAAGATATCACCATTGTAAACACATAGTAGAAATGCTTATCCACAGCAAATATTTTTACACTAGATTTTCACTCACAGCCATACCGTAACAGCTGGCAAGCCTGATATCCATATATTGTGTATAACTGCTACCTTCCACATTACTTGCTAATGTGTTCTGAGAGGTCAGTAACAAGTACAACACATTATTTCAGAATTAGGATTTGAAAGACAGGCTGTTTCAAATTTTAAACAATCCATCTGCCCCAATCAGCACCAAAAAGCCCAGGATTTAGCATAGGCAAAGATTCCACATCCACAGCTAATTATCCCAGAGATTTTCCATTTTAAATCTTCCTTACTTTTCGTATCAGCACAACCACCCACTACTATGAAAGTGCTTTGATGGAATTTTGACATGTACCTAATTAGCCTCTGTGTGTCACTGCCTGGCTTGTTGCTATTATTTGCTGTCAAGTTAGCATCTACTTATGGCAAACTTATGAATGAGAGACTACAAAGAGCCCTAACAACTACCCAGAGAAATACTAATAAACCAGCAGTTCTTGCTGTGCACTTTCAAATTGTTTCCAACTTATAGCAACCCTAAGGAGAACCTATTACAGGGGTTTCTTGGCAAGATTTGTTCTTGCATGTGTGTGTGTGCGTGTGTGTGTATCTGCCTTTGCCTTCCTCTGAGGCTGAGAGAATGTGACTTGCCCAGCATCATTTAGTGGGTTTCCATCATGGCCAGGCGGCAATTTGACCCCCGGTCTCTAGAGTGGTAGTTTATTGCTCAAACCACTATATCACGTTGACTATATGTAGACTCTACAGGAATTTTAAAGCCCTCCCACACACAGAATGCATTTTAAGAAAGTAAACGAAGGAGACTCGTGGGAAGATCCGTACACAAGTTTTCTTCAGGCCACCTGGGGGCACAAAACAGTAACAATAACAGATCAAACTACTGCCAAACTCCTAAAGCCAAAACACGCACGAAGGATAGAGAGGAGGCGAACAACAGCACATGGGCAGCCCCAGAGCCCCTGCCACCATTCCTCTCACAATACGAGAATTTTAGAAAAGAAAGCCAGCTCCGCAAGAGGCAACGGGTTCGCAACGTTACCTGAGCCAGGACTGTCAAAAAGCCGCCAGCGCTCCCCTGCCCGCTCCATCTTCCGTAAGCAGAGTCCAACAGCGCGCCTCCTCCAACCAAGGCGGCGGCGGCGGCGGCAGCGGCGGCGGCGGCGGCGGCGGCAGCGGCGGCAGCTGCAAGCCAACGACCCGCTCCAGGCCGGCGGCTCCAGGGAGTGCTCAGCACCGACAACCCCCACTTGCCAGAACCCCGGGCAACCGCCGCTAAGGCTGCTCGCCAGGCCGCCGCCATTTTCCCGGAAGCAGAAAGAGCGCTGGAGCGCCTCTCAGGAACCATAGAGTCTGCAAAGGGAGAGTCGCCCACGTCCAGGTTCGCTCTGACGTCGCGCTTCCCTCTTCCAGCGAGTGGGAGGGCTGTGCCTAGAAAGGAGCGGAGGAATGTGAGCTTTTTTTGGAGTGGAGGGTAGAGATGCCTCTCCTGGCGACTCTAACAGACGAGTTAAAAAGGACTGTGTCGCTCATAAGACATGCCCCCTTCCTTTATGGAATTAAGAATGTAATTAATGAGGCGATAATGATTTAAACACTGAAAGCTCATGCATTAAGGTGCGTCCGTTTTGGGTGCCATGGCGGTAGAAAAGCGGAGTATAAATGATACTAAAAAATAAATGTGCTCACAAGTCAAGCATAAAACTTCAGCGATCAGGAGAGTGCTGCAAAGAGGAGAGAAGACATACTGTCCTTTCTTGAGATCTGAATGGAGACTGGAGGATTTGGGAGTGCATTTCTCTGCCCAACCACGACCAATTAGGAATATTACCACATACATTGCAGGGCCTCCCCCTCTTCTGCCATGTGCTTCCTCCCTACTTTTTCATTATGGAATTAATGATACTGAAATTGCCAAGTCGATTTTTCAGTATTTATAATATTTATAATTTTTAATATCGATTTTTGACCAGAGAAAAAATTGAGTTAGAATAGGCATGGCCCTTGTTCCTGTTGCCTTTTGTTTCTGGGTGGTGATGCTCCAGCACAACTATGCCAGTATCCTAAACACAATTCAGTGTTTCCCAACAATGTTAGCACCTGCTTGTTTCCAAATTTTAAAATCAGGGCTGGGGAGGCAGATCAAGAAGAATTTGGAAGTCCCATAAGAAGATCAGTAAACAGTCATGGCACACAGGCAATTTCCACACTAGGCTGTTACAGTGCTATTATTCTGAAGTAGGTCAGGCCTGATGACCACAAGGAGTGGGAAAAAAGCAGAAAATTGACTTTGCAGATGTAGTCTTTCTCTGCTTGATGAAAACAATAGAACTCTGTAAACGCTGAATTGTAATCTAGCTTTGCCTCGCAGTAGAAATGTAACCAGTAAGTTGAAACATTTCAAGGTGCGCAGCAGAACAGCTCATTGTTCATTGTATGGGAAAAACGAAACTTATGCTGCTCGTATGTATGTACGTCTGTCTGTTGGAATGTATAAAGGCTTGAACAATCTAAGAGGCGGGGCTGGTTTCTTTGGGAATGATCCCGACCGGTGCTGCTTGCTAGCAAGAAGAAATAATAAAGAAAATCTTTTTTTCAAACCGAGGTCTGATCTCTGACTTGCCACTTTAATTCCACTTTCAACATCCCATACAAACCCCAGGATTCCATAAGATGTTGAAACTGGAGTAATAGCACTGTAACAGTCTAGAGCAGAAATGGCCTTTTGCTCTTTCTTCAACCCTTTCTGTTAAAAACACCAATGGACCCTTTCTTCCTGCGCATGTGCAGTTTTCAAAGGGGCGCCTTGGAGGGGCGTGGGAGGAGAGTGTGTAGATTTTGCACGTGCTCCCTGTCAAGTGGCGAAGTGAAGCCATCATGGGTGAGAAGCGGTTGCTTCCTCCCTCTGTGCCTTCAAAGCCCATTTTCTGTTGTTGTCATGTGTGAGGGAAATGTGTGTGAGCGCAATGACTTAAATTAGGGTTATCTTCAGGCTCCCTCGCTTGGCTCAGCTTGCGCTTATTTTTGTTTAAATTGTTTCAATATTTTTGCCTCAGGTTTAGAGTATTTGGATATTTACGAGAGCCAGGGTGGTGTAGTGGTTTTTGTGCTGAACTATATGACCTCGGAGACCACATTTTCTGCCCCAGAAAACCCCGTGACAGGTTCATCTTAGGGTTGCCATAAGTCAGGACTTGAAGGAAGGAACACTACAGCAATTTATTTAATAATAAGCCTTGCGTTTTGGGGTGAGCTGGAAGAAATTGAATACAGAGGCTTGTTGTTAATTTCTTTCTTTTCTACAGGGCAGGGTGGTGGTGGTGGGATCAGCATTCTTTCCAATCCCATAAGGCAGGAGTCAGCCTTTTGGCAGCATAGCTCTGGCCTCAAGCATCCTCTTGCCTCGGCAGCAGCTACTTCTCAATTCCTGATTTATTTGTTAGAAATGTGGTTCTACTGCTTCGCATTTGCTCAGTCACCAAATGATTGATAATCCCCCCAATAAAACCATGTGAGCTAGCACAGTGTGGTTTGAGCATTGGACTATGACTGCAGGGTTTAATTCTCCACTTGGCCATAGAAACCCAGTAGGTGACCCTGGGCATGTCACAAACTCTCAGCCCCCAAAAATACCCATGATATTCAGGTTTGCCAAAAATCAGAAACAACTTCAAGGTACACAACAACAAAAACCATAAATGAATCCAGTTAAAAATACATCACTCAACATATTAGAGAATTGAAAATGAACCAGTGACTGAGGGAAAGCCAAGGTAGAAAGAATATACTGTCAATTAATGGCTAAAACATGGCAATGTTGAGGCCTGGTGTACTGCAGAGCAAAGAAAAACCTTTTCTGGTGGCTGCCAAACAAATCTTTGGATTGTGGCATGGACAACAGTGCCTCCTCTGACACACAGTAGTAGCCTGGGAGGTTAGTATACAGCAGGGATGGACAATCTGAGTGGGTCTTGGTTTGAATTTTTGACTTTCGGCAACCTGGCGTGAGTTGTATCCCTTCCATTTTTTTTAACTGAAAAAAATTAAGTGACCACAGGTTTACTTTTGAGTTCAAAAAGATATGAGAAGATTGATATTGGAGAAGGGTAAAGAAAGATCTAGAGCCACTGTACTGTAGTGGTTTAAGCACTGAATACAACCCTGGAAACCAGGATTCGATTCCTTGCTCTGCTGTAGAAACCCATTGGGTGACCTTGGGCCTGTCACATACTCTTAGCCCCAGAAAACCCTGAGATGGATTTATCATAGGGTCACCATAAGTTGGAAACAACTTGAAGGCACACAACAAGAACAATAAAGCAAGGCCACCAAGATATGATTGTCATTATTATTTTCATTTGTGGTGGAGTGATTGACTGGGGGAAGGCTGAAATCCTCTCACCCTGGAGAGACATTCCTTTTGGTGACCTGGCCCTCATGGTAAGTTTAGCCTTACCTCTGCCCCTTGTTCTAACCAAAATTAACACATCCTTGTCTGCTGACCAACAGAAGTCCACTTCTGTTCTGTCCATTAATTTTCCCTTAGCTAAATCCTTAACCAATTATCTTGAAAGACAAATTTCTGCATTTTTTTTGTCCACAGGGGACATCTACAGAGCAGTGGGAGTAATGATACAGGAATTAAAAAGAGTATTTGTAAGTCCTGACTAAGCATAGCACCTGTTTTGTATGAATCGCCATATATTGTGCAACACTATATTATGCTATATTGTGCAACACTATGGCCTGTGAAGTATGGACATCTCCCTTCTGGTTTATCTTTTACTGGTTGGGAAAAACATTTTTATTCCATCAATCTGTTGCCTGGTAAGTACTAGATAGTGTTTTATGTAAAAGTTATTTTTATCTGTGATCATGCTCTCGTAGTAAGCCATCCTAAGCCCTCAAACCTAATTGCAAAAGTCCCAGTTACATTTTGCCTTACTTATATAAGTAAAGCAGCAACACACATCCTAGTTCTTGAATTTGTTGAAAAACATTTGGATTTGTTGAAAAACATTTGGAAATGAGTGAAAATAGCATTTAACCCAAACACATATGAAATTGCTTTTCAAATAATATTTAAAGATCAGTCTAAATGTTTGTAGTGTTTTATATTTGAACAGTTTGGATGTATATTCATTGCTACTTCTCAGTTGTAACTCTGCTATTTGAAAAGCAAGAAGTATGTTCAACTTAAAATTTAAAAGTCTCAATATTTCAGTTTCTCCAGTGGCCACGAACAAAAGAAGCTGTCATATCAACAACATGTTCAGGGCTTGGAAAATTAATTTTCAGAATAATTAGTTGTAGTGCTGAAGCCCAAATTACTTAGTTGCTATTATAGTACTATTTTAAAAAATAAGTCTCTTGTTTCTACATTTTCAAGATTAGTTAAAATAATTCTTGTTGTTTTTATTTTTCAAAGCTGAATTTGACAAGCTACTAGCCTGTGATACAAATAACAGTCTCTTTACATCTTTGTAACTGTCAACCAATACTCACAAGGCACACCATGAACCAGCTCTTGAACCACATGATATTCCTTTTACCATTTAGTGAGGCCTCACCTTGGTTACCATAAAAGTAATTCAAAATGAATTGTGCTGCAAAAGCAGTAAAATTATCCCTTTTACAATTTGATGTAATGTACTTATATCTTAATTAAGGAATTATAAGTAACTAGTAATTTGAAAACAGTTATTTCCAAGCTTTGGTCACGTCTGACAAGTTTATCTCAGTATGAGGAGGGTGGGTACTGCCTGGGAGGTATATTCATTTTAGAGATTTAATTAAACATGCTTTGCACATGCAAGTTACAAGTGATGTAGGGGGTTAGAAACTTGTGCTACCATGTTATGCCTATAATGCTATAATGCCCAGAAAAGAATATCAATAATTGTGAATAGTGTGATTAGTAATCCAAAACAAAACCAACCAGCCAACAAAAACAAACAAATACAACTTTCAGGTTTGTGTGTGAAGAGAAGAACTGAAACTTTCAGGTTACTAATTTGTAAGTAAACTAATAAAATACTGATTTTTTATATTTAAAAGAGTAAACTACTGAGTTACACTAACAGTACAGACACCGGGTCTGTTGGTTAGAGCTGATGGCTGTTCCAGTCTAAAACTGTCTTGAGGAACACAAGCTCTCCACCCCTTATTTAGACATTTGCTAGAAAAAGGGAGGTTGCAGCATGTTTTTTCACAGATGGGGCCAGCAGATACCTCCTCTTTCCTTCACACTGATAATCCTGTGAAATGATAAAGCCTGAGTATGACTGTTGTAACATTTTACTATAAGAAATCTTGTACTAGTACTAGCATAATACATAAGAGTTCATGCTATAATGCATTTTCTCCTTCTGCTCAAGGTTATGTAGGTGCAAGCCTTGCATTTCTTTTTATATTTATCCTTTCCTATCCTAATAAATCATATTTGAAAATTATTATAGAAAAACACACATACATTTAAATCAGATAATTAGCCTTTGAG
Organism: Iguana delicatissima; assembly: GCA_948472985.1. Taxonomy (NCBI): domain Eukaryota; kingdom Metazoa; phylum Chordata; class Lepidosauria; order Squamata; family Iguanidae; genus Iguana; species Iguana delicatissima. The sequence goes on along the minus strand of CAOKZL010000166.1, from coordinate 827,661 downwards.
TAAGCTATGAATATTTAAATTTATATTTGTTTTAGTAATTCTGTGTGTAATTATTCTGATTATGTATGACTTCTACCAAGATCACACAGCCTTTGGGCACAACCTGTTGCACACACTGGTAGCATGCAAATTCTTCTGAAAGAAATGGAAAATACATTTTATTTTTGAAAAAGTTTCTGCAGTGTGCCACACATAAATGAGTGGGATAAATTGTGCTTAGGGGTCCAAATAAAACAAGTTAAGATTGGTGAAGCTAATTTTATCTCTTTAAAAAGCAGAAGTATTTATTAGGGAGTCTGAAGTCTTAAAATATAATGTGAGTAATATAATTTGATGTAATTATAATGTTGTGAAACTGGGAGATGCAGGTTAGGCTTAGGAAAGGTTTAATTTGGAGAACTATCACTCATTTGTATTAGTAAAATTAATAGTTAATGTGTGGGCATACTGGGCACCAAAACAGATGAAGGGAACAGGTGTAGTTTCCTAGAAGAACTTGGGTTCTTGACAATTGCAGAAATGCTGTAGTGTTACGGGCAGTATTTGTCACTCAGGTCCCACAGACTGGCAAGGCTGAGGGCTGTGCAAGTGTTGCTATCTTGTGGTATTGCCAAGTTTTGTCACCAGAAGCCCTATTCATCATTTAAAATATGTACTACCTTAGCAGTACTGAGCAGAGCCCTCAGTATCACATACACTATGGCTGTTTCCGCACTAAGCTGTTATGGCACGATGATTCCGCTTTCAACATCCGGTGGAATCCTGAGGTTTTCAGTTTAGAGAGGGTCCTCAAAGGCCCCTCCCCAAATTGCAAAGCCCAGGATTCCATAGGACGTTGAAAGTGGAATAATAGCACTATAACAGTGTAGTGTGGAAATGGCCTGTGTAGAGCCTTTGCACACTTGCATGTTCAGTGCAAGTGTCTGTGTAGTGGAGGCTTTTGTGCATATAGTTGATGCATGGTGGCCTGCACATAAGCTGTAACAATAAGGGTGGCAATTTTTTTATTTAAAAAATTCCCCCTACAGCAAATTCAGTGGAATGAGAATGCTTTGTGCTAGCTTCACAGCTAGAATAAATCTGCACCTTTAGTAGAAACATAGAAGAAAGACATAGGGTATAGCATACATGTGCTTCTCCCCTGTCCTGCCCCACTGATGAGTTCATCCCATTTGGCTGGTGCATTTGCACTGACATGGAAGGTACAGTGGCACATAGTTTCTGTCATGTATTCAGGCAGTTGTGCCTGAGTCTGTGTCATATCTAATGTTATTCTCACAAAAGATTTTCATCATATCCTATAGCCCTATATCACTCTATAGCTGGAATATCTGAGCTGGCCAAGTGAGGCTGATTTGGTTACCTTATTAAGCATGACCATCTGTGTTCTGCTGCTGTCCACTGGTGCAATGATCTCTCGCTGGAGATAAGGTAGACTCCGACATTGTGTGTTTCTTCCTCCAACTAAAGACCATTTGTTTGCTGAGGCATTTTCTTGATTGGTAGCATTTTCATTTATCTCTGCTTTTAATGGATTTTACTGGTTTTACTATTTTATTTTTTCATTTCTAGTTATTGATTTTATTGTATTTGTTTTTATCGTAAGCCCCTGTGAGATTTTTTTTAAAAAAATTAAAAGCAGTATATAAATGTACTTAAATGCATTTGGTATATAAAGTTTTGTGCCCTTGAATTGAAAACTAAAGATTTTTTTACATTTACACATTTTGTGCCTTTAAATTGGTAGGATTTTCTGCATCTTGCCAATTTTATGTGTGTGTGTATGTTTAAAGGACATACTGTTTTCTAGTATGGAATAACCCAATTCCTGTCCATTTTATTTTTTTTAATTAATTTTTATTAAAATTTTTAATGAGAAAACAATAAAAAAAACTCCCCGCTTTCAGACATCAATTTTCCCAGTTGAATCTGAGTTTAACATTCCATTCCATATAAACATTCCATTCCATACATTATCTCTATTTTATAACAAATGTATACTATTACTTTTTTCTGTCCGTTTTAAGAAAAGATCAGATACTGTTTTATTGTTGTGTGCCTTCAAGTTGTTTCTAACTCATGGCGATCCTAAGGCAAATCTATCATAGAGTTTTCTTGGCAAGATTTGTTCAGAGAGGGTTTTCTATTGCTCTCCTCTGAGGGTGAGAAAGTGTGACTTGCCCAGGATTACTTGGTGTGGTTTCCATGGCCAAGTAGGGATTTGAACTTTAGTCTCCCAGAGTCTTAGTTCAGTATTCAAATCATTAAATCATACTGGCTATCATCATATACTGTTTAATGATGATCAGATTGTGATGAATAATGGATAACACAATTTATAGGAACCTGTTGGACAATTCTAATGTATCCTAATTATTCTAAGAGATTTTTAATTTTTTTTCTTAAAAAAAAGATTTTTATTCAGACAAAAAAGATGTATTTTCTGTGCTACAAACTATATTTATAGCATTCATAGATCTAAATTCAACCAGAGTAAACCCATTCAATCACAGAGATTTACATTAGTATAGACTTAGCAGTCAACAGTCGATTAATTGAGTCTATATTAGTTGGGATTAGCAGTTGGATGTAGGCCATAAATTCCAAACAAAAATAGCATTATGGAAACTGATAAAAATGGGTCTTAGTAAAGTAGTGTCTTTGTTATTTTGCAAAGTATAGTTTTAAAAACAAGCATAAGTTATACAGAAAGGTTTTTAATTAATGGTTTAGTAGTATATAAAGTAATACTTATATAATTGCTATTCCTCCTCCTGGATCATATCACTAAGCAAACACACAAACCCCCAAATCTTTGTGGGAGAATGGCAATTCTAGAATTTAAAACTATTTAAAATGAAGCAATCCAGATACTACTTCTTCTCTTGCAGCTGTAAAAACTTCCCTCGCCAAAAATATCCGGACTTTTGATGAATGGAGATATCTATGTGCAATAAAAAGTGATATCCTTGTATCTGGGCCATATAAAATCTAGTTCTTATCTTCAGTCTAGTCTTTCTTCTTAGAAACTTTTCAGCTTTATCCACTGCTGACCCTCCACTGAGATGACAATAGCAATGAAGGACTGGTGGTAAAGTGATATTAGTACTGTCCTGAACAACTGCAAATTAAATAAAACTATCTGACCTGGTGTGTTGTGCTGAGACTTTGGAAATAATAGGATCTGTTATTCTGATCCCAGTTCTAATCCCTTCGAGTTCTGCATACCTTGCCATGTCATTTAAGGATGTAAAGAACACTGCAAATTTTCTCATCCTTGGCGAAAAAATGGTCAACCACTATGGCATTTTTAAAATTTTGGAACTTCTGTGCCAAATTTGTTTGCATAAAAACTTGTGTTTTCTGTACAAAAACCAAAATTAACTCAAAGTCACAAAATATACAACATAGAGATTTTGTGCAAAACATACAAAAACATCCGTAAGTTCACCAAAGAAAGAGAAAACTTTTGAAACTCTTTGTTTTTGATTGTGTGTGTGTGTGTGTGTACATGCACGCCTTCAAGTCACCTGTTCGCTTATGGCTACCTCATGAATTTCATAGGGTTTTGTTAGGCAAACAATATTCAGAGGTGGTTTTCCCCAGTTCCTTCCTCTGAAACACCCGGTATTTGTCGGCGATCTTCCATCCAAGTATTGATGGCACCACACCTCAAACCTCTAGATGACTTGTCCTAATAGTTTCATGTATATGTAAAATATACAGAAACAAAATCCTGAGGCCCCACAGGCCCATGGCCAGGGGGGTTGAACAGGAGTTTCCTAGCACCACCTAGCTTTGCCCATCCATGAAGGAAACAAGCCACTGTAAAATAATGCCTCCAAGTCCTATCCAAGCAAAGAGGCTCAGAAGGATACCATGGTTTATGGTATCACAAGTAGCTGAGACGTCCAGCAGAACAAACAGGGACGCACTCCCCCCCATCCAGTTCCCTGTGTAGGTCATCCACCAAGGTGACCAAAGCTGACTCTGTCTCATAGCCAGGCCTGAAAACCAGATTGAAATGGGCCTAGATAATCCAGACCCCCTGGAGTTGGGAGACCACCACATACTCCAATACCTTGCCTAAAAATAATAGGTTGGACAGTGGGTGATAATTATCTCTTATAGAGGGATCCAGGGATGTATTTTTCAGCAAAGGTCTCATAATTGCCTCCTTTAGGCAAGTTGGAACTCTGCCTTGCTGTAAGGAGGCATTGACTATTTCCTTTATTTAGCCAGCTCCCCTCTGGCCTGTTTGATAAGGAAGGACAAGGGTCTAGTACACACGTGGTGGCTTTCATCTCTCCAGGGATCCTGTTCATATCTTCAGGCTGCACAAATTGAAAAGTATCCAATAACACTGGCCAAACAGAAACCAAGGTTATATCCACTGGAACGGTATCAACTACAGCATCCAAGATGGAGTGGATCTGACCGATTTTATCTTCATGGTGCTGTGCAAATTCTTTACGGTGGGCTTTCAAGTGGTTTGCATTTTCTACTTGAGGACCAGTGTGTCTGACCACTCAAAACAGCTCTGCTGGATGGGGCTTTGCAGATGCAATGGTGGCAGCAAAAAGTTGTTTCTTTGCTGTCTGCACCACCATGGAGTAGGCCTTCATATAGGTTTAACCAATGTTCAGTCAGACTCGCTCTGAGTTTTCTACCAATGTCTCACTCACGTCATCACTGCCTGTTTTTTGGAAAACCATCAACCTGGTTTGACTCCACTCTGTAAGAGGAGTGATTGTGTCCACCACCCTGGCCATTTCCCCATTCCAGGGGTCAGCCAGAGTTTCGACAGAATCACCAGCAGAGGTGACGGGAAAATCCCCGTGAGCTATCCCCATGCAGATTCATCAGACTCCTGAGACAGACCATCCTGAACATTCTTCTGCCCCTGGAGAGGTTCTGAGTCCCAGTGAGTCTAAAACTGACCAGGTCTGTCCATGACAATGGAACTCCAGAGAGTTTCTCTACACGAAGATCACTATCACGCTACCCAACACAGAAAATAAGGTCCAGTGTGTGCCCTCAGCATGAGTAGGGTAAGAAACACTTGAGACACACCCATGGTTGTCGTGGAGGCCATGAAGTCCTGAGCCACTCCTAACAGGGCAGTCTCAGGATGGACATTGAAGTTCCCCAGAACTACTAGCTGTGGAGAGTTCAGTGCCAATCCTAATACCACCCAAGGTAGCTCAGGAAGGGAAACTGTTGAACAGTGGGATGGCTGGTACACCAACAGAATCCCTATTCTGTCATGGCTATCCCCCTGCAGACTGTGGGAGAGGGCGTCTGGTCAGGAGAATGGAATCATGATAGACTATTGGAACTCCACCTCTCCCCCCACCTCATGCATGCTGTTGCACAGGAAAACCTGGTGAGCAGAGTTGAGAGAGATTGCCTCTTCCTGCCTTGTCCAGCCATGTCTCTGCAATAGAGGCCAGGTCATGAATAGCATTTACTTTTCTGCTCAGTGACCTGGCATTCAACAGCAACACTTTCAACCCGGGGGGCTGTTACCAAGACTATCTATGCTGTTTGACCTGGGAGACAGTGTGGGGGCATCAAGTACCCTGCTATGCCCCCCTCTTCGATGCTATTGTACTTGTCTCCTTTCTCCGTGACTGCCTTGTATGACTCTAGTGGCTGCTTTCTGAAGCTGTGCACCCCTCCCTCTTCTGAAAAACACATTCTTTTGTATTGGTCAGACAAAGCAGTATTTCAACTGAAGTCATTAACATTTCACATTCGAGATTATTATATCTTTAATATGTGCAATTAGTCATTAATCACCTTTCCTAGTCACTCATACATTCTAACTTTAGTGTGAAATTAAGACAGATTTCATTTAAAATGTGTTTCCATATAATGTGCTAAGAATAATGTATAACTGTGTTCTCAGAATTAAACAAAGATGAAAAGTCCGTCATTGTAATAATACCAAAATGAAGCATGCTTATTCATAATAAATCCATTTGACTTCAGTGGAATTTACTTCTAATTTGGAAGGGGCTTCAAATTATTCTCTTAACATATTCAAATAATGGATGAGAGTGGTTTCAGGGTCCCACAAACTAGGTCTTGCCATCCAGTAGCCTCCACCCAGCCTTCTATCATGTTTGGAATGGGCTTTAGGCACATATTATTTATACCCTGCCCTATATCGAAGATCTCAGGGCAGCTTACACAAAGCATTAAAGTAGGTTACAAAATTTAAAACAATAAAATAGTTACGCTAGGAGCACAGTAAACTTCAGTAATACATTAAAAATGTATTTAAAAGATTTTAAAAGTTTTTAAAAATATGTACATCATATTTCAGATAAGTTAATGAATCCCAAAGGCTTTGATGAATAGTCAAATTTTGACTTGGCACCTAAATGACATGAGTGTTGGTGCCAGTCGGGCCTCCGAGGGAGGACATTCTATGGGAGGACCATTCTCATGTCCAACACAGTGTATGGATCTCACTGGTGGGACATGGAAGAGCCCCCACCTCCAGCTTAATCACTGGGGAGAGGGGATCCATCAAGTATCAAGGTCCCAAGCCATTTAGGGCTTAAATGTCATCACAAGCATCTTGAATTCAGAGCAGAAATGTATTGGCAGTTAATGCCATTCTTTCAAGACTGTCATGATATGTTGCCTATATGGCACTCCAGTCAGCGGTCCAACTGCTGCATTTTGCAACTGCAGCTTCTAAGTCTCCTTCAAGGGCAGCCCCACATAGAGCACATCACAGTAATCTAATTGGTAAGTTACCAGTGCAAGAACTATTGTGGCTACATTGTTTCTATTATAGCTGGTACACTAATGAAAACTGGTGCCAAGCGTTCTGTGCCACAGAATCTGCTTGAGCCTCCTATGACAAGGATGGATCTAGGAGCACTGTCAAGCTATGTATCTGTTCCTTCAGGGTGAGTGGAACCTCATCCAGGACAGGCTGTTTACCCAGTTCCTGGACCCCAGAACAACCAGTCCACAAAATCTCTGTCTTGTTGGGATTCAGTTTCAGTTTAGTTATGCCATTCAGTTAAGTCATGCCAGACTAATCTTATCTCTTTTTATGATAGAGTTACTAGCTTGATAGATGAAGGGAATGCTGTGGATGTAGCATATCTCGATTTCAGTAAGGCCTTTGACAAAGTACCCCATGACATTCTTACAAAGAAACTAGTAAAATGCGGGCTGGACAGGGCTACTGTTAGTTGGATTTGTAATTGGTTGACCGACCGAACCCAAAGAGCGATCACGAATGGCTGCTTTTCATCCTGGAGAGAAGTGACTAGTGGGGTGCCACAGGGTTCTGTCCTGGGCCCAGTGCTGTTCAATATTTTTATCAACGACTTGGATGAAGGAATAGAGGGCATGCTCACCAAATTTGCAGGTGACACCAAAATGGGAGGGGTTGCTAATACGTCAGAGGAAGGGATCAAAATTCAAAATGACCTGGATAGATTGGAGAGCTGGGCCAAGGCTAACAAAATGAAATTCAACAGAGAGAAGTGTAAGGTCCTACACTTAGGTAGAAAAAATGGAATACAGAAATATAGGATGGGGGACACGTGGCTGGATAGCAGTAAATGTTAAAAGGATCTAGGAGTCTTCATAGACCACAAGCTGAACATGAGTCAGCGGTGTGATGTGGCAGCCAAGAAAGCCAATGCAATTCTCGGCTGCATCAACAAGAGTATGGTGTCTAGATTGAGGGAGGTACTGGTACCACTCTACTCTGCTTTGGTTAGACCTCCTCTTGAATACTGTGTCCAATTCTGGGCACCCCAATTCAAGAAGGACATGGTCAAGCTGGAGCAAGTCCAGAAGAGGGTGACCAAAATGGTGAGAGGCCTGGAAGCCATGCCCTATGAGGATAGACTTAGAGAGCTGGGGATGTTTAGTCTGCAGAAGAGAAGGTTAAGAGGGGACATGATAGCCATGTTTAAATATTTGAAGGGATGCCATGCAGAGGAAGGAAAGGGCTTGTTTTCTGCTGCTCCAGAGACCAGGACAAGGAGCAGTGGATTCAAGCTGCAGGAAAGGAGATTCCACCTGAACCTCAGGAAGAACTTCCTGACAGTCAGGGCTGTCCGGCAGTGGAATCGGCTGCCTCGGAGTGTAGTGGAGTCTCCTTCCTTGGAAGTTTTTAAACAGAGGCTGGATGGCCATCTGTTGGGAGTGCTTTGAGGGTGTTCCTGCATGGCAGGGGGTTGGACTGGATGGCCCGTGTGGTCTCTTCCAACTCTACATTTCTATGATTCTATGATTCTATGATTTAGTGGTTCTCATTTGGCCCATTACAGTATCTAGGCACTAGTCCAGCACGTGGATAGCCCCAGCTGATTCCAATAACAAGAAGTACAGCTGACTGTCATCCATATACTAATGGCACCCCACTCCAAACCCCCTTATGTCTCCCTAGCAGCTTCAGGTAGATATAGAACAGTATGTGGGATAAGATGGAACTCTGTGGTGCTACATAGCTTAGTAGCCATGAAACTGAACAGGAACCCCAGTGCTGCTTTCTGGAACCAGCCCTCTAGGTAGGTATAGAACCACTACAGAATAGTACCTCATCCCACGGAGCCAGTCCAGGACCATGGTATCAAAAGCCACTGAGAGATCCAGGAAGATCAGCAGGGAAGCACTACCTTGTCTTTCACCTGGAGTAGGTCATCAATCAGAGGAACTAAAGTCATTTCAGCATCATATCCTGGCCTGAAACCAGACTGAAATGGACCCAGATAATCTGTTTCCTCCAAAAATTCTCCCAAGTTGCCCAGTCACTGTATGTTGAAGCACCTTGCAGTTGGCCAGTTGTTCTCATATACCTCTGGGTCCAGAGAGGTCCCCTTCAGGAGAGGGTGCACCATTGCCTCCTTTAAAGTAGCAGGCATTTTCCCTTGACATAACAAGACATTTACCACCCCCCTGGACCCACACGATCAGTCCATCCCACTAGATTTTATCAGCCAAGATGGGCAAGGATCAGGCTTACATGTGGTAGGCCAAACTGCTTCAGGCATCTTGTCCACATCAGGCCTCAGTAACTGAAACTGATCCCATGTACACTGACCAGATGGTGTATTGGATACCTCCCTACACTCTGTAACAAGTGTGGTGTCAAGTTTTGAGTGAATGTGAACAACGTTTCCATTGAGGTGCTTGGCATTTTGTTTCATTTACTTTGCATATCTGAACAAACTCTTTGGTCTTGTATCCAAAATATTCCTCACCACTGCTTGAAAACATCCTAGTAGTGAACAATTATTATTTTTGACCTGTTTCAGTGCTGCATAACAGGCATAATAAACAGTCTTTACTGATTTTCAATTGCATTCACTTTGAGACATATGCCACCTGCACCCTAGCCATCACCCAGTGTATTTCATTGCCTGCAGGTCTTCTGTAAACAAAGGTGAATTCCAGGCTTCACAATACTGGATGGGATGCTTAGGAGTGATGTGTATCAATAGCCCTTTCCATCTTTCCACTCCACAGTGAAACATAGGCCTTGATTAAATTGTCAGCCCTGACAGCCAGAAAATCTCCCAGAACATTCAAGAATCCTTCAGATTCCATAAGTGTCTGCCGGTGGACCTTCTTAAAATGTCCCCCATCCCTGCAGGGAGGATCTATTACCATCAAACCAAATTGATGAGGAAATGATCTGACCATGGCAATGGGGTTTTTGAAATCTCCTCTAAAATCAAATCATCCTCTATGTGCCCAACAGCAAAGACCAGGTATGAATGGAGTCTAGTGTTGAATAGTTAAGAGATGTGCATATATATGAGATCTGAACTTGTGTTTTCCAAGGTTTCCATATGCGAACTGGCCTTGTGTATTCCATGGGGTTTACCCTTTAAAACAGTGTACATGTTAGTAACACAGCATGTCCTCTGTCCTGTAGTCAACAATGATGAAGGGATTATATAATAATGAAGGGACTATACTAATAAGGATATGAAAAAGCCAAGGCATGGAAAGATTACTTTTTTGGAGGACAATTCTCAGAATTTTTCAACCAGCATGGCCAGTGGCCATGCTAGCTGGGAGATTTTGGTAGTCTGTATGGGAAAAGCCCATAATTACTTACTTCAGTTTATCTATGTTTGGCTACTTTTGTGTTATGTATGTCTGGTTTCTGTCATTTCTGTAACATAAAAACAAGCAGAGTCAGGCACACAATCTATTGTAAGGTGAAATGAAAGGCTCCTCGTGTGGAATCTCCTGAAAACACTTCTGTGTGACAGTGGCTCCCACAATGCTTGTGTAGCATGAGATGTTCTCACTACAAGGATTTTTCCTGTCACATGGACAATCATACTTCTGGTGTGAAGACTCTATGTGATGGGTCAAGACATGAGTGATGAATGGTTCTCACAGGGTACCATTGCTATAAGAATCCACAAAATTTTCTTAGACAAACCCACCCATGACCACTGGCTCCTTCAAGGCTGGCAGTCAAGAGATGGCCCACAGCTTATAGTACCTTCTGCTAAATAACCACACTCATCCTGTGTACTTAAACTGAATTTACCTTAACAAGGATTAGGAGCTGCTTTCCATTTTAAATTTCCTGAAATTGCTACATCAGGGCATTGCAGGATATTTAAAATGGCAGCCAGCTTGCCGTTTCCTGTTGTACGTTATAGCATCATTATAGTTTGCTAGCTGGTTATGTTTTCCTTCTTCAGGCAGATTCTACAATCAATTCCTTATATGCATGTGAAATTTTTGAACGTAGAAAAATATCTTCCTTGCTAATAATGTCAGCAACTTCCTGCTTAGGGCTAGGAACAATGTCACTGAATTCATAAATTAGCAGGTTTCTTCGTAACACAATCATGGTGGGGAGAGAAGCAGTGGGATTTGGTGGCTTCAGTATCAGAGGGGCAGTGAATCAACTCTAAATGTTATACTGGCCTTTAAAGGAGTTGTGCAAGGTGCTGAAACCTACTTCCAAAATGGGTTAATCACCTTGGATAGCTCCTCTATGTTGGATTGAAACCCAAAGTGGATTCACCACTCCACTGACAATGGAGTCACCAACTTTCACTGGAAGGAAGGAATAGTAGCAGGAACATTAACCATAGCACAGTATTACTAGGTTATCAGATTGGGTTATTGATTCTTTTTCATACCAGAGCTTCAAATTCCTTGGTTTTCAGTAGAACTCCTTTAAACAAGGTTTGATGGGGGAAAAGAGAAGCAGCCCATCTTTAACTTTTTCCTGCAAATCCCAGTGTCCTTCAATCACAAAATAATTTCAAACTGAATTCTCTTTTAATATTTTAAATTTTTGTTACCAATGGAGCTTACAGGGTCCTGAAACTGCCTCTTTGCCCCTTTATACAGTAAAACAACATAAGTATTTTGTCTCTGCAAGTCTTCCATAGAAGTATGTAGATATAAAAAATTAATTCCTTAAAAAAACCCAAGAAAAGGATACCAAGATCAAAAACTACAGTGCTCAGTGCTGTATGTTGTCTTACATAAAAGTCTTCCTGTCATATAGTTTTTAGAAAGAATTTTTGGCGAATAAGTATATTGACACCTTGTCTTTTTAGTCATCATTTTAAAATAAAATATTCCAGAATCTATTTTTCCATTTTTTCCCCACAAAAAATAGGGCTTACAAAAGCTGTTTCCCCTATCAGACCTTCACATCTCTATGCTGATCCCGCTTGCCAAACAGTTGTTATTAAAACTGGTAGTGTAGTATGCTGAATTTTCACATTTTGGCATATGAGGGATGGATAGATTTCAGAGTCATGAAAACCTCTTTACCTAAATTCTGAAGTCCATAAACTAGAGCCTAGTAGCAGATTTTGCATGGCAAGGGTAGAGGGGAGGCAGTGACAGATGAAACTTGAAATTAAGGAACAAGATACCTCTGACCACACACTTAGCCCATCAATTTGTTATCCTCCTTTGGGGGAGCACAAGGGCAAGGGCCTGTCCTGCTAGTCAAAGTAGGGGGTAGGGTACTTGTTACATAAGTTTGTAACCTGCTCAGATCTAACAGTGCATTTTCAAAAGAGGAGGGAAGATGATGGATGTCAGGTGGAAGCCATTGCAATTGTATACAGCAGAGAGTGATACAGAAAGGGAAGGCAGTTACACTGTAATAGTAGAAGAGGGAGGAATAGGGCCTTTGTTGCCCCCCAAACTGTCATCAGTCTCAGGCAACCTAGATGGCTGTAGCAACAGTCCTCCTGGCTTGAAAATGCTGCTTATGAGTGCCAGGTCCATGTGTGGTAAAACTGCTGCCATTCAGGACCTGATCCTGAATGATCATGTTGATCTGGTGTGTATCAGAGAGACCTAACTGGATGAATTTAAGGATTAATCTCTCTGAGTTTTGTTCACCTGGATTCTCTGTGCAGCAGTAGGCAAGACCTTGGATGCAAGAAAGTGAAGTTGCAGTGGTCTACTGGGATTCCATTCCCTCTGACTAGGTGCCTGATCTTACTGGGTCTGAGTGTATGTACCCGAAGCTAGGTGGTTGGGATGGATAAGGGGTTCTGTTGATGTACTTCCTCTGCCCCCGCAATAATCTCCCTTCCTGAGCTAGCCAAGGTAGTTTTGAGGCTGGTATTGGAGTCTTCTTGACTTGAAGTATTTGACACTGCTCTGCTGGAAGTGGCTTGAAGCTTCATATCTGACCTATAACAACCTGTTCCAAGTAGTATCTGGTTCTACTCATGCTGCTGGGCACATTCTGGATCCTGTTCTTTGTGCTGGCTGGAGTGATGGTGGTTTGAAAACTGTGGAACTATTTATAGTTTTGTTGCTATAAATGGATCACTACCTGCTGTGTTTTAGACTTACTAGGATTCAGAACCTCTGCATGGAGGACTCATTAAAACAATCTTATGGATCCAGATGGATTCTTGATGATTCTTGGGAAGTTTCCTGCTATCTTGGCAGATGATTCTGTTGAGGTCTTGGTTGACCAATGGAAGGGAGGAAATGGCCAATTTAACATAGGCCAAAGCTTATCTGAGGACTTATTCTGGAGCAATACAGATAGCAAAGATATTTTTTTCTCTCCTTCCACTGCATCTGCAAAGAGCTGGCCAACAGAACCGTACTGAGTGATGATAGCCTTTTACATGTGGGCTTACAAGAGGAGGATGCAGACACTTTACAGCCCACTGTGGACAACTCATCAGGCACTTTTTAGATAAAATTGCTTGGATCCACTCTGATAGAGATATTATAATTGATACAGATCCAGAGGATGCAACTTTGGCTCCTGCTTGTCCAGTGATAATGGGTATGCTTCAGTCTGTGCAACTTAAGGATTTGGACAAGATTCTTGGAGCCTTGAGAACCATCAGATATATATTAGACTCCTGCCCTTTCTGGCTTATTAAAAAAGACAGAGGGAGACTGATTGAGCGGGTAGATGGAGTGGTTATTGCCTCGCTAAAATAAAGCAGAGTTTCAGCATGCTTAAAGAAGACAGTTATAAAACCATTACTGAAATAGCCTTCTCTCCCACCATATTAGTTTATTATTGGCCACTCTCTCACATCTCATATTTTTCGACAAGATACTAGAGCATGTGATGGCTTCTCAGCTCCAGGGGTTTCTAGATGAAACATTATCTAGATCCATTTCAGTCTGGTTTAAGGTATGGTTATGGGACGGAGATGGCTGTGGTTGCCTTGTTGGATGACCTACACCAAGAACTGGAGAGTAAAAGTGTGTCCCTTTTGCTTCCACTGGACCTCTTGGTGGCTTTTGATACCATTGACCATGGTATCCTTTTGGGCTACCTTGCTGAGATGGGACTTGGAAATACTGCTTTACAGTGGTTTTGTTCCTTCCTGTAGGGGCAAATCAAAAAGGTGGTGCTAGGGGACTCCAGTTTGACCCCTTGGCCATTGTCCTGTGGAATCTCTTAGGGCTCAGATCTGTCCTCCAGGTTATTTAACATGTAATAAAACCACCAGGCAAAGTTATCTGGAGTTTTGAGGTCCAGTTCCATCAGTACATGGGTGACACCCAACTCTATTACTCCTTTCCGTTTCAATCCAAGGAAGCTCTTTTGATCCTAAACCGGTGCCTGTCATCAGTAATGCACTGGATAAAGGCAAACAAACTGAAACTGAAACTAGACAAAACAGAGGTGCCTGATCAGTTGAAAGGCTGATCAGAAAATAGGGATTCAGCCTGTGTTGGATTGGGTTACACTCTCCTAAAGATACAAGTCTGCAGCTTGGATGTGCTTTTGGATTCAGCCCTGAGCCTGGAAGCTCAGGTCTTCATGGTACAAAGAGTGCAGTTGTAGGTTGGTGTGCTACCTGCATCCACTCCTTGAGAGGTCAGGCCTGGCCATGATGATACGTGACTTAGGGCTTTTTCACACTTTGGGAAGAAAACGGGGCATTCTGTTACTCACCGGACTGGCGTGCTCCCTCCGACGATCCATGCTGATCTGGAGCAGTGCGTGGCTGCGCTACACACTGCTCGGGGGATGAAAATGGCGGCTTCTGGTTGGTGGAGGCTCTCCACCAACCGGAGAAGCTCGCCAGCCGGAAGCTTGCGCTCAGAAGATCTGCAGCCTTGCGCTGATGCGAGCCTGAGATCTACACAGGAGCGCAGTGACGGAGTGGGGCGTGCCGGGCTATTGAAAGAACTGTTTTAAGCGGTCTTTCAATAGCACGGCAAACCACCAGTTCTGGTCATTCCGGAGTGGGCTGAAGTCCGAAACTACAGAAAGTAGTCCGGACCCAGTCCGCCCCTAAGTGCAAACGTCCTTGTTGGAGGACGCGCTGCCCCGTTGTAAAAACAAAATGCGGAAAAGGCCTTAGTTACATCCCATTGGGATTACTGTAACATACTGTATGTGGAGCTTTTCTTAAAGAGTGTTCAGAAACTTCAGCTAGCCCAAAGAGCTGCAGCCAGATCGTTCACTGGGTATTGGTCCCGGGAGCATACAACTCCCTAGCTGAAACAGCTCCCACTGACTTCTGATCCATTTCAGGGCATAATTCAAAGAGATGTTGATGATCTATATAGTTTTATACAGTTCAGACCCAGGTTATTTACAGCACTATACTCTCTGCCATGAACCTGTCTAAGTTTAGATATCTTCTGGGGAGGTCCTACTCTCTGCCCTACCACTTCACAGGTACATTTGGTATGGGAACACAGGAGAGAATCTTCTTAGTGGAACTCCTAGGTTCTGGAATGCCTTTCCCAGAGAGGCTAGACTGACACTCTTCTTACTATCTTTGCACAAGCAGGTAAAACTCTTTTTATTCTGGCAGGCCTCTGAGAATAGTTTTTTCAGTTATTTTTTAAACTATGTTTTAACTGTTGTAAGACACCTCGAGTCCCAAACTGTCAAAAAGATGGGATATAAGTAATGATAATAATAATAATCACGCATGAAGATTGAGACCACTTTTTTCACATAACATTTCACTCCTGGTTTTCTTCCAAGATGTGTTAACATCACGTGGGGAGGGGTGTTATTCTAGTGGTTCATGGAAGACCAATCAATGAGTCACTTTATTCATATGCCACCTTTTCTACAAGACTGGGACTCAAAGCAGTTTACAGGATAAAGTGAAATGCAAGTGAAAAGCTAAGTTCAGATTTACAAGATAAGCATTTCTTTCTTATTACTTTAAATAAGTGCAAAAAGAAACCATTTTTGAGCTACTCTAGCTATCACTGAGAAGATAAAATGTATTCCAAAAATTAATATATGAAATTGTTCTACATCTGTCAATAATAGTCTGTTCAGCCTAGTTCCAGCTCATTTTGCCCCAATATAGAAAGTCTTGTCTCTGATTGCCTGGCAGTCCAGTCCTCTCATTGGTTAGATTGCTATGCTCTGTCTGTCTGATGGTAATGTCTGTGGGAAACATCATGATCTACAACATGATGATCTACAATACTGCTAATGTTGTAGCAGTGATCCACTCACATTACAGCCTAGTGTCTGTGGTTTCTTTCCTTAATCTAAAGTGAAAGAAGATTTATTTGCTCCCATCTCCTGTGAGACCTTGACAGTAGGATCATTTCAAGGAAGTCTTTGAAACCAACTGTCTCAGATAAGGGAGATATAACAAATATGACTCCCCTAGTATGTTATTATATGTATTCTTAAAAATAACGTTCAGAACTCAGGGAATTAATAGTTATTTTCTTTCCTGGTCCAAGAGGAACATAGAAGCATGGGGATCTGTGAAAGAGATTTCAGTGGCATTAAATGTTCTTCTGTAAAGGAGACTGTTAACATATTTTGAGGAGCAGGTATTTTAAATCTGCACTTAGTGTACAGATCAGTTAAGAGACTGAAGATCTGATTAGCCATTCCTGTGTGTTAAAAAGGAAACTGTTATGGTTGGTTTATTGACTCCCTGCTTTAGAGACTGTTACAGAATAAATGAACAAAGGACACAGCAAATGAAGAAATGAGTTCTGGACTGTGTCATCATGAAAGAATAGTCTGTGATTCTTAGTGTAAGTATAAAGAGGTTGCAAGTGCAGAATAATATCCCTGGTTTCAGTGATACAGAGTACAAGCCTTCCGTTATAATGTGCTTTACTGCGTATTTTTCAGTGCCTTCACAATGTCAGGCATATGATTAATTATCCTCGGCAAGATATGAGCTACCAATTAACGCATGGTTCTGATCATAGGCAAGCAATGTGTGGGAGCAACCTGAGGCATTTTTGGCATGTTTAACATATGCTCCTTCTTATCTGATATCTTAGGATATACTGTATGGATATAAATTACATGAAACCACATCAGTACTTACAATGAGGCAGTGAGCTTTGGCTGATTGATAATGGGATTATTACTCCTGTACTTAAGCCATGACACTTCAAATCATGTAATCACTTTATTCCCAAAGACTAAAACAGTTCTCATTCTCACCATGAGATGAGCCAGCTTTCTTTATGGGCTTATACCAATTCCTCAAAGTGATAAAACATAATTATGTCATATGATAATCATGCTGAGTATAGAAGTGCAGCTGTAAATCAAGGCTAACAGCAGAAACAGCAAGTTTGTCTTTGAGTCCTTTATGTTAAGAATTAACTGAATTCTTCAAGTGAGAATCCTAGAAGCTGAACACGATGCACACACAACAGAGGAGCATCCCAGCAAGCTTGGGAGAACCCTTTGGTTTTTAGAAATATCAAAAATCTTTAAGGAAAACAAACCCAAAAGGTCGAAGAAGCTCAAAACAGCTAAAAGAAGACTGAACATGTATGTACCACCTTTTCAAAGAAAAGTGAACGGGACAGCGGGCTGCCATCAGCGTATCTTCTATTTCTAGCCCAGCAGGTCATTATCAAGACTTTGCGACTAAGAACTAGTTCCTTTTGTGTTTTGTCTTCTTTTAGACTGCAAGCCTGAGAGCCTGTGTTAGTCTGTTTATTATTTGTATGTTATCCTGAGACTCTGTTGGCTGAAGTGCAGGATAGAATGCTTCAAATAAATAAAATGATTGGAAGAAATGTTACCCTAAAATGTTGCTGGCTCACAGGTCCACCTGCAATGCCAGTACATGTGACAATGGGGAATTAATTTGCTCAAATTAGAAGGGTAATGCGATCGTTCACCAATGTTTACTGGGTCCTAGCAGGAAAGAACTAGCTAGAGATTTCAAAATAAACTAAAAACGTGTTTGTTGAGGGGAATTCACTCACGCATGCACACAAGATACAAACAGGCACGTGTTCACACAAGAGCTAACCAAAAGATAAAGGGAGACAGAATTATGGATAGCAAAGTGGGGGTTTGTGGTTTATAATTACCAATCCAGAAGAGCAGTGAAGAAGGAATGGAGTGGCTTAGACTTGTATCTAAGGGCAAACTGAATTGGGATTCGGAGCAACGTAGTGGTGTCCAGAATTTCAGGTACTGCATCTGACTGCTCAAAACTGAGGGCTTTTATACTCTATTTCCCTCCTTAAAGGAGCATGGGTTAATTGCTGTCTGGAAGAGTAAACAAAAGGGGTTTGGAATGGACTGATTATTTCAATGTATTGATTGGGTAAGGTAATGGTTTGGTAGGAAATGCACACAGCAGGGGTGCTTGCCTGCTGTATTTGGGCTTGACTATTGTTTTCTGTGGGCAGTTGAGAAGATTAGCTCAAAGCCATTAAGTCAAGCTTTCTCAGCTAATCCACAGTGAATTCATGACCTAGCCATGCTGAGGTCACCTCCAATCTACCCTTGTACGTCTCCCTAACCAGCGTCCCTCCTCCACATGGCCTTTCAGCCATAAGTGTAAATAACTTAAGTTCAATTAATATTTGCCAATTAGACCAATTAATATTTGTCCATTAGCCCATATCAAAGCATGGGATTGTATGGCTGCTAACAGGAACATTTTGTGATCATGGACAGACTTTTAAAATCAATCATATTAACATTTTCCCAGATGGAAACATTATGTAGGGACTAAAAAGTTTTTTAAGTGGATCAGTGAAGAGAAAAGGCTTTTAGTTCGGCCTTTTTGTGGATACAGCTAGGGAGAAATTATAACTATGTATTTCACATGAAAATATTAATGCAATCACTTTTTAAAGTGTATCAGTGAGGACAGAACTTAACATTGATAGTTGCTGCAGGCTTGATCTTCTAGTGACTGCAGTGGATGCTTTCATGTTGTGGTTTCCACAGTATAGGTTTTCAACATATGTCATTCTTATTATTAGATCTGAATGTTTTAATTGGTTAAATGGTCTGCATTGTCAAAGGACACCAGCTGAGTTAGTATAGTTACTGGGAATGATCCAGCTCCTAGGGTTTGGTACATATATACTCATCTTTCTGCCCCCTGTCTAATATAATGCATGATATGTGCTGCTCCACATCTTTGTGCATAGGGCCCCAATTTGTTGCATGGTTTTTCTTCCCATCCCCTCAAAAATAAAATAAAATGTGTAAATGAAATTAATTTACAGACTTATGCCTTCATGAAATTAATGTGTTTATAGACTTATGTCTTCATCACATCCCTGACATTATTAAGTTCAGGGAAGTGGCGATTATGTAAAAGTCAAATTCCTTAATGGTTCTTGAACAACAAAGCTCAATTCATTAGTTTATCAAATTCTGTGAATCAGAATACATTATGCAAAATACACACACAATACAGCTGTTGTTTGATGAGTAGATTGACTAGTTTTCATCATTGCAAATAACACAATAAAGGAAGAAGAATAGGAACTAACGGAATGACTGGGAAGAAAGGGTCAGGAACGCTGAGACAAGGGGCATTTCCGCACTAGGCTGTTACAGCCCTATGATTCCACTTACAACATCCTGTGGAATCCTGGGGTTTGCAGTTTTGGGAGGGGCCACCTGGCCCCTCCCGAAACTGCAAACCCCAGGATTCCATAGGATGTTGCAAATGAAATCATAGCACTATAACAGTCTTGTGCGGAAGCGTCTAAGGCTTTACACAGAGTGACAGAGAAGCTGTGAATAGTGAAGAAGCTGCTCATCCTAGTTGTTGTTGTTGTTGTTGTTGTGTGCTTTCAAGTAGTTTCTAACTTATAGTGACCCTAAAGTGGATGTATCATGAATTTTCTTCTGGGGCTGAGAGAGTATGATGTGCCCAAGGTCACCCAGGGGGCTTCTGTGTCTGAGTGAGGAATGGAACCCTGCTCTTCAGGGCTGTAGTCTAGTATTCAAAACACCACACCATGCTGGATATTGAATACTATATCAAGACATGGACTTTTTAACAGACAAGACATTTCTCTTTTAGGATGTATCTCTGTGATCCTGAGCTCTAGGAACACTAATATTTTAAAAACCAACACATTTTCATGTGTCTAATGCTCTATTAGGCAAACATTTAGATATGGACCTAGATTTAAATTGTTGTTCTTGTGGCTGTCATCATCATTATCTCAGTTTTGCAATCTACCAGATGTTATGGTAATATTATTAGTATTAGTATTCCTTTACCTTTCACCAACTCTAGCGCTCAGGCTGGCTTACAAAGTTATAATAGGTACAGATAAAAGTCCATATCATTAAAACATACAAAAGTAAAAATACAATTAGACTGTAAATAGAATTAAAACCAATTAAAACCAATTTTAAAACATACTCCTAGAAACAAATACAGACAGTGCAGGACATTATTAAAAGATCTTTCACCATATGCACACAGTTCCAAAGGCTTGTCTTTGCCTACCTCTGGAAGGATACCTTAGAGGGTGCTGATCCAGACCTCTCTAAGAAGGGAGTTTCAGTACTTGCGAATGGCCACTAAGAAGCTCCTATGTTCCCACAAGATGTACTTGTGAGGGTGGTGGGAACAGTGCCGTTTACCTCTAGAAATATACCGTTTCACAATTTTAAATGCAAATGTTAAGAGCATACTACAGGATTGAGAGGAAAATGGAGGAGAGAAGAAACCGTGATCATGGTTGTGAATTCTGTACATGATGCTATGGATAAAGTGCTCAGTGCCAAATCCTGTGATTTACTGCTTGATCACATTGTTACCCTGATTTCTGGGGGTCCCGGGAGGGACACCTAAATGTGCTCCAAATATCACAAGGTGGAGAATTAGCTGAGAGCACAAGCTAGCACTACGAGAGGCAGGGTAACGTAGCGAGATCTTTAACCCTATGTTTACAGGGTCAGGCCGCAACAAGAACTAGGCAAGTTGTTCAATTAAAATATTTTATTAAACTTTCCTTAATTACACAAACAATGACACATGCACTCACGCACTCATCCAAGAACTATGGAAGCAGAAAGTGAGGAAAATTGGTAGGGGTTTTCAGAAGATTTCTGGGGTGATACTCCACCTGATCCTGCAGTCCAGTGAAAGAGAAGATAATGATCGAGGCTTGGGTTCATGGCTTCCCAGCACATGGAGGCTGAGGGGAGGCTCGCCAAACAGAGCAGCAGCAGTTCAGGATGCAAGGCACAAGCATTCCGACAAGAAGCTCAAACCTGGGGTTTTTATAGGGAAGATCGTACCTGGAGGCTAGCCCTCTCCCGAGGAGAACAATAGGGTTTTTAGTGGAGACAAAGCCTCCGAAAGGTCAAAATCAGAATTGATGAGATTTAGCCAGCATTGCCAATTGTTAGAACAGTATGCAGATGAGGAGCGCTTAGCGTTTGTATAGAGTAAGCAGTTCGGAGCGGAGAGCCCTTGCATTTGCTTAATGGTTGGCTGTGTCTGGAGGGTACTACTGACTGTGCGGCAGATAGTTGTTTACTGGCCTAGACTTAGCTTGCGTAATTAAGGCCATGCGGCCGTGCCTGCCTACACAGGCTCTCCATGACCCTTTCAGACACGTGGAGTTCATCTTATGAAGTGCCACGTGGAAATATTAACTATAACCAATATGAAATTGTAGACCTCAGGCTCAGGCCAGATAACCGCAGTAACATCATCTATGCTGTAAATTAAGCTACATTTTTGGACTACAAATCCCAAAGTCCCTCAGCCACTGGCCTTGCTGGCTGACAAATTTTGGGAGCTATAGTCCAAATAAGTAATTCAGATAAGGCTCAGAGGGAACTGGCGCTCTTGCCTAGTCATTAACTTTTCTTGTTAGTGAATAGTACCTTGATTTGGTACTCCTTGCAGAACAGTGCAAAATTAGTAATGGAGGAATATTTTGTTCAGTCACTTTTTTCAGAATATTGCATTACAGTTCTCAGTTTTGCTTAAATGCACCTGTCAGGGAACGTGCACACAAAATGTTGTTTATTAATGAAAAAAATGGGCAAAGCAGCAGTATAGTAAAGAAAATGGCTTGGGGGAAATGTACATTTTAGATATAATTATCTGCAAAAATCTTATGTGAAGAAACAGTCACACAAATATGCATACCAGTTTGGTGCTGTGATGCAGAAGAAGAAGGAAGCAAAATTAAGATGGCAAAAACAAGCAACTAAAATCAACAGATTCATCGGTCTGTACTCAAGATTTGTTCCTAAGACAGTTTGGTGTTAATGCATGAAGTCTCTTGGTTACATAGCAAAGAAAAGCTGTGATTTAGCCAGTTCTTATTTGAGCCACTCCATCCTATTTAGCCAAAAGTGTGTGAAGACAGATCTTTATGTCAAACAACAGATGCAGGACCAGAGCTTGGAAGAGTTACCTTTTGGATGACAACTCCCAGAATCTTTCAACCAGCAAATTCTATTGCAGTTGTGCAGATCAGATTATAAGGTATTGCACAGTGATGTGCATTCTTAAATTCATGGTGCCCAACAGGGATTTATTCTCTAGAATGCAGTTTAGGATTGTATCCTTAATGTACCTTCTAGTCATTTATAAACATTGTCAGTCACAGATGTACATTGAAAATCTTGGGTGAATGAAAAGATAGTCAACGTTCATTGATCTATCTCTGCCTTTTCAGTCCTTCATGCTGCATTTGGATTTATCAGCATTGCTGTGAGAATGCCAGCAGCTGCACCATTTTTACATCCTCTGTATGTAGGAAGTAGCAAACAATATTTCTGTTTTGAAACCAGTTATTTACATAAGAGTCCAGAGGAACAAGGTCAAGATGGTGAGGTGTCTAGAAACCAAGAGCTATAGCAAAAGGTTGAAAAAATGTGATATGTATAGTTAAGGAAGAAAGACATAAGGAGGGAAATTGTGGTAGTTTTCAGTGATTTAAAGCAGGGATTGGCAACAGCATAGGAGGCAGGAATAATTTTTCCTTTCTGTGCCCATCTGGCAGCCTGTATGAACAAGTTTCAGCTTGTACTAAGTGATATGATATCACTTCTGGCCACCATTTTGGCCAATTTGTAGCCATTTCTCCCTTTCTTTCTGGTGTCCTGAGGAGTTTTGTGGGGCTTTGTAAGGTTAGCAGAAGAAAAATGTTGCATTTTTAAGCAGTTTTCATTTGTTTAGGGGCAAAAATAAAATAAAATTAAAAAAATTCTTAAAATTGCCTCCAATTTTTTTTAAAAATTGGTGGGGTTGGGGACTGGAGAAGTCTTCTGGGGAATCCAAAAGGTCACACTTAGGAGTGTCAAAACTTTGCTCATCCAAGATCTGAAAGATTGTCAAGAAGAAGTTGGATCAGTCTTGTTCTTTGCAAAAGCAATGAGTGGCGGGTGTGAAGATTTTGGCTAAATATTAGGAGAAATTTTGTAATAGTAAGAGTTATTTGACAGAATGTTGCTATTGTTGCTGTTGTTAACCATTTTATTCGTGCCCTGCCTTTTGCCCACAATTTTGACTCAAGATAGCTTACAAATTAAAGCAAGTCCAATATACTTAAAACATACCACCCCCCCAACTACATAAAAATGAAATTAAACTATTAAAAACAGTTTAAAACATAATTATAAATGTTTAAAAGCACTTTTAAAACAGTACAGTTTTAAATTTAAATTTACAATTTAGAAAACAGTACAGTTAAACAGTATGGCATGCTCTTAGAAACTCTCTGTTTAAAGACCTTCAGTTCTCAAAAGTCTGTCAGAATAAAAATGTCTGCTTGGCAACAGAAGCAGAGCAAGGAGGGAGCCATCCTAACCTCCCTAGAAAGGGGGTTCTAATGCCTAAGTGAGGCCACAAAGATGATCTTGTGGTTACTAATTGTGCCTGTGAAGGTGGTGGGATTGAAAGAAGGGCATCCCCTGAGGATCTCAGGGCGTGAGCAGGCTCATATGGGGAGATAGGGTCTGTTTAATAGATTGGACTTATAGGGATTTATAGGTTATAACTAGCACTTTGAATGGTGCATGGGAACAGACAGACAGATAGGCAGTGGAGCTATTATAGCAGAGCACTTGTATGTTCCCTGAAATTAGTCTTAGTTAGCAACTTGGCTGCAGCTCTTTGTACCATCTTAAGTTTCCAACAGTCTTCAAGAGAAGCTCCCTGCAGAGCATGTTACAGTATCTAAACAGGATTTTAGTCAGGCAGGTGTCACTGGGGCCAGACCAGCCATCTTCAGAAACAGATGCAGGTGGTACACTGGCTTTAAGTGTGCAAAAACTTTGGCTCCTTCAGAAATTTAGGGATGGTCTCTCTTTTGTAGGAAGTATTTAAACAGAGGCTGGAAGGTCCTATATCAAGACTGTTGTTGTTGGATCCAGCATTATTGTTCCGTCACTTCCTGGAAGTTGCGCTAGATAACATTCAGTCTTCCTTTCAACTTAAAGTTTGTCATCAAAAAATCTATTTTTCACAAATAAAAAAATGTTGAACTATGTGGAAATGA
This sequence comes from Iguana delicatissima, assembly GCA_948472985.1. Lineage (NCBI taxonomy): Eukaryota > Metazoa > Chordata > Lepidosauria > Squamata > Iguanidae > Iguana > Iguana delicatissima. Next base: position 803,439 of record CAOKZL010000166.1, on the reverse strand, counting down.
AGTATTACTAAAGCATAGAAAAGTTACTTTCCTGGATTTCTCCTATTATCTCCCATGAGATTCTGGCAGTTATAACTTCTGCAAGCTCCGAGTGTTGCATATGTGCATTATTCCATTTTCAAATTGCCATTCCCAGCTGTCCCTGCAAATCCCCTTGTCTCAATCTGAGGCTTCTCCCAAGAAGGACCAGTTCTTAGAACCTGACTTTCCATTCTTAGATGTTTTAGTTCCCTGTTCTAGAATGAGTACTTGCAAAAGTTACTTTTTTTTTGGAAATATAAGTGCCAAAATATTTGAGGGAATATTGACCATACTGGGTAAGGGATTCTTGTATTCCAGAAATGTAACTTTTCCCATGCTTGGCTAGACTACTGGCCATAGATAGGAGGATGAGTTCATGTCCTCTGTCTTTAGGGAAATAACATTTAAAATGTCATGTTTGTAGACTTTTCAAGTAAATAGAGTGTTTTGTACTATCTGTGCCAACTTCAATTTTCAATAAGGAGGAAGTTGAAGAATTCTGATACTCCTGTCAGTCAGTCCTAGAGGCCCAAGTTACTTTATATAGAATGATGATGTTTACATATTAGCTATTATTGTCAGACCAATCCTAGCTATTTTGGCATTACTGGTAAAATTAGTTTTGCTTTCTTCCTCCTAGAAGCACAACAAGATAGCACGTATCTTAGGATTTACTACTGAAAAATCAACTGTCTGAATATTATTATAATTAATATTGGTATCACTATCATTTTTGTTATTTATACTGTATGATTTAGTTTTGTACTTACAAAAATAGAACAGTACAAACAGAACAAACAGAACAATATAAAACATAACCCAAACAAAGTGACTCATGCTGATTTCAGGTGGGAATGAAAGTGAAACACGTATTCTGTCCTGGTGAAATTATTATGACATTAAAATGCTTTTCTTTCTCTGATTTGTACTTGCTGAGCGTAACCAGAGGAATATGCTCAACTACTGACATGCCTTGCCTTAGTTTACTAACAAGTTTACAGTGTCAAACTTGCAAACCAAAAACATATTTCTTCCAAGCACACAATTAGAGACAAATGCAAACTGCAAAAAAATGTTTCAGTATATTCTCTAACAAATGTGTTCCTGTTCAGAGTTCTGTCCTGGAAGACAATTCTTTCTGCCATCTATTCCTCCCTCTGTTTTACTGCTTCCAGCCCCAACACTGAACATTCATGGCTCCTGGTGTTCACTGAGCATGTTTGGTCCACAGTGGGCTGTTCTTTTTTTGGAGGGGGTGCCTCTTTGGGGTAGGTTTTTAATTATATTTTTGCTGTGATGTATTTAAGTCTTTCACTCCAAGTCTCAAGTCAACTCACAAGTCTGTACCTTCAAGTCTCAAGTCCTTGTTAAGATACTTTCAAGTCTAGTCTCAAGTCAAGTCTCAAGTGTGGGAGCCAATTTTAAGCCAAAAAAAAAAAAAAAAAAGTGGTGTTGAGGTGTATGGTGGGGGTCAGTGGGCTTACAAGGGCCTGCAGCTTCAGAAGTGGCTTCAGGTCCATCTTACTCCCCATTCCTCAAGCTAGAGGCATTTGTGTCAATCGGCATAAAAGAGTCTGCAGCTTCTGAAGTGGGGAACAGGATCCTTCTTACTCTCCATTACTGAAGGTTCAAAAGCTTTAGAAGGAAGGATCCTTCCTCCTCAAGCCTGTTGCCTAACACACTTGCTGTTCCCCTCTGAGAAATGTGCCCTGTGCTCTTGGGGTGAGTTTTGCCTTCTGCTATTAGGAAAAATTTTAGAAGACTCCTCCAATATGCAGCTTGGACAGACTGCCAAGCAGACCTCAACCCTGCCTCAAGCCTGTTGCCTAACGTGTTTGCTGTTCACATCCAAGAAATGCACTCACACTTGGGGCTTGAGACAGATCGACATGTAACCAGTAGGCATAAAGAGATGGAAGCATTATTCAAAATCATAAAGTTTCTGGATGAATGGTTACGTTACTGAACTAAGGGCAGCAAGTTAGTCACTCAAAATATACAAGTCATGAGTCAAGTCAGTGTATCATTTATTGTTGAGTCCAAGTTGAGTCACTAAAGTGACTTAAGTCTGAATCAGTCGACTCACGTCTATGTCACTGTACTTTTGTAAACTGGGTTTTCCTGAGTGTGCCAGTGCCTTCCTCTTATTTCCAGTGCTCTCATTTTGTGACCGTATCTGTTAGTACAAGGCTATTGAGTCTGCTGTTAGTGGGAATGATTACCTGGATATGTTCCGGTACCCACACTGTTAGTCATGCTTAGTAGCAGGCCTACTGAAGTCAATGGGGTTTTAATTAATTTAAATTAGTTTCTTTTTTTTAATGGGTCTACTGTATAGACGACTAAGTTTAGATCCAGCCCATTCTTGTAAACAAAAAAATGACAAAGGAACTGTTTAGAAATACTGATCTTCATGAGAAAATAATAACTATTGTCTTCTTAATCCTTACATTGGATCCCTCTTTCTTTGTGTTGACAAATAGTCTTTCCTCCATACACATTTGTAATGTTAGTGTCTGTATGCTTTATCCTCCATATACATGTGCTGCTTTACAAAGCACTATTTGCAGTGTGACAAAATTTATTAAATTGCATTACAGTTATGCAAATTTCATTTATATAATGGTGCAATATAGATGTCATCCTTTGCTCAAGTGGTACATGTGGGAAGTTTATGGGATGGTGCAGTACAGCTATAAGAAACTATGGGGCTCCAGTTGGGAGGCAAATCTGATGACTCACTGTTCATCTGAGATAGATTGAAGGGGATAATTACATTTTGATGACCTAAAGTGAGAGAAGCAGCTTTTAAACACGACTGTTGTACAGAAAGGGGGGAAATGCATCAACCATCTGATAAAAGGGAATCCTGAAAAAAAAGATAAAACTCTATGGGATTGTGGTTCTATGATAAAATTCAGGTTATAATGATTTCACAGTAATTATGAATATTTCAATCAGGATAGAGGTTGCAGGAAGATTTGATAATACATAGCAAAAGTAGATTTTGCATGAGATTTGAGTGGAACACCACCTACTCACTGATGAATAATGATCCCTTGCAATTCCTTTCTGAGTATTAAACTCATGAGTAATAAAAACATTAAAGTCCCAGGGTAGTGGTTTGGTAGTACTTGCTTTGAAGATGGGGAAAAGTAGAAATTTTTACTTGAGATATCCTTATTTATTTTTCTACACCACTGACTTTGAATGAACGTGTTCTTATGCCATTGTGTCTAAATTCAGGCACTCTATTGGCCTACAGCTTTCCTGGCATGTGTAACTTTCTGAAATGGACAAATCACACTTGTGTAATGCACTAAAGTATAGTATGCTGTATTTGGAGGCAGAGAATCTTTCTTAACTTGAAATATACTGGATGATCTTAAGAGAAGTATAGAATCATAGAATCATAGAAATGTAGAGTTGGAAGAGACCACAAGGGCCATTCAATCCAACCCCCTGCCATGCAGGAAAACCCTCAAAGCACACCTGACAAGTGGCCATCCAGCCTCCGCTTAAAAACCTCCAACGAAGGAGACTCCACCACACTCCGTGGCAGCACATTCCACTGCCGGACAGCCCTGACCGTCAGGAAATCCTTCCTGAGGTTCAGGCGGAATCCCCCCTCCTGCAGCTTGTATCCATTGCTCCTTGTCCTGGTCTCAAGAGCAGGAGAAAACAAGCCCACTCCCTCCTCGACATGACATCCCTTCAAATATTTAAACATGGCTATCATGTCCCCTCTCAACCTTCTCTTCTGCAGACTAAACATACCCAGCTCTCTAAGTCTGTCCTCATAGGGCATGGCTTCCAGGCCCCTCACCATTTTGGTTGCCCTCCTCTGGACCTGCTCCAGCTTATCCATATCCTTCTTGAATTGGGGTGCCCAGAATTGGACACAGTATTCAAGATGAGGTCTAACCAATGCAGAATAAAGTGGTACCAATACCTCCCTCGATCTAGACACCATACTCCTATTGATGCAACCAAGAATTGCGTTGGCTTTCTTGGCTGCCGCATCACACTGCTGACTCATGTTCAGCTTGTAGTCTATTAAGACTCCTAGATCCCTTTCACACGTACTGTTAGCCAGCCACATGTCCCCCATCCTATATTTCTGCATACCATTTTTTCTGCCTAAGTGTAGGACCTTACATTTCTCTCTGTTGAAATTCATTTTGTTAGCCTTGGCCCAGCTCTCCAATCTGTCCAGGTCCTTTTGAATTTTGTGCTGCATTTCCCCCACTTCCTCACCTGTTCCCCAACAGCCAGGATGAGTGTTTTTATCCTTTTGGGAAAAAACTGAGGCGAAGAAGGTGTTGAGGAGTTCTGCCTTTTCTCTTCCTCCTGTTATTAATTCACCATCTTCCCTGTGCAGTGACCCTATTGTCTCCTTCTTTTCAGTACCTGGAAAGTATGGTAATCATTCCCCAACATTTATTGAATTAAATATGGACTGGCAAAGCTATGAGTTTTAGTTTCTCATTTTTTCAGTCCTATATTAATTTTTCCCATTCTCTCATCAGTTTGTGATTTTTAAAAACAGAAAGTCTGTACACATTTACCTGCACATTAATTCTATTACATTTAGTTTGTAGGCTGATCTTTTAATATTATTGTCTTCCAAGCTCTTTTGGAATTGCATTACAGAAAATTGTATTACAAATTAGGATAGTACATCCTGCCCCCAAATTGTTCCAGAACCTGTTTTGGTGATACAGATCTAGCCCCAATTTGATGTGAATTGGGATTTGGAAATCTGGATTTCTAGTTTACTTCTGTTAAAACCCCCCCACAAAATAGCTATAAATTTTTATTTTTCTCATACAGTTCCATAAAATTTAGAAACATGGTAAACCCAATAGACAGAATCAATACAGTTTCAAACAGATAGCTTCAAGGGGTTTTGTGCTAGACTACTTACCTATTAAATGTGGTTGTTACAGCCTCGTGTACCTCCCAAGATTGATGTGGTTTAACTGGCAAATATTATTTGAATGGCACTACCTTAATTGGCATCGATATAAAATGGAACCTGAGGTGACTTGGAAGGTCAAGCTGGAAAGAGGAAGATTAGTGAATGTAAATGTGAGATTGCAAGGCAGGTCAGTCACACCCTCTCCTAGGCAAAACTAAAGTCACTGTCAGGCAGATTGCAAGGCAACTCTAGAGACAATAGGCTTATGCTAAAAGCTGAACATTGTTACCCTGATTTCAGGGGGTCCCGGGGGGACACCTAAATGCGCTCCAAATATCACAAGGTGAGGAATTTAGCTGAGAGCACAAGCTAGCACTGTGAGAGGCAGGGTAACGTAGCAAGATCTTTAACCCTATGTTTAGGGGGTTGGGCCACGACAAGAACTAGGCACGGTTGTATAATTAAGAGATTTTATTGTAATATCCACAATTCGGCACACAAAGACACATGCACTCATACAAGAACTATAGAAATAGAAAGTGAGGAAACTTGATAGGGGTTTTAAGTGGGTTTCTGGGGTGATACTCCACCTGATCCTGCAGTCTGGGGAAGAGAAATAGAGTTCGGAGCTTGGATTCGTGGTTTCCCAGCATGTGGAGGCTAAGGGAAGGCTCGCCAAACAGAGCGGCAGCAGTTCAGGATGTACGGCATGAGCGTTCCGACAAGAAGTTCAAACTTGGGGTTTTTATAGGGAAGTTTGTACCTGGAGGCTAGCCCTCTCCCGAGGAGAACAATAGGGATTTGAATGGAGACAAAGCCTCCAAAAGGTCAAAATCAGAATTGATGAGATTTAGCCAGCACTGCCAATTGTTAGAACAGTATGCAGATAAGGAGCGCTTAGCAATTGTATAGACGGACGCACTAATCCCGCCAAGCAAGCAGTTTGGGGCTGAGAGCCCTTGCATTTGCTTAATGGTCGGCTGTGTCTGGAGGGCACTACCGGCTGTGCGACACATCATTGTTTACTGGTCTAGACCTAGCTTGCATAATTAAGGCCATATGGCCGTGCCTGCCTACACAGGCTTTCCGTGACCCTTTCAGACACGTGGAGTTCATCTTATGGAGTGCCACGTGGAAATATTAACCATAACCAATATGAAATTGTAGACCTCGGGCTTGGGCCAGATAACCGTGGTAACAACATCTCTGAGTAGAAAGGGGAAGTTCCTACCAAACTGTGATTGTTCTAACCCTGATTGCTCACACCTGAATGTTTCCCTGCTTTGTTTTCCCAACCTTCCCCAATACAGGGCTATTACAACAACCTTTGTCACCTAAACACTAAGACCATTAACTCTGTCCAGAGCTCATTATTTGTGTTGCAACTCCCATTGTCCACTTGGCTGTGAGAGCAATTCACACTCATACCCATAGGGTAGATTTTGGGTATAAAAACCCTCAATTTCGAGCAGTTTCTCAACTTACAGAATGCTACACTGTCCATTTGATTTCCAAATAAGAACTGTCCTTAGGTGCCTTCCTAAGCCACATCACTGCTTTTCTTCGCTTCTCTCTAGACCAGTAATTATCACCCGAACCCGAAAAGTCCTCTATCCATAACTTTCCCCCTTTTCCTCAAGTTAGTCCTTGTGTGAGTGTTTGAATTTTTTGTGTGCGTGTATGAATCTTTCAATAAAACACATTTTTAATTTACCTTTTGGGTTCTCTGGCTGGTTTTTTCCTGTATGACCCCATAAACATCAGTGAAAAGATCTCATTAAGTTACCCCCCTCTTGCAGGCCTCCTAATTTTGAGCTAATTAATTCTCCATTGTCATGTGGAGGTACTGGCATTGCAGGTGGACCCGCATCACCTGCGTTTTGGGGTAACATGTTTTTAAAAAGGTCTTTACTCCTTAGTCTTAGACCATTCATTTTGTTTCTGTTCTAACATTGCCCCCTAGTTTTGGGGAGTCTGTAGCATCTAGACAATAGATAGCACTTTTCAGACCTAGAGAATCCTTCAGCTTGACAGTTGAAGAACTCTAGAAGAACAAATATAGTAGGATTCTGGGAAGCTGCAGACATGGGCAAAGAGACAGATAGAGCATCATTCTTCGGATACTTCTTACCTCATGAGTCAGAGTGGCAAGCACAAAGCATCAATCAATTATGTCTGTTAAAGTTTTAACTAGTGATCATGTATAATGATAATGGAATTACAGTTTTCTTGAGGAGAGGATACTTTTATTTTAGTTTAAGCAGCCCAACTTAGGTGATTCAGTGGTAGCCACATATTTCTCCTGCTCTATCTCTTCCATATTTGTCCACCTGCCTAAGCTTCTTGATTGGAAGGAGAGTCTTTACAACTGCTCTCATTAGGGGATGCAATACCTAAATGTTCCAGTTCTATGGGTCTTTCCCCTACTGCTTGACTGCTGGACATTCTGGGCTTTTTGCTGAATAAGAATATTATGTTTTATGGTTCCTCTTAAGGAGCAGGCTCTTGATGCTGATGCCTTAGCAATTTACCTCAACTCACTTGTTCCACATAGCGAAAGTAAATAGCAAACCTGGGATTCACTCTTCCTCAAGATATTGTCTAAAACAGTGTTCTTCTTTTCTGTTGTTACTCATTCTGACTGCCTTCTATCTAGGACTGCTTTTGTTACAGTGCTTCTTCTTCTTCTTGTCTGCCTCTGATCATCAGGCTTATACAGAGATCCCCCGACAGTGGAAGTGGGCTCACCCCCCCCCCAAATTACTGTCCCTTCCATTTACTACTGTAGGTATAGGTAACCCAATTGGCCTCTCTTTATTGCTAGCAGTACTATGTGGAATTGTATTACTGCTGCAGAGATGCCTTATGGTTAATTAAGCTAAACTAGTGGCCCAATGTAATAAAAGTAAAAATAATTGTTAAAGCTGTCAGTGATATATAAGTTTAATTAATATGGAGATTTAATTAAATGAAGTGGTTTGCTTGCTCAGACAAATTGACAATAAAATATTGTGGCTGGCATCCTGTTGAGGAATGACAATGTCCTAAGCCCAACTTATGACATAGTGATTATTCCAATTCATATTTATGGTTGTTGCAGGATCACAATAACAAAAAATACCCTCCGAATCCTACCTCTGAATTCTTGTAGCCCTCGCAAGGCAGCCATTTCCAAGGCACTAGAGAGTGGCACAGTGAGTAATGATGTGTCCAATCCGTTCCTGGCCATGAGGTGTGCTCACCCTTTCTTCATTATCTGGTTGATCTTCCAACTTTTAAAATGAAGTTAGCCTTTCTGCATGCTAGATTGAATGTTCTCCCACTGGCAATTCGGATGGGCAGGTACAATAATGTTCCTATGAAGGACAGAGTATGTGTTTGCAACTCTGTTTCAATAGAAGATTTAATTCATGTTCTGCTTGAGTGCCCTATTTATAATGATTTTAGGAGCAAGTATATTTTTCGTTTTTTGAAGTCTTTTAAGGGAAGTTCTTTCTTTGTGAAGGTCTGTTTTCTGCTATCTGATACTGTGAAATATGTGTCTTTTAGAGCATCTAAATTTCTTGTCAGGGCCTTACAATTACATGCTATAAACAAGGGGGGTATGGAAAGTGATTTATCTATTGTTGATTATATATTACATGTAAATTGGCTGGATTACCCTTTCTTATTTTATTTTATTTTATTTTTATTTTTGTGCAATGGCTGGCTGCTAAAATGCAATAAACTTGACTTGACTTGAGGTGTGCTCAAGTCAAGACAGACAGCGCGACAGGATCATGACAAGAGTCTCTGCATTTGTCTGTCTCAGCATACCCATGAACAAAAGAGGGATGGACACATTATTACCACTGCCCCACTTTTAGAGCCTCAGGAAATGGCTATATTGTGAGGGCTGAGGGGCTCCCAAGGTGAGATTTTGGAGGGTGGCATTGGGAGATATTGTAGCTACATCTCCATAGCTATGTCTCCTGATACAGGGTCTTGGTAAAGGGTTCAGCTGCAAGGAAGGACTTCTTATGGGTAGGGACTTCCTCAAAAGTAGAGAGCTCTAGAATGTCAGCAGCTGAGCTCTTGGTTGGGCCTAGCAGCTTAGCATGTATGCTTCCCTCCTAGGCTAGTAAAACCTGTGTTGTTCCCAAAGCATTGCTCATAAACTTTTGCACCTTAAACTTTGCTGCAACTGATCTGTAAGTGGCTGACCTATGTTTGTGTTTGATCTTTCTTTCTAGGATCCCCTTGCTTTCTTGTTGTGTGGAATTTGATGAATTAAGGACTGTTGTTTGTTGATGAACCGTGGACTGTTGTTTGGCTCTGGACTCAGGTCCACCTCAACAGCTCTTGTTACTTACCGGTAGGATTCTATTTTACCCTGGAAATGCTGTTGACTCTCCTCCTGCATTCTTCCTGCTTGCCTTGTCTATTTGTGCTGCAGGCTCTGTCCAGCCCTTGAACCTAAATCTGTGGGCTTTTTTGCTGTGTCTTGCCCATCCTGGAGCAGGTTACCTCTTTAGAACACTACCTTAGTATTTTTCAATTTCTGAATCATACTGCTTTCATTTCTGTCTTGACTTTCCTAAGGTGCACTTCTTGAATGTGCCCCTTGAAGCAATGGACCCAGCTTTGGAAGCCATGCCTCCTGAGTTTTGTGTCCTAGATGATGGCTAATTGTGGAGAATCAGCAGAAAGGAAGAGAGCATGATGTGTTCGTAGAGACAAATTCACAGAAATACTGTTTTATTTATTTCAATACAATATTTAACTAAATATTAATTAATTAATTAATTAAAATATGTGTATCCCACCCTTTATTGTGGGATCTCAGAGTGGCATACAGTATTAAAAGAACACTCTCAGATTGAAACCATACATAAATAAGATAAAATATTAAAGAAGACACCTATTTTAAAAAAATGGTGGTTTATTTTTGGAAGTTGTTAAAACTATGAATATGAGCACTTTGAAAGAAATTAGCCCTCAAAGGCTTTAATGCCATGTTTTGGCTCAGTGCCAGAATGAAACCAATGTTGGTACTGGTCAGACCTTCAAGGGAGGGCATTTCACATTTAGGGTGCCACAGTTTAGAATGCCCCCTCTTTCTAGTGGTGGAACACAGAGAAGGGCCCTTCCTCCAGACCCCAGGTTTGGGGCACATATATGTAAGGAGAAGAACCATTACATGACCTGAAAGTGGTTATTGAAACAGAAAGCCATGAATGAAAAAATTAGTCTAAAAGCAGAAGTGTCTTCATACCCGTGTGTAAGGCTGACCTTACCCATTTGCACATTTTTTGCTCCATTTACCCTGCTAGGATGATCCGTGTTGATAATCTCTGATCATATAGTTGAAATATTCACATACATCCCACAGAGGTGTAGAGCACACTTTGAGAAAGAAGCTGGCCAAAGTAGTACATCTACCCTGCCCACTAAAGCTGATCAGACTTGCAGTTCAATCTTAGTCCAGTTCAACAAACAAACAAACAAACAAACACACATTAAAAATAGCTGGATGTGTCTCTACTCATCCCCCTTGCCTTCCAACAATGGCTCTGTTGGAAGGGCTGTCCTGCTTACAAGATGAGTTTTGGGAAAATATTGTATGGTAATTGTATGGTGAGAATAGAATTCTGACCTGCGCAACCACGATAAAAGCAAGTTGCAATGGTGTAAGTCTAGTTTACACCATTATATAAATGTTGGCTTGCCAAGTCCATTGGTTCAATAGGAATTGGAGTCCCACAATATCTGGAGGTCTGTAGGTTCCTGACCTGTGTCAGTGGATTTATACTGGCATGCCACCCTTAGCACATCTGACCTACTCTGATTTCAGAAGCTAAGTAGATCTGAGCTTCCTGAGTTACTTGGATGGGAAACAACCAGAGAGTAAATACTACAGATATCCAGGAAGGGCTAGGGAGAAACCTGAAATCCTGGGGATCTACTGCTCCTGGTCAAAGTTAACAGTGCCGGAATAAACAGACTAATGGTCTGACTCAGGATAAGGTATCCTCCTGTGTTCTTATGAATACAGCCTCTTCAAATGGTTGAAAAGCAGACTGCATGTTTTACAAAAAGTGAAATATGTTGATTCAAGGCTTTGCTGAACATGATCCTTATTGCAAGTAAAAACTGGAGAATGGCATTTCTGTACATAGAGTGTGGGAGCAGCACAGTCAAGAGACAAGTCTCCTTGAGTAACTCCTAAGAATTACCTAATGCTCTTTTGCTTTTGTTTAGGTGAATGGAAATAACCACAGGGAGTATTACTGCCTTAAGGCAGGAAAGTAGAGCTGAGCATCTTGACAGATGGCTATCCAGCCACCTCTTACAAGTTTCCAGTTATGGAGATTTCATTTGAAAGAGCTTGTTATTTTCATAAGTACAGTAGAACAGAGAGACACTGAGGCACAGGATTTAAAAAAAATAAAAAAAGATGGGGAGGATGTCCTTTGACTTTCTGAATTTCTGTGAAAATGAAATGGACCATATCAGGGCTTTCCCCACCCTTTCTGAAACATTTTGAAAGCAGCTAAGTGGAAGAACTAGAATATCCTGGTGAGAAGATTCTGGACTGCTGCAGAACATTCATGCTCCAAGCCTATACTAAGAGTAAGCCCCATTTAATTCAGTGGACTTACCTCAGAAAAGACATGTATAGGTTTGTTCATTTGTGCAAGAAACCTCTTTGAACTCTTTCCCTTCTCAATTGCCTGCTTGGCCATGGAAACCCATTGGGTGACCCTGGACGCATCACAGCTCTCAGCCCCAGAAAAACCCATGGTAGGTTCACCTTAGGGTCATCATAAGTCAGAAATGACCTGAAAGCACACAACAACAATAATTTGAATAGCATATGTAAATTGTGTAGAATTTTTTAAAAACAATATTAACTTAGTTCTCTCCTATTAATATAATCTTCTTTCTCATCTTATATTACACTTCTTATCTTCCTTTTCCTAAGCCATAGACCCAAAGTTGTCTACAGTTGATGGACTGAATCCTTCTGCATACATCCAACAACCATTAGAAGCAATAGGACTGACTTTCATAACGGCTGGCTTGAGTCCTATTGAGTCTTCTCAAAGTATGACTAAGTCTAGATCCAATAAAATTAATTGCAGAATAACGTTAATAAGTGGCACACTTTGGAAGAGAAAAGCATTTTTGTGCCCTAACCCTTTGCATATGTACTCAAATGTCCCTCTCCCTTTGTTCAATGGGCTTTCTTCCAAGTAAGCATACTTTACATATCTGGTACATAATATTTGCCTGTCAGTTGTTGAAGTATCCTAATATATTATTTGTGAATATTGTAAAATGCAAATTCAAAAGCAGAAGAAAAAGACTTGTGTATTCAGATTTGTTTTCTGTAGCCTGTGCAGCCTTTCAATTTGATTTACATGCTTTAAAGGAAGTGAGTCCATTAACTTTCTTCTTGACAACTACCACAGTTGTCTACAGGCCTGGCCCAAGACACTTGCTGCCTGGGGCAAAGAAAAAAATGGTCCCCCCACTACTTCAGGTATAACATCTGACCGGACAGGCATCGGACTTATTTAAATGAAGGTTGATTGATAGATTCTCTACCAACAGCTTGCTGCCACTTCCTACCATCTGCTGCCTGAGACAATTGTCTTACTCTGCCTAATGGTTGGGTCACCTCTGGATATCTCATTCACAGTTAAGTTGCCATGGAATACTTTTAATTGAACCAGGACAGTTCTGTTGAATCATGTGGGATTTGTAAGATTCTTTCAGCTAAATTCTCCAATGATACAATGAAGTTACAGGAATATGGTCTGAAAGGGGGAATTTAAAACAGTTTTCAGTACCAAGGCCTCTGGAATTCACACACACACTGACCTGCGAATTCCAGAAGCCTTGATCCTGAGAAGACATAACTCACTAGAAAAGACAGTAGTGCTTATAGGGTAGAAGGCAGGTCAGCCATCTTTCAGATCCTGGTTGATTATGACGGTTATATGTCCTTATAATGCACATACAGCAACAACAACTTGGTGGCATATGCTGGCCCAGTTAGGCAACTCTCTTCTTCGCAATTTGTCCCTTTTCCAAGATTCCAAGAGAAATGTGCCTGACATGGATTTCTGAAGCTATCCCAGAGAGAAGATGGTCCTATGTGGGAGCAGATTCCTTGGATTTTGCCTATGGGCATTCCTGCTTCATCCAACAGTAGCGCAAGCAACACCTTGAACTTGGCAAGTTTGGGAACTACAACCCTTCATGCTGGAGGAGGATTTGGGGTGTTGTAGCCCAGAAAAGGAACTGGGCAGAACACCCTCCTTGTTGTTGTGTGTCTTTATTTCCCACCCTAAGGTGACCTAGTGGACGGTTGTTTTTCTGTGCCTTCAAGTCTTTTCCAATTTACTGTGATCTTGCGGGGTTTCCATGGGGTTTTCTTGGCAAGATTTATTCAGAAAGGGCTTGCCATTAAGGACCAGAGTGTGTGACTCGCCCAGGGTCACTCAGGGTTTCTGTGGTGAAGGGGGGATTCGAACTCTGATCTCCAGAGCCCTAGTGTGCAACACACAAACTACCACATCAAGCTGGCTCCCCAGCCTGTAAGAAGTTGCCCTGGCGGCGCAGTGGTTCAATGCCAGCACTACAGCCCACAGCCTTGGGAGTTCGACCCTGCGGGGCCCCAGGCTGACAACCTTCCATTTTTCCCTAGGTCCTAAAATGAGTACCCAGCTTGTTGGAGCCAATTAGCTAAACACTTTGCACACCCTTTAGGGACTGCTCGGCACTGATAAGCGGTATAGAAATGTAACTGCTATAAGAAATAAAGACCGAGTGCCCCGTACAAAAAGTTACTTTCTAGGAAGGCTGCCGGGGGCCACAGCCTGCGCCTTCCCTCCCCGTCGCCCGACGCCCCTCTCTTTCCCCCAGACTGCTACCACCCGGAGAGTCTGCGTCCGAGGGAGACCCGCTCCGGCTCCCGTTTCGCGCTCGCGCGCGGCGCCCTGGCGCGCCTCGCACTCGACTCACTACCGAGCACGTGGGCCCGGGGATCTCGCTTGAGCTTTCCGAGGGAGCGAGTTCTGCCCACCTGCGCTTGCTTCCGAGTAGACCTCCTACGCGTGCTCGTGCTGTTCAGGTTCTGGGGCAGGATAGAGGGTCGGAAACGGGGGGCGTGCACGCCGAAGGACCCTGCCTCGGATCGGGTTCTCTCTCCCCTCCCGCGCCCCGCCGGCGCCCCTGCGCGTCCCTCCGGGTTCCTCCTCTACGGCATTTGCTTTGATCCCGCGCCGCACCGCGAGCCGCCCAGACCCTTCTGGCTCTAACGCTCCCTCCCGCCTGCCTTCCCCTCCTGCGGCCCGCGAGCCGGGCATTCGACCGCGGCTTCAAAGTTTCTGGCGCTTGCCACCTTCATTTATTTATCCCCCCGCAGCCGCCGAGCCGCGAGTGCCGCAGAGCAGTAAAATGAGCGAGCGGGAGCCGCTTGCTGGCTTGCGCGAGGCCGTTCGAAGGCATCGAGCAGGCCGGGGCTGGGAGGGAGGGAGCGAGCGAGCGAGCGAGCGAGCCGCGGCTGTTCTCTATTGCTGCGGAGGTGCGGGGCGAGCGCTAGGACCTGGGGGGAACCTCTCGCCCGCCCGCCCGCCCGCCCGCCCGCCCGCCGCCCGCCGCCCGCAAGCTGGACTACCTTAAACCCAGCCCAATGCCTCTTCCTGCGCCACTTTCCCCTGCGTGCTTGGATGGGAGAGACACAGTCGAGGGAGGGAGAGAGAGACAGAGAGCGCGAGCGAGCGCCGCCGCCGCCGCCGCCGCCGCCGCCCGGGGGGCTGGAAGCGTACGATCACGTCGCCCGGGGAGCCCCGCGGGAAGCTGTACTACACCTGTTCCGCCGCACCAGCACCCAGCGGGGAAGACCGCCGGCACTTGGAACGGCTGTGCCGGCTGCCTCCTCTTCCCTCGCGTGGCCCGGGTGGAGGGTCGTCGCCGGGCGGAAGCGCTGAGCCGCCTCCTGAGGATTCTGGATGATAGATCTGGACGTCCAAAGTTTTTATTTAATTACCATTAAACAAACAAGCAGCCCCTTTTCTCCGGTTTTTTTTTTTCCTTTTGGAGAAAGGGGGAATTTGTCTCCGCGAACCAATGCGAGATCTCCCCTCCCGCCGCCTTCTCTTCCCCTCCTCTCCTTGCAGGGTTCATTCTGATGTATGCAGTCGGGTATATAGAGTAAAAACAGCGCATGCCTTCCTGGGATCCGAATCCATAAAAATCTATAGATCTGTATCTGTGTCTATTCCTGGCATCATCGCCCGCGCGTCTTAGATGTGTCTCGGCCACTAATCGATGTGTACACCTCCCTCCACCAGACCGCCTCGGGGCCCTGAAGTTGCCATGGTCATTCTGGTCCGGAGCCCCATGGAGAAACTACGGATTCTTATCCTCATTACGGCCGGATGGGCGGAAGACCTGACCGCTTGCTAAGAGAGAGCTCGTGGAGGGAATATATCTGGATCTCTGTAAGCTGGCTTTGGAGCCTTGGAGAGCCACGAGCTGAGGCGGCTTGCTTTGGGCGGGGGGCCGCTGCCAAGATGTCCCTGCGCGAGTCGAACGTGGAGGTGGTGGTTTCGTCTTAAGACGCCGGTTTGACCTTGAACCCGAGACCCCTCAAAACAGCAGAATACTTCGTTAAAATTATATCTGTAGAGCTCTCTTGTCCTTGTCGTCTTGATCCTTACTGATGGATTAAAGGAAGAACATTTTTACCTCCCCTCAGCGTAATTGGAAGTGGGAGGGAAGAGTGGAGTGGAAACCAGCTTTTTCTTTCCTTTTAATGCTTTAAAGAAAAGGGGGAGAATATTAAGTCTTGGGTCTGGGCACCAGCATTACAGTTTTGCTGCAAACAAGGCGAACCTTCCCCTCCCTCCCTCCTCCTCCTCCTCCTCCTCCTCTTTCCTTCCTCCCTCCTCCCCTCCTCCCGATGGCTCCCTTAGGTGAAGTTGGGAACTATTTCGGTGTACAGGATGCGGCCACCTTTGGGAACGTGCCCCTGCTGCAGGCGGACAACCCAGTCTTGTTAAGCGACCACCTGGGCCAGTCCGAAGCAGGTGGGCTGCCCAGGGGACCTGCCGTGACGGACCTGGATCATTTAAAAGGGATCCTGAGGCGGAGGCAGCTCTACTGCAGGACTGGATTTCATTTAGAAATTTTCCCCAATGGTACGATCCAAGGCACCAGGCAAGACCACAGCAGATTTGGTAGGTATGGGCGATTAACCGTTTGGTGGCTGCGGGGGTGACAGTGACAGAAGTTGGTCTGCTCTTTCTTTTTTGGTAGGGAGACAGTGGGATGGAGGAAGAGGAGGCGTCGATGATGAGGATTATTGTTATTGTTGTTGTTGAACAGCTCTGAAGAGGAAAAAGCCTCCGGGAGTTGCAGATGGCATGCACCAGGGACACCCCTGCAAGCGTCCAAGTAAGAGTTTTTTAAAGCAAAGAGCCACAAGTATGGGAAAAATAAAATTATAGATACGTACATATATATAGAATGCCCCACCAGGCTAGTGCTTAAGGACGATCAGAACTTAAGTAACAGTAATGCTATAAAGCAGTGGTTCTCAACCTGTGGGTCCCCAGATGTTTGTGGACTTCAGCTCCCAGAAGCCCCAGCCATTATGGTCAATGCTCAGGGCTTCTGGGAGCTGAAGTCTAAAAACATCTGGGGACCCACAGGTTGAGAACCACTGCTATAAAGTATTGTCATAAAGAAGTTTTTTTTAATTGATCCTCCCCTCTATTACATGTTTCCAGTTACAGACACTGGGAGTAAAATCTTTTGCACTTCTAAATAAATAATGTTGAACTCACTGAGTTGGGTCCGGACTTACTCATGCATAGACCCATTGGCTTAAATCACTGGTCCATTGAATCAGTGGGTTTTGCTTCCGTGTTGACTTCCTATTCAGTAACGGAGTGAGTCCACAGTAGGTCTAGCCATTGGTTTCAAGAGGGACCCGTTAGTCTCCACCAAGCCTCATTGATCTCAATGGGTCTGCTGCATGTAGGAATCAGCGTGGATCCAACCCGGAGAAACTTCCTTCTGAGCCGACATGTTGCTAGGATCGGGCATTTAAAAGTCCACTGCCTTTTCCTTGCAGGGTGGGGTTGGGTGCGGTGAGTGGGTGGGAAGGAGAGAAATCAAGAAAGCCGCCCTTCTTCTGGGCCCCTGCGACTCTCTGCCGCTCGCATCCACCTGTCTGAACTGCAAAGCCGCGCCAGGAAGGGCCCCGCCCCTCCCCCAGCAAGGGATCCCCCTCCGCCCCCGCCCGCGGCGCTTGCCAAGCGCTCTCTCGGCGATTCGCTACTGTGGCGATGCGCCTGCCTGCTTCAGACGCAGCCGGCAGCTCTGGCTCCGCGAGGCAGGCTGCGCTTGCTCCTTGCTGAACGCCCGCATGCCTGAATGCGCAGGTAGCCCGAGAAAGAGGAGCGCCGGTCTCCCCCCCGCCCCCGATCAGTTCCCTTAAAACGTAAAGCTTCAGGAGGAGCTGAATCTCTCGCCTACTTTTCTTTCTTGGTAAGGGCATTCCGTAGAGTTCATTTCCAAGGACTCCTGTTTGTGACTCAACATAGCATTCCAGGGAACCAAAGGGGGCTGCAGCCTGCGCGCAGCCCTCAAAATGCAGACACCCTCTCTGGGAGTTCCGTATGCCAGATATTGTAGGTCGACTGTATAAAGGCTACTGTTTCCCCACTTCTTTTAAAAGAAAGTTCGTGCCTACCTTACGTTTTGGGAATGGGGAGGGCGGAGAAGGCGCTGCTGCTTGAGGCAGCCTGGTTGCAGCGGCTGTTGGAAAGAGTTAACATGGGAAGGAATCCACCTGACAGCACTTAAAAACCAGGTCGTAAAAAGGGGGGAACCCCCCTCTGAACGTCCAGTAGTAATTTCCCTCCTCCCTCGTCATCCTTTCAGGCCAGATGTTGAACGAGATCTAAACTGTGTTTCTTTTATGGCTTTTAAGAGCTGTTTAGATAATGCCGCTGCTGTGGAAGGAAGCGATGCGCTCCAAAGTGGGTGGCTGGCTGCGGGTGAGGGTCGCCCTACCTGGAAAGGAAAGTACGATCCGGTCTAGTTACATGCAAAAATCATCCGGTTTCCTTCTTTTTCGCAGTCTAGTAGACGTGTTCTTAGTTCTATGAGTCCTCTGTCTACGTATGTGCCTGTCGACTCATGGCGACCCCATGAATTTCACAAGATTTTCTTAGACAAGATAGCACCTAAACACGTGTTAATGCCTAAGCACTTTTTGAAGGGGCGGGGTATGATTTTGTGATTTGCCTACATTTGTGTAATTTGAGTTTTTTTTCTAAAAAGGCAAGGCTGGTGAAAATGGGACTTCTCCCTTCCCTCGAAGAGAGACAAACTTAGCAGATAAAAGCTTGAGGTGGGTGGGAAGAATTCCAGGCAGTAGGAATTCCATCTCAAGAGAGAGTCCCAGAGAGTTTTAAGGGACCGGGGTAGAGTTGGCGTGGACCTCTCTAGTTGTCTCTCACACACCCGCACCCGCTTTGCTCCGGAGTGGCTTCTGCATGCCCAATGTGGAGGCGCTGAGCAAAGGCGAGCTCTGGTGCAGAGATGTGCGCGCGCGCTCGGGGGACGCGGCGGCGGCGGCGGCGGCGGCGGCGGCGGCGGCGGCGGCGATCTTTACGGTGGATGGGCTGGGGCGACGTCAAAAGCGGGGAAGCTTCTGCGGCGTTAAGAGGCGAGATTTGCAGCCCAGCGGCAGCCCGCGGGCTCACGCCGCTAGCAGGTGTACGGCGGCCGAGCTGACGCTCCCTGCTACCTCGCACATCGGCCTTGGCAGCAGCAGGAGGCCGCCGCAGGGTCCTATACCCCTCTCCTCTCCTCTCCTCTCCTCTCCTCCCAGCCGCTCGCCCGAGCTGGGCCATCGGCAGCATCGCACCAGCTGCCGCCTCGCTGGCGCACCAGAGCCCGACCTTAGAGGGAAGCGGCTCATTAATACGTTCGGTGCAGAGGCAAGAAATGCCAAACAGTGCGCCGCGCTCTATAGTTCGTTTTGCAGTTAGATCCAATGGCATTCCCCCTTATTTCTTGGGTGGCAAGGGTGTTCTTCTTATTTATTTATAAAAGAAAAAGTAGCCCTAAGAAAGATATAAAAATCCATACTAAGCCAATGTTTGCTTCTTATTAGGGTAAAATCAGAGTATTGTCCTAAAGCAGGTTTTGGATTTTAAAAAAATCGTAAAGAATGGAAAAAGCACCCACTCTTCTACCAGGGTGTGCAAGCAATAATTGTTATAAGAGACCAAATGTACAGGCAGGCGGACAGAGCTCTTTTGGCAGCAGAAGACAGAGCTTTTGGTAAGGTGGAGCAGAGCCAGCAGATGGTATAATTACACTCGCTGGTATACTATCTATGAAACGGGGAGTTTTATCTGCTCACCCCATATGTAGCTAGCTGGTCCCTCACTTAATACCTCACAGGAAGATCTGTGAGACTAGATGAGGTGGTTTGATGCACCACCTCTCCCTACTGTTCAGCTTTCCTTGTTGTGACTGGCTAGGTGTTTTCCATAAGAGCTCCTTAATCACTTATAATGCTGGGTGGAGCTGATGGGAGTTGGAGCCCAAGTAGAACAACTGGTGGGCCAAATGTTCCCTGTCTATGCTGTGAAGTTACCAGCACCTCACTTAATCCGTAGGTGACTAGAGGGAAGGAAGTGGCAAGGTAGGTGGGGAGGATTCCATTCTGCATCTTTGGCTGCAAACTGTGGTGTACCTCCTTACACTCCTTTGAGTCTAAATTATTTCTGAGTAACTGTGCTTAGGCTAAGGCTGCATGGCCTGCAGTCTGCCTTTCCACCAGCCCTTCCAAGTCCCAGGCACAACCGGTGTGGCAAACTTGAAGGAGAGACAGAACTACCACATCTGCATGGCCAGCCAACAATCAAACTACACAATCCAGATTCTGGCAGAAGTAAATCTAGTGGTAAGGTGCCTGACTCCCAAGCAAGTGGGCAGGGGGTTACAGCCACAAGGTCCTCTCCCAGCTAACAGTGGTGTGATGTTTAAACTGCTGAAGTGCTTCTGAGTGTGAAAAAAAGACAGGCAACCATAGGCCTTTGGGTGAGGGGGATATCCACGCTCCAGAAACATTCTTCCGAAGAAAGAGGATCAAAAGG
Source organism: Iguana delicatissima (assembly GCA_948472985.1). NCBI lineage: Eukaryota > Metazoa > Chordata > Lepidosauria > Squamata > Iguanidae > Iguana > Iguana delicatissima. The sequence continues at coordinate 783,324 of CAOKZL010000166.1, read as the reverse complement.
ACTTTGGGACCAGCTTGCTACCTCTGCTTTCCCCTCCTCAAAGGCAGCATTAGATCCGAGTTTAGGAAGGTGGCTAGAATAGCCCATAAACCAAATCTCCACTGCCTCAGGAAGCTATTACAATTTTAGATGTTAAACAATAGGGGGTCGCAGAGCCTCCCCGGATAAGCAAAGTCCTTTTTTGCATCGACTTAGGAACTGGAGATCCTTGTAAGGCGACCCCTATTACTCAAGCGGTTGTTCTATCTCCCTCGGGTAACCCAAGATCCCTCCCTCCCCCTGTTCTGCTCCTTTTGTCTTTATAGCAGGCTCCTTGGGTCTAGACATTTGTCTTGACGCACAGAGGAGTCATTGTAAATTCAGGAACTCGGGAAGAGAGTTGAGTGGAGGGAGAGGCGTGCCTCTTGCGTCAGTCCAACCTCTGCATCAGGTTGCCCCCTCCTTCCCTTGGATTTCTAAAGACTCCCCTCCCTCCCCGGCAAACACATCTAGGGCTAGGCGCTGCTTGCCAAGCCGGAAGAAAGAGGGCAGCTAGGAGCCGCTAGCCTGATCCGGTAGAATCTACCCAGAAGCTTTTCCCGCAGGGAAGCAAAGCAGGCGGCTTGGTTTACAGCACCTGGCGGCCGCCCACCTCATCCGGCTCGAAGGATGGCTGGCCGGTTTCATGCAGTTAGCTAGCCGGGGTCATTTCCGCACTAGACTGTTACAGCGCTATTATTCCACTTTCAACACCATATGGAATCCTGGGGTTTGTAGTTTAGGCCCCCCCAAACTGCAAACCCCAGGATTCCATAGGATGTTGAAAGTAGAATAATAGCGCTATAACAGTCTAGCGCGGAAATGGCTCGGGTTTGGCCTACGGAAGTGAAGGAGGGGGGTTACCCGAGCTAGCTTCAGAGCGTGGGATGAGCGTCGATTTTTTTTTTTAATACTGCTGCATGTCCTATCAGTACTGTAGTGCTATCACTCATTTGGGACGAGGACAGCCAAGCGGCTCCGCTTTCTCCTCCGCAATCCCTGCCTCGCTCCGCCGCGATCGCGGCTAATGCTGGTTAAACCTTCCTTTGCAGAAAGCGCCCCGGGGAGGCTGCGGCGGCGCACCTGACTGCTGCAAACTTCGGGACGCTTAATTGCAGAGGGAGCCGGACTCAAACTGGCGGCGGCGACGACAGCAGAGGAGAGGCTATTGAGTTTTGAGAGCGTGGCTGATGGCCAAGTAATACGCCCCCCCCCACTTTTTCCTCCCGGAGTGTTGTTCTGCTGCAAAGAGTAGCTTGGGAAAGCAAGAGGAGTGAACCTGCAGGAACACCACCTTTGCTCAATACTTCCCGGTGCCCCCACCCCAGAGTTGTGTGTGGGGGGAGACCCCTGAAGGACATACAGAGAGAAAATAACAGCAGTCTCCTGGATGGGGCGGGGGGAGGCGAGACATAGGCCGTTTCCGCACTAGCCTGTTATAGCGCGCTGATTCCACTTTCAACATCCTCTGGAATCCTGGGGTTTGCAGTTTCGGGAGGGGCCGCCCAGCCCCTCCCGAAACTGCAAACCCCAGGATTCCAGAGGATGTTGAAAATGGAATCAGCGCGCTATAACAGGCTAGTGCGGAAACGGCCTAAAACAAAAAACGGGGGCTGGAAAGACTCTGTAAGCCACGCCCCCCGAGGAATGGCCGCGCCTCATTGCACAATTTTATTTCCCCAGCTGCCCGTGCGTGCTAAGCTCAGCCTGCCATTTCCGAGCCTATTTTCGTCCTTTCTTGCCCTTTCTTTTTCCTGTACCCCGGCGCAGCCCGTAAGGAGGAATTAAAATTCAGCCAGCGTTCTTGACTAGTTTGTAGCCTCCCCCTCGCCAAATAAGTGGTTTAGTATGACCTTTCTTCCACGGGGAGGTAGGCCTGCTTAAAGCAGGCACAGTAAAATGGGCTAGCTTGAAGTGTTACTTATTTCACTGTGTACTCTGAGTAGGGCTAAGTCTGGTTCCAGTGCATTTGGTGCAGCTTGCATGGTTCTCTGATCTTCTCATTGGAGCAGTCTTCAAATATCTGCAGGGTTAACTGCAACTATAGAAGAACTATAACCAGTGGCTGGAACCTGGAAAAGTAAATGTGTGAGACAAATGCTAAAAGCTGTTTGACACTGGAAGGATTTGCCTCTTTTTGCTAGAAATGTATAACCAAAGCTTGGAGAGTCATTTGGCAAGGAGATGAACAGAACCTATGACCCGATTTTATGACCTGTGAGATAGGTCAAACTAGTCTTTCTCAATCTTACTACCCTGCAGGAACCCTTGAAATAATTTTCAGGTCTTAGGGAAACTCTGCATAAAAATTTCTATATCTACAGCTCCTTTTTTTTTTTTAAAAAATCATGGTCTCTCACAAAACCTCTAACAACCTCTTCTGGAACCCCAGATCTTCAGCGAACCCTGGTTCAGAAACCCAGGATTAAGCTATGAGTGGTTCCCTCAAAGCACTCGCTCCACTTTATAGCAAAGAAAAGTTACCCTTTTGCAGCTAGTATAGCCATTCTGACAAAGGATTATAGACCAAATTTCCTACCTCTGGGAGGCAATTATTTAGTCCACTGCTACATAAAGTGGTGGTACCTGGATGGTTGCTGGTCCTCTGCTGGTCTGCCAGTCCCTAGCTAGTTTCCAGAAAATAAAAAAACAGTTGTAGCCAGCAGAGACAAATGTAGGGCCAGTCCTTGCCGCAGCTGAAAAACTAATTCCTGGTTCCCTACATAAGATAGCCTGACAAGCACTAGTCTAGTCTGTGTGCTACACCAGGGGAGATTTTACTGAACTGCTTACTTCTTGCATATATCCTCATTGGCCCTGCTGTCTAGGGCTGGGGTGTCTTGCAACCAAACCACAGTTGCCTACATATACATTGCACTATAACAACTCTTTTCTGTTAGTTCCCCATTCAACACACAGATGTGGAAAACAGTAGTTCACTAGGTGGTGTTGAATTACTGTTCCCAGCATGTCTGGCCAAAATGGCCTGAAATGATTGGAATTAAAGTCGGCCCTGGTTGCCCATCGTAAGTGATCATTAAACATTACAGGGAACTTATTTGCAGTGTCATGGCCTTCAACAATCAATACTGTAAGTTATCTCATAATTCCAATTATATATATATATAGCCTGTTGAGAATCCCATAGATTCTGTAGCTCAAGCAGAGTTGTTTTGAATCTCTACTCCAGGAGTGGAAATCATGTGACTTTTCCAGATGTTATTGTGTTACAGTTGACTGTGCTGGCTAGGTCTGCTGGGAGTTTCACTCCAACATCTGGGGGCGGCATAATTCCCATCCCTGTTCTAACATGCTAACACTCTCCAATCCAGTGCTTTCCAGACACAATTTTGATATTTCCAGTTCACATATGAGCTCTCTATTCACTTGTATTAACTAAAAGTACATCTTTCTATCACTTTTTTGTCATACCCAAGGAAACTAAGAATCCTACGTGCAGAAATGGCAGGCATAGAACTGAAGGAAACAATTTTAGCCTTCTGCCTTTGAGTATAATTATGGGTTGCCATGCCTTTTTTTAAAGCTAAAGAGAAAAGAGCTGTGTATACCTAGACATTGATACAACTATGCCTATCACTTTTAGGGGTGTGCATGCATGTAAGCAAGCAATTTGTGAGAGCCGGTGTGGTATATAGTTAGATGGACTAGTGCAGGAAACACTTTAGTACAAATCCCTGCTAGACTATGAAGTTCACTGCATGACCTTGGGCTAGCCATAGCCAACCTCAGAGGATTGTTCAGAAGATCAAGGGAGTGGATACCAGGTATGCCTCCTTCAGTTTCTTGGAGGAAAGATTTTAACATTAAACATAATTGATCAGTATCCTTGCAGTATGTAACTCCTACATTAATGTTCATACCTCTTTGTCCTAATGATGAGCATTTCAAAATAAGACCCTTTTACTATGCAGTTATAATTTGCTTTAATAAGAGGAATACAAATTGAATATGTACATTATATCTCCCTTCAGCTTCAGAGAGTTTGCCTTACCTGCTTCTTCAAGCAAAATCCCTGGGAAGAAGGTGATCAGTCGAATAATAGGACAAGGGAGGGCTGTGTGAATGCGCACAAACACACACACGAATGTGCACACGCTCACACACACACCTTTGTCGCCTTTCTAGATTCTTCTGCAGCCGGTGACCTTCCATGAGTAGCTTGTGACTCCAGCTCTCTGCACGTAGGTGATGATGCAGCAGTAGAATCGTTGCAAAGGCAGGGGAAAAAGCTGAGGGCTGCTGCGGCTGCAACACATCTGAGCTTCTTCAGAATTGCTGCAGATGAATTGCAGTAAGCTGTGCTCCTACCATTCCATTCCTTTGCCAGCTGTTTCTTAGGAACTGTGCAGGAGCATCTCTCAGGGCCTTGAGAAAATGCTTTCCTGGCTCATGAGACAAAATAGGATCACAGTGGTGATTGACAGGATATTTTCTTTCCAACTGACTGGGGATATCTAATTATGATTTTCCAAGAACTGAACAGTATGAGTGGGCTGTTTCACAAATACTTTGAGTCTGTGTTACTAGAGTGTATACTTTAATGTTTTTACTGTGACATAATAAAATAGCTGAGAATTGTGTTTAAGTTCAGTGTATTCAGTTAGAGGCACTGGTAGATATTGCCTTCTGCTGCTTATAGATCAGATAATGCAATTATTGTTATTAGGTTAGATCCAGCAGAAACTAATAAAGGATTCTATTGAAATCAGTGTATTTTAATCATGACCGGGACAACTGAGTCATGATTAAAATACACTGATTACTATAATAACTTGGTTAGTCTTTGAAATGCTACAGGGCTCTTTTGCTGCAACAGACCTAGCAGTATCCCTTTTAAAATTAGCTCCATCTACATTATTTTGCAATCTAACCATGTCTTCTGAGCAGTGGATGACATCTGATTCAGTGGGATTCACTTCGAGATAAGTGTGTCTAGGACTGCAAAGCACAGAGAGAAGGGGATAAGCCCCATTGAAATCAATGTTACCATTAATTAAAATGCATAGGGTTATGCTATTGGATGTCTGAACATCAGATGTGATGAAAAGGACCTGGTGCATGATAGGATAAGGAGAGTGCGACCTTGCTATGATTAGTAGGGGTCAAAGAGACCTCTTTCTCTTTTTCAGTCCTTGCTGAACTGGCTGTTTTTGCTAGTTTGCTAGTTTTCTCTAATGACAAAGACTCAGCAAGGCTGGTTTTCTGATCTTCCATGCTCTTTGTACAGAGTAGTAAGCAGGGTCTAATGTATTTTGTATATTCAAGATATCACATTTCTGATCACTCCTGTACTCTTTCTTTGCTTGTTTCTTTCTTCCCAGAAGATACAAATTTGTTTTGTTTGACTTTTCTGCACCAAGAGTATTTTGTTCTTCAAAACAGTGGCAACAGACAGCCTTTCACTCTAATGTGAACTCTGGGTCTACACTTCTCTTGCATCAGTTTTGGCTTGAGTTAACTTTAAAAGCAATAACATACATGGAAAAGAGGAGGAGAAATTTCCTGGTCGATGGAGGGTCATAATCTGATTTTATAAAGGAGGATAGGCATAAAGTGGAGAACAAAAGGCAAAAATGATTTATTTAGATTGTATAGATGATTCTGTCCTCAAGATTTTTTTCATATAGACAGTTTTAAACAACATTGCAAAAATTATGTTAATACTGAATTAACATTGACTGCAAACCATAGGCATGCGTGCTTGGAAGTGATTCCCCCTATGTTAAGTGGATCATACTTATGTAATTGCATTTAGGATTGCAACTTAAATCAGATATAATAGGCCAGTCTCACTTTAACCATGTTTCCACAGAAAACCCATGCCCCTCAGTGAGACTGAATTTACTTTCAAGAAAGTATTGTAATGCATGTAAAATCTACCCCCTCCTGCCACAATTCATTGTGAGCAGTGAGAAATTTTAGAAGATCCAATGCTCAGCCAGAGTTCATTATTCATAGAAAGAGGTCACTGGAGACTTACAGTGTTTCTATTTACACACATATACAGGCTGCACTTAATATTAAAATTCAGGGTTTTAATACCTAATAGACTGTGTTCCTCATTGGGTGTCTAGGGGAAAGCCAGGATTTCTTTCAAAGAGCAAAAGCAGCTCTCTGTTTCCTTTCAGTTTCAACTGATGGTTGATTTCAAATGGCAAATTTAAAGGAGCATCTGAGAAACACAGAAGGACTTCCAGTGTTTCTGAAAGATTCTTAGGCTTAGAACTAGCCTGAGGAGTAGCTACCAAAAACTCACAACTTTGCAGTGTGAAGGTTACTACAGATAGCACTTTTGAGAAGGCACACTTGATTGTAGAAATTGTATTGGACTCTAGGTTTTGCTAACTTTTTTTCTAAGACAGCATGGGGCTTGTGTAGCCTGCAGGCTGCATGGGATCTCTATGTGGCTCTTTCCTCACCATCCAAGATTCCGTTACCAAAACTTTGGAGGTCTCCCCAAACTGGTAACATTTCATCCCCAGAGACCTCTAGGAGGTATTCTGTTCAACTGCCTTTTTGAGATCCTCCATAGAATTACGAAGGCTGGGAAAAAAACTTGGAAAAATTCAGGGGGAGAAATATATTTTCCTTTCTTTTTTTTTTTTGAAGCCACTTTTCCAGAAAAAAAAATAAAAATGGATTATGGGGTATTTTCTTGTAGAATGATGACTAAAATATTTAAGATAAGATGTTCATATATTTATTCCTTCAATATTGTTTTTAAAAACTGTGTAGCAGGTTGACTTTTATGTAAGACTGTATCTCACATTAGTGCAATTCCTGGTCTTGGTTTCCTTTTCTTAGCACTCTTTGTTGGAATGAGCGCATTATGTCTGCTTGGCAATGTGCAGGTGTTCAGAAGAGAAAACTACTTGTCTTTGTTTTACTAATGTTGATAGTCAGCTTTGTTCTTATTGGGCTTTTTTTTCTTGCTCTTCACAAACAGGCAAAAGCAAAGATGTTCCTTAAAGTTTAGGTGTCTCTTGCTGTTCAGGACCTGTAGTTCCACTTGTCGCAATGACAAGTTTACAAAATAAATTCAAGTTATAATTGTTTTCTAAATAAACTGAACCTTTACTATATCAGACACGATACTTTTATGCCAACTGAAATTATACATACTGCATTTTATGTTTCTGAAGTAATAAAGTGACTTTTAAACTACGAAGGGGTATTAGCCTTTAGTATTTTATTACTTTATTACTTGCATTTTAATTTTTTTTCCACAAATTTCTCCCCCCCCCCCCTGAAATCCTGCAGGATTTTTTTTTCTCCCATGGGTTTAAAATTTCGAGACATTTTATATCTTGGTTTGGCTTATATCTTGGCTTGAAAAAAGGACTGAAAAAGTGAATCATGCAGTATGGGCCACAGGGGTATGGAATGAACAAAAATAGGGTTAGTGTGACCCCCCGAAATTCTTTGATTCCCCATAACTTTTCTAAGAGATGATCTTTAATTTCCAAAAGATACTGCTTTCCTTTTATGTGGCTATGTAAGTTTTTCTTTTCTTTTGAACTTGTAGAATCAACAATCACGGCTCCAAATATAGCAATGGTGGCTCTATATCATGATCCTGATTACTTTTTCTCTTCTCCCTGTTTGTGGTCCTGATTTGGAGTTACCACTTTTTTTTCCTAACAGGCTCCTCCTCTTTAAACGCTATATAGTGGGCAGGTAGAGCATGATCTTTCCATATTGGGAAATGCTATAGCTACTGAATATGGGACAGCTAGCACGCTAGTGGTTTGAATGCTCAACTAGGACACCAGATTCAGATCCCCCTTCAGCTGTGGAAACCTGCTGGGTAACCCTGGTCAAGTTACACTCTCTTGTGGCTTCAGAGGAAGGCAACCCCCCACTGAACAAGTCTTGCCAACAAAACCACCTGATAGGTTCAACTTAGTGTTGCCATAATTTGGAAACAATTTGAAGGTACACAGCAAACTGAATATGGCCAATGCAGATGGCTGAGAATTTAACTTGGTTTCTTTTTGATAATGTCTTGGTGTTCATAAATGTCTTCATAAACAGGATAGCAAGAGTTTGAGATTTAAAAATATATTCGAATGTGTCAGTAAGATGGGCATCCATCCCTTCTTCCTGCTCACACTCAAGATATCTTACAGTTTTTAAACACATGCTCTGGCTTTGCTCTTCTGTGACTTCTATTGCCAGATTATATAGCAGCTTTTCTGGTGTACCGTGTATTTTCTGGTATGTTCCTAAACCATTGTCAGGAATAGCAGGCAGCCCCTGGATGGCTCTCATACAATTTGGTGTAGCTGTGAGATGAGCAGCTATAAAATTGAGAGTGGTATCCTTACCTCTGTGGCAACAGGTCCAACCCTCCATCTGAGGCCATGTGTTTTATAGCCACAGAGATTGCTGGCTCGGATGGTGTCTCAGTTCTTTTCTGAAGCTGCCACACCTCTTGAAACCCCCCATGTGCCTTCAAGAGATATACAATCAGCCATCCCCCTTTGTGGGTTTAACTTTCATGGATTTGATTATTTGTGAGTTTCCCTCACTCCACCCCCCCACCTCAAGTGCTTCGTTTTTGGGGAATCTCCTCTCTCGGCATCTCTGATCACACTGTGAAGCCCTTTAAAAACCTGCTTTGGTCTTCTTCCTCTTCCACCAGCTCCAGCCTGGCCAGTAAGGACAGCTCATAGCTGGACCTCTCAGCACCACTAACTGTCCCCCACTGCCCCCCAAGGAAGGAGATGGGCAAGAGAGAGGAAGTATGCCAACCCATCTTCTTTCCCTCTCCTTTCCCTGACCTGGTATGGACCCTGGGTGCCTCCTACCCCTCCCCATGCCTCAGCTCCCCTCCCACAGATGCACACACATATTTTGATATTTGTAGTTTTTCGACTTTTACGAGAATCCTTCATCCCTAACCCTAGTGAATGTGGAGGGCCAACTGTACTGACAACTGGTCATAGTTAGAGAGTCACTGTTTAGCAACATACATAATCTGGATAGATTTGCCACTGAGGTACTCACAAAACGGTGTAACTAATTCTTGAAGTGTGGGTACTCATTTAATCATGTCGTAGGACAGTGTTTAATAGTGGTATACTTTTGTTTTCTTGTATCTTTTAAATTATGGCCATTTCTGCACTAGACTGTTACAGTGCCAAGGCCTCTCCCTGAACTGCAAACTCCAGGATTCCATAGGATGTTGAAAGTGGAATAATAGCACTATAACAGTCTAGTGAGGAAATAGCCTATGTTTTAAATGTATCTAAACTATGTTAACAATGTGCCTTTTAATAGAATTGTTATGTAATTGGTTTTTTTAACCTTTGTTAAATAAGTTTGTAGCTAAACTTTTATCTTAAAAATTTGTAAGCCGCCTTGGTCTCAGCGTAGGAAAGAAGAGGATATAAATGAATAAATTGTGACAGTAGCTGTAGCTAGCCCCCCAAATGTGTTCAAAAATTCTAGTACCAAGAAACTAATTGTAGCCATTTTCATCTTTGCTAGGAGCAGTCTTTTGTAAAGTTGATGGTTCTTAATTGTCTATTCAGCACCAAGCCTTCCCCAGGTACTTTGCGCAATAGGAAGAATAGCTAACAACAATATATTATTGCTTGGAAAATCCTTCTCTCACTCTACTGAATGATTTGCAGCTAAGTTCAAAAGAAAAGGGGGAATGATTGGGGTGTGATAGGGTGGGTTGGGTTGGAGCGGGGTTGAAAATGATACAGTTGTCCTTATTAATCCAAGAATCAACTACTTTGACCCTATGAGCCCTTGTGGCACTGCACCATTGGGTGCTCCCCAATGAGCAGCTGTTACTTGCCTGCGTGTACAGGCAAATAGCAAACTCTCTTCCTGTTGCTACCTTTTCCAAAAGCATTTAGATTACTACCTTATTTACATTCGTTGCAGAAACATTTTGCCTGTGGATTGTTTGTATAGCCATCCCAGTTAAAATTGCAAATGTTTCTTTTTTTTTATCACTGCTCCCATTTTGATTAGAAAAGTAGTGGTTCTTCCATATTGCCTTGCACTGAGTCATATTTTATGGAAGTTTTGTTATATTAACTTATGGAAGTTGTTACCTTTGATTAAGGAACATTGTCCAATTTTTCTTTCTGGCTAGAAGGGCCAATGTAGTTATGTATTTATGCTCCAGAACAGCTACATTGCATTTCAAATATCCTGGGGGAAATTGAAGTTAATCAGTTAAATTTCATGCCAGCCTGATTTGGAAAAAATGGAAACCTCAAAGGGTGTTCTAGATAATGCTAACAGTAAATGCCTAATGTATAATAGCCTACATGCTGAGTTATGTAACATTGGGAGTCTACTGGCCTCCATTCAAATCTCTTACAGCCTCCCCTATGGGAAATCATTGCCCAACAACACAACTACCAGGTTTTTCAGACAAGCAGTTAGGATGGTGTTGTGGTGATGCTATGCCAGTATCAGGTCAGAGTCACCACTGTAAATTAGGTGAACAAAAATTAATAGATATTCTGTCTTGCTTTTAAAATGACTTTTTTTTGGTAGCACTTAACCTGATGAATTGTTCTGGAATGCTCAGAGTGTTTGCATTACAGTGCAGTTATAGTTAGTTCTAATATAACTATTGCCCACCTGGTGATCTGGACCTTGTTGGGTTATCATGGATCAGTACAGCTGATTTAATTTAGAAATTATTTTTCCTGTAGAAACCAAGAAAACTGCCAAGAATGAAGAGCAGGGCAGTTGATAACCTGATGGGAAATGTCAGCATCTGGTTGATATCCTCTTGGAAGATGCCTGGTTACCTTGACAGTAGCAGTGAAGTTGTGCTTGAACCCTTTGCAAATGTGTTGTCTCCGAAAAATTGCCCAGGACCATATCTTTGCAAGTTGTGAGGTACTGGGGAAACAGGATTGTGACCCCAACAATACTTGAATTTAACTGGTGCCTTTATTTTTCAATTGTGTTTCCGTGTTATTTTTTAGGGAGCAGGCAGAGAGTTTATATTATGTGCATTCAGAATCATCTTTAGATAAAACATTGATGGTCAGCCCATGACCTTGATTTCACATTTCCAAAGGTCTCTGAAAGCCTTTAGGTCAGAGCTGTAGTAACAACTATCTGTCTCCTTCCTGTCTCCTTCCTCAGAGTCCATTCTGAGGAAAGGAACAGGGAGAGTGACAGAATTGGACTGTCCACTGCTTGCTTTGGTTCCATCTAGTGCTTATGTGAGGCCCTCAACAGATTACCCGCAAAGGAATAAGATTGCTCATCCTTGAATTAAATAATCAACTTCTTAACTCGGCAAAAATCAGCTTACATAAGGTGGGCCATATCCAAAAGAATTTATACTTTTATTTCAATAAGAGCAATGTGTGTTTGCATTGCTCAGGATTGTTTTGCTAATGGAGTGGTGCACAGCAGGCATTCATATAACAACAACAACAAAAATGATTGTGGTATATAAATGTGTTCCAAGTGGGTTTCACACAGGGCTTGTCTGAGATATTTGGCTGCCAGAGATAAGGGCAAGATGGCGCCTTGCTCTTAATTCCACCAAAAGAGTTAGCAGATTTTTGGTTGAATCTGACTTCAACTTGGGGAAACAAGGCTATCTTAATGGGAATGCAGCAGGCAACTTGGCACACACCCCTCTCTGCCACTCAGTCCCCTGACATCTGCTTCCTGAGACACTTGCCTCTTTCTGCTTAACAACAGGGCCAGTGATGGTTTCAGACTACTCCATTGCAGAGAGGCAATAGGTTCCAGGGCGAAAAAAAACCCTGCTAGAGGGCCGACAGGATTTTTTAAATCTTCCAGATAATCCACACCGGACAGCACATTCACTTGAAATTAGAAAAGCAAGTTCACTCCCAAGTCACTTTTATACTGGCATGAGAGATAACAAATTTATAAATGTAGAGCTTAGCTGTAAAATTGGACAACAGGCATTTAACCTGAACACTGACCTCAGTTTAAACTGCTTGGTGATAAAGGTGCACTGGGGTAACCTGATAGATTGGAGCAAGTTTATAGAAGAAGCCTCATTAATAAGGTTTGGAGCCTCTATTGTGCAGCCCTCAAACAAAGAGGGAGCTTAAATCATTTAATTTGGCAGTATGTTAGTGATTCTGTCATTAATCTTGTACCTAGTAGAATATTGTTTTTTGTTTTGCTTAATTAATTGCTAAAAATGCAAAGCAACTGAAATAAAAATTAACCCTAAAACAGATGTTACTAAATTAGGATTATCGAACCATCAACATATGACTGCTACTTTGTTATTATTTATCTTCCATTCCTGGATTGCAGTTACTTTAAAAAATGATTTTCACAGGACACTGTGAAAGAATTGCTCCAGTAACTGTGTATTTTTTTTTTATTAGTCATATGAACTCAATACATCACTGTGATTATTGTTGATGCGGAACATTGTCATCATCATCCCTTCTCTTTTTATTGGAACTCCCTTTTTTCTTTGGACTGATTTCTAATACCTTCTATTGCTAGGTTTGAACAGTCTTTCATAATCTGTCTTCCTCTGAATTTCTGTTAATAATTACACTATCTCTTCACTCTACCTCTGTCTCTTGTCTCATTTTCATGCTGATTTTGAGTGTGTGGCTGCTGGCTTTGTACAACTTTTTTAAAAAAATAGTTCTTTAAAAAGACTGTATCTGCTAGCTTAGCCTTCATCCATCTGGTATCCTTCACATGTTTTGGAACTATATTGCCCTTAATCTCTGGACTTTTGTCTTTCTTGCTTTGGCTGATGGAAGTTGATGCCCAAAACACTGATGAGGGGGTAAGTTGGGGAAGGCTACTGAAGTAAATAAGCAGCTGGTATAGCTATGGTACAAACAGAAACTGAGATTTGGTAAATCTCTTTGGACAACTGACTAGTGCTTTTGCAAAGTGCTGGGTATACTAGTCTGGACCATTGTGGTTTTTACTTTTCAAGTGCATGATTCAATGTTTTGAGGTAATGTGTTAGAAGTAGCAATGTTACCTGTAGTGGTTTTTTGTTTTGTTTTGGGTAACAACAAAACCAATTCATTTACTTTTTAAAAAAGCAATGTAACAATGGATAAATTCATGATTTTCTTCCTATAATAAGTATTGCTTACTTGTATAACTGAGGTATTACCCACTTGTTATTCTTAAACCAGAGGAGGATACTTTCTTAGGGCTTCCCTTCTACCTGAATAGCACTGCATATAGTAGAGCATAACTCTGTAAGGTCTATTGGACTTCCTTCCGTGATACTTGAAAAACAAATATATTTTTGAAGATTGTTTTGACCAAGCATGTTCTCAGGCAGAATTAGAACATTAGAACAAAATATATTATGGTTGTAGCTGCTGAATCCAATGTCAGAGGTGTGGCAGATCTGGGTTTTAGTCTGAACTGTAAAGGAGCTATCCAGGGGTGTAGCTACAAGGAGTGCAGCAAAACAAGATCATTGACCCCCAAAAAAGGTCTGCCCCAAATGCAAATTTCCGTCATGCCCTAGATTTCTAGTGTTTCAGAGAGTGAGATGCTGAAAATTGTTTACACCTAGAATTCTAATGTTAGTTGTGTTTGCATTACCTGGCTAACTTTTGGCCGTTCCCTTACTTTGGCTACCTAAACTGTAAGTCTAAATGCTGAACTGAAGTTGAGTTAGTGCAATGCTAGAAATCTGTGTATTGAAGGAGAATTTCATTTGGGATTGGGGATTCTAAGAGGCAGGGCCAATGCCTTTGTTTTGCTTTCTCTGCCCCACCGCTAGATCCCTGGAGCTATCCAAGGTGCTGAACCCATTTGGGGCTGGGATCCTTTAACATTCAGATTACAACCCTTGGCAGATTCACCACCCCCTGGCGTGGAAGCCTCTTACAGCCACTGACAATCTATTTATTTGTTTAATGCATTTATATCCTACCTTTTCACCAGTAATGGGACTAAAAGCAATACAGATTAAAAACTGTACACAAACATCAATAAATCTTATAAATATGCAAGTTATTTTAAAAATCGTTAAGCAAAAACTATTAAAAATCATTAAAAGACCATATAAAAAAATCAACAAAACAACATGGCACTCCTTTAAAAGCCCATCACACTAAATTTCTAAAAACCTGATGGAATAAGAATATTTTTATTTGCTGGTGGAAGGAGAGCAAGGAGGGAGCCATCCTAGCTTCCTTTGGATGGGAGTTCCAAAGTGTAGGAGCAGCAGCCACTGAGAAGGCCCTTTCCCTTGTTCCTACCAAATGAACCTGAGAAGATAGTGGGACAGAAAAGAGGTCCTCTTGTGAAGATTTTGCAGCTCTGATGGACTTGTAAGGGGAGATATAATCCCAACCTGCACTTTACTGTGCCATTTCACTGTGACATGGTAAAATGTGGCTGTTTTTGGTACCTTGTAAGCAAAATCCATTGTAGCTGCCTCCTTTCATCAGGGGAGAGTTTGCCAAGGGATTAGTGACAGGATTGGTGAGTCTCTGTGTTTCAGGAAGTTATGGAAGGCAGAGGGCTAAGGAGGATAAATTCACTGAAGGATAAGGAGAGCAACAGAGAAACCGTGACGTTGAGTTGACCTGAGTAAGGGAGGAGCAGGGACTCCAAGCCCATGGTGAGCTACAAGAGGGGTGACTTTGAATATGTGTCAACTTTTCCACACAGGCAGACACTTGAAACCCTACCAGGTATAGTTGTTGGAGGGAGGATAAGAATATGCAGGCGGTGGATTAATTTTTCATTCTCTTTATCATTCTTCACCTTTTCTAACCTGATTTACCCTATCCAGGGCTGCCTTTTCCTGTAATCAAAAGGCCTACAGTCTGGAGATAAAATGCTTTTAAAAAAAGTAACTCATTTCCATTATGCATTATAGTGTTTGGAAAGCAATTTGCTGTTGTTGTTTTTCACTACAGTGTTTAAGAAGTTGTTCATTACTTTTAATTCCTTCTTTTAAAAAAACAGTGTTGAGAATGTTATAAAATATGAAATATCTAAAATGTCCTGAATGTGTAACATTGAATAGTAGCTAAAGAAAGTAACTTTCCTTCCGTAATTAATGTTATTTTTGAAATCTGACTTTGTTGTGCCTTAGCTTGAAAAAGAAACCTAACCCATTACCAGTAACAATGCTACCTGTAAGGTGTTCCTTCCAAGCTTTGAAAAGTCACTCTCTTTTGGAAAAATAAGAGCAAAGATGCATGTCTTCCTTGAATTCATTTTTTTTGGGGGGGGGGGTTAGCCACTGCTGACTCTCAGGATACTCCCACGGGTCCCCAGATCCATCAAAATATATTTATTTTGAGGCTGTTTTCCAGTCCTAGAATAAGTAAAAATAGATCAAAACCTTTGGTTCCTCCCACCCTCCTTGGCCTCCAATACTCCTACCCCTGAAAAAATGGCTGAAAACTGTTAAAAATGAAAGCAGAATTGCTGTCATACTGCTTCTGGACTGAATTGTGATGGTATAGTGTGGCTTGCTGTCTGTGTGTGTGTGTGTTTTTGAATGGCCCCCAAGTGCAGTTTACCAACAGTGAAGTAAAGGGTGGCTAATTATGCATCATCAAAAAACCAAAGAAAAATATCACCCCAAAAGAGGACTCAGATTTGCCTAAAAACTATTCATGTTTTTTATATGTAAAGATAACTGTAAATTGAGGAATAATGGTCATAAATTTAATAGATATGCCACCACAGTAGCGAATATAGTAACCAGCTGACCTGTATGACTACTCTGTCTGCTGTCCAGATGCTGAGTGGAGACTGGCAGTTTCAAGGATCCTGCTGCTCCTTCTTTATCTCTAAGCCACTGACAACAGAAAAGGGCATTTTAATTCCTCAGAATCACACAGCAGTGGCATTTTGCAGCATTGTCATCTGGAATATTGTTGCCTGTAGCACTGTAAATAAGTTTCTTTGAACCTAACAAAATATGCCTCTGCAAATCTAATGCTTTTTTGCCATTGCGGTACTTTTTGTTCTCCCCAACATAATGTTTTGGGGTGAAAAATGCTCCATGCCATTTTTCATTGAACTGTAATCAGTAGCACAAAAGTGGTATGTTTTCGCTGTCAGTAAGCTGGCCTATTTTGAGGGACATTAGAATTCTCACTGGGGTCATGTTAGAGGTATAGCTTCTGTGTGGAAATGAAGGCATTGCCCCCAAATAAGAATTCTTCCCCTCCATGAACTTTTCCTCCGGTCCCCAAATTTCTAGTATTGTAGTTATTTAAAACTTCAGTTGAGCATTTAGAAACAGAGTTTAGGTATCCAAAGCAATGGGCCAGATGAAGTTACCAAGGGGTGCAAACACAGCTACTAGATAAGAATTCTAGGAGTATGTGAATATCAGTTTCTCACTCTCTGCAATGGTAGAAATCTGAGGACTGAGGAAAAAATGTATTGGGGTGATCAGGGTTCTTATTTGGGGGAGGGCAAAGCCTCCCACCCACCAAGTGGCTACACCTCTGGGTCCAGAAGTAAAAGAAGTATACATTATATATTAACCATGCCCCTGTCATTTCTCATTGGTGTAAGAAATTACCCTACAACTCACTCAGTTCCAGGTTTTGTTTTTTAACTTGTGTTAAATGTTAAACTAAGCTAGACTGAGCAGGTCTTGAGAATGCTTTCAAACAGAGGACTGTCTTTTGACTGCCTCCAAATAGTGGACTGTCCTCTGTGAAAACAGGGCATATATGACCACCAGTATATTGTCTATTGACCTTTGACTACTTGATATAGGTATTGGTCATGTAATAGATTTATTATTTTATTAACTAGCTTTTCTGTAGTAGGGATTTATATCTTCATAAATTTCATTCTTGCAGGTAAGAATCACTTTACAATTTTCTCCTTGTAAAATGTACAATTTTTCTCTTGTTAGGAGAAATTTATCAAAAATGGTGCAGTTTTCAAAAAATATTTACAGTCTGGAATTTTTTTTTTTTCATAGAATACAGCATCTCGTGAGCGTAAAAGTAGTTTCCTTTGCAGAAAATAGTGGTTTTCTGTATAGAAATTTTATGCTCAGAAAATGCTGACTTTTTTTTGGCATACAAAAACCATGCGTAAATTTTTCACACAAAGTTCTGAATTTTGAAGGTTCTCACCTTTGTAGTTTTCTCATCAGGATTGTGTGATACTCAAGAAACTCTATTTTTTAACCATTTTTGAACATTTCCGCCGCTGTTTGCTATTTCCTTGGGAAGGATACTGCTGTAGGCCTGCAGCAGAGGTTTTCCTGGTTGAAGCGAGGGAAAGAGGTAGGAGGTGTTACGCTTACAGAAAATACGTTTAATTAAGTGTGCCTGGATGCATTACATACTTACACACATCTGTGTGCAACACGTGTTTAGAGGAGGAGCGGAAATCACTAGGAGTGGGAAACCAAGCCAGCTGAGTTAAAGTTAAGAAATGTTGGGAGCTGCAGTTCAGCAACATCTTCAGGGCTATGCAATTTCCTTCCCTGATTTAGAGTCTAGATTTTGGGTCCTCAGTTATGCATTTGTGATTGAGTTCTTCAACAGATCAAAACAATCTTTCACAGCCTATAAAATAAGTACTGTGTTTTTTAAAAATATCCATCTGTAAATAATGTTAGGAAGCATTCTGTATGTGTCACTGTGTCAAAGGACTCCTTGAAACCTTGGAATTGATATGATACTGAATCGTAAAGGCTTATGAATTTTTTTTCAGAATTAGTTACCCATTTTGAGAGGGGTTGAGCTTTTAGCTTGGCAGTCATAAGCTATCTGCATTGCATGCCAGGAAGAATCTTGGTACAGTTGTCTTTTGTGTGTTAAGGATGCCTGTATCTCTAATCTGTGTCGCTCATCTGTTGGAATTGTTCCATCTGTTGGAGCAGCTGCCATTAATAATACCTTTGAGTCAATTAAAAGGCAGTCCCAAAAGTACTGAATTGGTCAATGGAAACAATATATTTTGTGTTTTGTATTTTGCAGGTATCCTGGAATTTATCAGTATAGCAGTGGGCCTGGTCAGTATTCGAGGTGTAGACAGTGGACTTTATCTTGGAATGAATGAGAAAGGGGAACTCTATGGCTCGGTAAGTTCTTTACAGTTTTTTAAAATGTTGGCCTCAGTGTGCTTTGAGTTAAACTGTTATGATCATTGTTTCTACGGCCATTTCCGCACTAGCCTCTGTAGTGCGATGATTCCACTTTCAACATCCTCTGGAACCCTGGGATTTTAGAGGATGTTGAAAGTGGAATCATCGCAGTATAACAGGCTAGTGCGGAACGGTCTAAATCAGGGGTGCATAACATACAGTCTAGCTGTTTGGAGTCTTGGCCTAATTTCAAAAAGATAATGGAGGGAAGGAAAGTAAGAAACTGAATAACTCAACTCATCACTGGTATGAAACTCACAACCAGGGAGTAGGGCTGCCAGTTCAGGGTCATCCCAGAGCCAGAGTTTTTAGACCCAGACCCAGAGTTTTTAGGCAAACCTGAGATTTGGGAAGTTCCCTGCTGATGTCATTAAGTAGTAACAACATACTGTTCACAGCTTGTCATTCAAATACCCACCCATGTTCCTCTTTGGAAATTAAGACAGAAATTTTTAATCAAATGGGCTGTTCACAGATTAAAGTGCAATGTGGGAGTTATTCTTTTTCCTATTCACTTACTAAAATGGGATAAGGAACATTTAATCTAGCCTACTTGCTTGTAGCCAGAAGATAGATGCAGAGCAGAGGATGAGCCCTGGTACCACAACCACTAGGAGGGAAGGAAGAATCTAAGTAAATATATAGACTGCCTAGAGAGATTTTGCAAGTTGCAGATAATTTAAGTCTTGCAACAACTGTTGCTCTACTGGCTCAGCTGGAGGTTTGCATATAGCTCTTTCCTTTTATCTGGAGTTGAACCCACCAAAATGGGAGAATTTGCACCCACCTGGAGATAACCCATGAAAACCAAATACTCAGGGACAGACCCTGAAATCTGGCAACTCTACCCCTGAGGAAGTGCAGCCCTTGACAGAAGGAATGTTTACCACATTAGATATATTCAGAGCATATTCAGGTGGATATAGCAGGGCCATACCTTCCCTATCTTCTATGGCCCTTTCCACACCTTACCTTCTTCCGGCGCTGGGGTGTGGGGATCGCACGAACAGCCTCTGGAGAGAGGCTCTCATGTCTGGGGTCCTTCGGCTCTGCACGAGCTGCCTGCTTGTGTGAGAGCCCCGCCTCTTCCTTCCACAGTGCAGCCTGGGACTTTCCCAGGCTGCACTGGGGCAGGAAGCGCGACCGGCATGACTCTGGAGGCTCTGTATGCCAGATAAGTACGTGCGGGGCCTAGGAGCAATGTGCGATAGCGCACCATTTTCGGCTTCTAGCCGAAAATGAAAAGGTGCACGATCGGCGCCTGCCGGCCCCTGGAGCATCACACGATTGTGAGTGTGTCGTGTGGATCGCTCCTCACAATCGTGTGACGCTCCAGGCCCTCTTTAGCATGGCAAATGATGTGCGAAAAGGTCCTAAGTTTCTGTGGGTCCCACCTCCAGTTTCCAGCAAAACTGAAGGTGATTGGAAGGTTACTTCTGGTTTCAAGGAAAGAGATTTTGATGACTTAAACAAGATATGCAACACATTTTGCTTTATCCAAGAACTGTACTTCCTGAGTACCTCCCGCCACTGCTATCGACACCTCCTCCTCCTCCTCCTCCTCCTCCTCCTCTTCTTCTTCTTCTTCTTCTTCATTTTTGAAAAATGGGGAACTTTGGGGGCTCTCAGGGAAAACTTTGGGAGCTGCAGGAATGGGGTGACCTGGCTAACTATTTGCACCTTTGGAAAATAGAAATAGTCCCTGCAAAGGGGCCATTTTCAGTTGTACAGAAGGTAAATTTAGAGGTGTACCAAAGGCAAGAATTAAAAGGTGAGATCTATGATGATATACAGAGGTGCACCCACCACATCTTGAATTAGTCTATGATGAAGTGGAAGAGCCCAAGAAAGAACTAGGAGACTCAAAAGGCTTAGATTGTAAGCCTAAGAGCAGAAACGATCACATTAACAGTTTGTAAGCTGCGTTGAGAACCTTTTTAGCAAGGTACAAATTCTCTAGCTGTATAAATAGATAAACACTGATTTTCTGTCCAATTTGAACAATATTGGAATTCAGTGATTTTCAGGAACACTGGCATAGCATTTTCTAGGAGTGGGTTGTTGTATTCTACTTCATCGCTATCTGCTGATGGAGTGGCTAAATGAATTACAGAATTTTGCCATATTCTTTCTTTGTTAAGTTGTCCAAATGTAGATACTTCTTCTCTAGTTTATTTCCCTCCCAACAAACCGAAGAAAGAATTTGGGTTTGTTTTATGTTTGTTTCTCTAGTTTAATGGGAGAGAAATAAATCACAGAAAAGAAAGTACCTATCTTCAGATGATGCAAGAAACAAACCCTCTCCTGAACTGGGCTGAAGAATATCTTAATCCCTCCAGAAAGAAGGCACAGAAGATGAAGGGTACAGTTGGTAGGAAGTGACCTAACACAAGGGTGCAATGATGGCAGGAAAGATGTGTATAGATAGGAATAGAAATGTTGGTTAAATAAAAATGTTGTGTATAACTCCTGATCTTTGTGGGGACAATGCATTCACAGCACGTTAAAGTGGTGAGTGGGTGGGCTGTTTATGTGAAAAATGGCCTGTGTTGACACCTTAAGATATATTGTAGTAAATTATAGCTGAGTAGTACTTAAACAGCACAATGGAGAAGACTGCATTCACACAGAGTTTATTTGATGGTAGTAAGATGTTCAGCAGCCATTTCTGCACTACACTGTTATAGTGCTATTATTCCACTTTCAACATCCTATGGAATCCTGGGATTTGCACTTTAGGGAGAGGCATTTAGAATTCTTAGCTAGAGAGCTCTTTGGCTTCAGGAAACTACAAACCCCCAGAATTCCACAGGATGTTGAATAATAGCACTATAACAGTATAGTGTGGAAATGGCCAATGTCTGCTTTGGGATTCTTTAGGATTACTGTGTAAGGATACTGGTTTCATGATTCTGCATTTTATGATTTAAGGGCTGTCTGAACCAAACCAGTATGGTACTGCAAGGATGCAATGTTATATACATTTACTTGGCAGTAAGCCCCACTGAGAGAGCCACTGAGGTCTAATGGTTTGAGTATTAGATTATGACTCTGAAGAAAGGGTTCAAATCCTCACTCAGCCATGGAAACCCATGGGATGACCGTAGGTGTGTCACACATTCTCAGCCCCAGAAAACCCTGTGATAGGTTCACCTTAGAGTTGCCATAAGTCGGACATGACTTGAAGGCACACAGCAACAACAAAAAGACCCCACTGAGCTGAATTACCTCTGAGTATATGTGTGTGGTAGAAACAGGGTCTGTAGTGGTTTGAAGGGTTGGATTAGGATTCAAGGAAACCAGGATCTGAACCCCACTCAGCCATGAAAACCTGCTGAGTGACCTTGGACAAATCATACTGTCTTAGCCTTAGGCAGGGGTGTCAAACTCAATTTCATCTTGGGTTGCATCAGCATTATGGTTGCCCTCAAAGGGCCAGTTGTATCTGTAAGACTATATAAATGTATCTATTATTTTATCATATTAAATAATTGCCTCTGCATTGGATTATTACTGGTTTTAGTAATAACTAGCTCTGAAACTAGAAGTCTAGGAAAAATATTGGCAAGCAGATATTCAAGTATACAACTATTGTACAATTTATTGAAAAATGAGTTTTGAAAACAAAGTTATTTTTTTAATCAGACAATATCAGACAAATATTACCAAGCACTGTTTATTACATTAACTTTGTTTAACTTTTTGGTCTCAGTTGAGACCCTCTCTGTGGCTCTTTCTGCCCCCTGCCCCTCTCTGTGGCTCTTTCTGTCCCCCACCCCTCTCCGTACCTGGTGAGCCTGATCCCCACATTGCGGGCCCTTGTCTGCTGGTATTCTGAAGAGGTGTCCAGCAGCCAGCACTCACGATCTGCTTCTACTTCTGACTGCTTCTCTGTCCAACTCTCACGAGTTGCACAGAACATTACCGTGGTAACCCGCAGCAACACTCTGACAGCAAGACTTGGGCAGAGGAACAGTCAGAAGTAGAAGTAGATTGCGAATGCTGGCTGCTGGGCCCTTCTTCAAAATATTGGCAGCTGGCGGCTTGCAACGTGGGGATCAGGCTCGCCAAGTGGAGGGAGTGCCACAGCTGCAAGAGAGGTGTGAGGACTACATGAAATGGCCTGGGGGGCTGGATTCAGCCCGTGGGCTTTGTGTTTGGCACACGCGCCTTAGCAAAAGGCAATGTCAAACTTCCTTTGAATAAATCTTGATGATACTGCACCAGGGTCATCAAAAGTTGAAGTCAATTTAGAAGGCACATAGCAACAGGAAATTGTACTGTATTTTGCCTGAGTGGCTATGAAAGCTTTATCTGTATTGTTACTTGTGCAATGGCTCTCATTCACACGTGCAAGTCATCACATGTAGGTGAATGTGCTTTTTGTGTTGCTACCTTGTTGGTCATCCTAACTGCAAATTCCTGAGAAATAATGTTAAGAAATCCATGACTATTTATGAATAGCTAGGTAGTAAGAAATGTGTCTGTTTATTGTTATTTCTATCCAGCCTTTGAGTCTCAAAAAGCACTCTAGGCAGCTTCATGTGCAACAGGGGTGTAGCTATAGAGTGTGTCTGCGGACATTACCCTCTGCATACGAAATCTGCTCCCTCTTGAAATTTTCTTTCAGTCCTCAAATTTCTGCCGTTGCTGAAAGTGAGACACTAAAAATCATTCTCATCTACTAGTGTTTGAATTCCCTTGGTACATTTGTCTCCCTTTTTCTTTGGGTGCCTGAACTGTATTTCTAAATCATCAACTGATATTTTGAGTTGCTGCAATGCTAGAAATTTGAGGACGGAAGGAAAATTTCATGAGTGGGAGCAGAATTCTTATTGGGGGTAGTGCCTTCATTCCCCTCTCCCCTGTAGCTACACTCCTATCATTTATAGAGGCTATCTAGTGCAGAAGTCCATGGAACAGTGGAAAATACCTATACTCAGTGCTGCACGTAATTATTCCCCTTTCCTCAGTTAAGACCTTTTTGATTAGAGGCAGATGATTGAACAGGCTAACAAGGCCTTGGCCCAGAACTCATTATTTTAATAATATGTAGTTTATTCAGTTTACTGTTTTTTCCAAAAGATAGGAATGGTTAGAATTGGCAGATTGGAATGACTGTCCAGTCCTAGAATAAGATAACCTCTGGAAAAGTAATAAGAAAAATGTTGTTTTTGTTAGGATCTTGTGTGGAGAGGTGAAGTTGAATCCAAGATGTTGCCTGACACAAAGTCAAAGCATTGGTCTGTCTTGCTCAGTGTTGTATATATTCCTACGGATAATCCTCTGGTAGAAGTCATTCTTAGATCTGCAGTCTGAGATGCTATGGAGATGGAAGGATTTGAATGCAAGTCCTTTTCTTTGTGCTGTGACATTAAGGTGGGACCATCCAACCCTCTGACTCTTTTTATCCTCAAAAACCACATACAGTAGGTCCCCCTTAACCACGTGACCAGTATCCATAGGTTCACTTACTTGCAATCTGCTTCAGGGCCATGGCTGCTGCCACTGGTTGGGTTCCTAACTCCGCATAGCCAGGCTGAAAGAGATGCACACTGGGGTACAGCTGGGCTCCCTACTCCTCTCTCAGCTGAGGAAGGAGATGGACACTCCTCTTTTGATCAAGAGAGGAATGACTTCCCATGCTTCTCTCAGCCAAGCAAGGAGGTGGATACTCCTTCCTTGGCCAAGGAAGACATGGTTCCCCTGTGCTTGTTGCAGCTGAGGAAGGAGACAGATGCTCCTTCTGTGGCTGAGAGAGGTACAAGGAAGCCTGGAATGGCTCCCCCCATTCCTCTGTCTGCCAGGAAACGAGATGGATGCTCCTTCCTTGGCTAAGAGAGGCAGACAGCTCCTCCTGTGGTTCTCTCAGCTGAGGAAGGAAATGGTTGCTCCTTCTTTGGCTGGGAGAGGCACATGGCTCTGAGCAGCCAGGTCTCCCACTGGATTTGACTCCCAAGGAGGGGCTGATTGCCTAGCCCCCCACAAGAAGGAAAGCAGGAGAAGCTGGGCGCTGGAGCTGCCTCCTCCCCTCACTGCGTTGCCCAGCTTGGGGGTAATAATATATTGTCTGGTATTATCCACATTTTTTACCATCCACGTTAAGTCTGGGCATGTATCTCTTGTGGATGTAGAGGACCTACTGTATTTTCTTGATAATAGGGAGAGATATAATTAGGGTAGTAGGATTAAGCAGAAAAGGAAAAAAGACAACAAAATGTACAACCAAACAAGAAGACCCCTCCCCCAGGTTTTTTTTTTTCTTGCAGATGTATAGATACTCATTTATATGTTTACATGCAAATGTTGATATAATTGGTATGTATTTAGCATGGAAATGGAAAGTATAATGGGAAAGACTGTTACCTGTTCATTCTGGTAGTACTATGGATGGACCACCTTGTAGCCTGTCTTTTTTTTCTCTCCCTATGACTCTTTCATTTTAAACCGCACGTGATATGGACAATCCTCCAAGTAGACTGGGATGGACAGCTGTGAATCCATTCCCCCCCCCCAGGACGCTCTGGTTGTGTCATGAGCTGTCAGAAACATCCAAAAAAAGAAAAAAAAAATCCCAACCAGGAATGGCTAAAACTCAACTTCTGTCTTTGGGAGAAAAAGGGCATTTATAAATGTCAAGCAGTGCAGGACCTCCTGTAAACTATTTAGAAGGTGAATTGCCTCTTCTAGAGGCTTCAGAGCAGCCAGTTCATTCTTTTTCTAATCCACAAAAGGGGAATCTGTGGAATTATGAGGGACTGAGAGTTGCAAAAACAGCCTTTGGCGGGGTTACATGTAGTTCCAGGGACACACTTTGATCATTCCTTAGGTAGAGGATGCCTTCTAAAAGAGATTGTTCTCTGACAGCCATTGACATAGACAACTGGTCTCTGTAAAGTAGCAAGACACGTGTACTATCATTTTTGTTAACTGATGTCAAGTTGATTTGGATTCATGGTGACCTTGTCAGTGAGAGACCTCCAGGTCACCATGTTATCAGCAGCATTGCTAAGGTCTTGCAGACTTAGGTGCCATGACTTCCTTGACTGATACTCTTTTTGCACCTTACCTTTTTGCGGTGCTGGGGTGCGGGGCTCACGTGAGCAGCCTCTGGAGAGAGGCTCTCACTTCTCTGCTTCTTTGGCTCCGCACGAACTTCCTGCTCATGCGAGAGCCCCGCCTCTTCCTTTCACAGTGTAGCCTGGGACTTCCCAGGCTGCACTGAGACAGGAAGCGTGACTGGCCTGGCCCCCGAGGCTCTGCACGCAAGATAAGTGCACGTGGGACCCCGGACCAATGTGTGACTGCGCAGCATTTTCAGCTTCAAGCCGAAAATGAAAAAATGCGTGCGCGGTCCGTGTCAGGCCCTTGAGTGTTGCGCAAATGTGAGTGTGTCATGTGGACTGCTCCTCACATGTGCGCAATGCTCAAGGGGCCCTTTCGCATCAGGAATGCCATGCGAAAAGGGCCTGAGTCTTTCCACTTGTAATGCAGTCTTCCTTTTGTCTTGCTGTCTTCCACCCTACCAAGTATTATTGTCTTCTCTAATGAGTCATTGCCTTCTCATGTTTGTCCAAAGTAATATAATCTCAGTTTAGCCATTTGACTTCTGGGGAGAGGCTTGATTTGCTCGTGAACCCATTTATTTATCTTTTTGGCAATCCATTGTATCTGTAGAATTCTTATCCAGCAGCACATTTGAAATGAGTTAATTCTCTTCCTGCCAATTATCTTTACTGTCTAGCTTTCAGAACCATACATGGAAATTCGAAATATGATGGGATAGACCATCCAGACTTTGGCATTCAATGATATTTCTTTGTACTTCATGTACCATCACACTAGAGGTACAAGGATTAAGGAGTCCCCTTTCACCTGACATTTCTGTATTCAAACCTGTAGTATCCCATAGCTATATATCAATTTTGCCCCCCCCTTTTTTTTTAAAGGGCATGAGGTTGTTACACGATCCTGCTGTGTAAAGTCGTTTGGCCAACAGTATAATGGAGCCTGACCGCAGGGTATAGCTATGGTGTGGTGGAGGGGGCGGCAAAATGAAGGCATTATTTCCCAAAATAAAAATTCTGTCTCCCAATTAATTTTCCTAAATATTTGTAGCAAATCTAGGAGTTCTAGATGTGAATGATTTTCAATGCCTCACTTTGTGCAATGCTAGAAATTTGGGGCCTATAGGAAAATTTCATTTATCATTTCATTTTTCATTTATTTATTTGGGGGGCAATGCCCTCATTCCTTCCACCCCCTCCAATAACTACCCTTTATCAGGCTCAAAGTGTTGGAGCATTGGGACTCTCTGATTAGCAGGAACAATGACATCACCTACCCCATCCTCCAGCTCCTGTTGTTGTTGTTGTTGTTGTGTGCCTTCAAGTTGTTTCAAGCTAAATGTTACCCCAAGATAACCCTATCATAGTGTTTTCTTTGGAAGATTTGTTCAAAGGGGGTTTAACTTTGCCTCCCTCTGAGGCTGAAAGAGTGTGATTTGTCCAAGATCACCAAATTAGTTTCCACAGCCAAGCAGGGATTTGAACCCCGGTATCTAGAGCTGTAGCCCAACAATTTAACTACCCTACTAGACTGGCTCCCACGGTGCATAGAAATGCTAGCCCAGTCACTTACATATTTATTATACAGTGGAAAGCTCTTACAAAACAATAATGAAAGAAATACAAAGGGGGCATTCACACTACACAATTATAGCACTATGATTATACTTTAACAGCCATGACAATTTCCTATAGAATCCTAGGGTCTGTAATCTGATGAGGCATTAGCGCTTCCTGGCTGAGAATTCTGAATACCTCTTCACTCCAGGTTCTACCATTCTATAGGACTGAATCATGGCAGTTAAAATGGAATCACAGTGCTATAGTTCTGTAGTATGAATGGGCCCTTGGATATGGAAAAAAAAGTTCAGGTCCATCCTATAGTGCAGTCCACCAACAGTGCAGTTCTGTATGTGTGTCTACTCAGAGCTAAGTCTCATTATTTTCAGTGGAGCTTACTGTCAGTAATTATATATAGGATTGCTGCCTATGAGGACTTGGAAGTTTTAGTATAATGAATGAGGACTGCAATTTTGTTATTTTAAGAGACCATTATTGCATTATAAATAGGCCAGTATTAAGGTTTTAAAAAGTATTTTATTTAATAATTTTGTGACAGAAATGCAAATATTTATATGTTCTATAATGTTCTGTAAAGGAAGGCATGAAGCTGGCTTCTTATACCAAAGGATTTGGAAACTTATTCGATTTCAATATAAGCTGGCATTTGTCTTTCCTGTGTTAATTTTGCAATTGGTGCTTACGAGAATTTTAATGTCATACTGAACTACAGAAGCAGCCCCACCCCACCCCCGGATATATTAAAGTGGAAGAAGCTAATGAAGGACTGGCAGTAATACATCTGGGGCATAAGCTGTGCTTTTGTGTGATTCCCATTTCTGCTGGTTGGGCTTGCGTAGGAGGAATTCCTGGTGGATTGTACCCCTAGGCTGGCTGAGTTGGCTTTCAAAACTGTCAGTAGAAGATGGGGATTGCCATCAGGCTGCAGCATGATGAAAAGTGGCTGTGATCTAATTCCATTAGTTTCAATGAAACATAACATCTAATATTCATGATCCTTTAGGGCCTTGTTGACACTGGCAAAATTAGTACCCGTATTTCAACAGCTGCCAACAGTAGCAGAAATACTGTTGTGGCCTGGAATCAATACATATTTTCCTATCCTCATTGGCCTTGATGCTTATGCCAACAAATAAGCATTTGGGATATTGGATTGTGCCAACCAGTGTGCTGGGCAGTGTTGAAAAACTTGGCCTAGATACCAAAGCTGTACAAGTGTTGTTGGTTGCTGACACTGCAGGACTAAGGTGTTTTAAATGATATGCATAGCATTTGAGAAGGAAAATGCCTACAGTGAAATTGCCACTTTGTAAATTAAATGTATTATAGTTGGTTTACAGAGTGGAAGCCTATTAATCTTCAAGGTGTCACAAGGGTCTTTGTTACTTTTTCTAAGACAGTCAACACTTTTGGAAGTTGTCTGTAATGATCTGTAGAGAAGTGAAAAGAGAAACGAGCAGAGATGGCATCTAGCGTTATTGCTTTTGATGATGATGATGATGGTGGTGGAGGTGTTGATGGTGATTTTTGGTTTGAGAGGACCCTGGACAAAAGTTGACTCCAATCCTCATCCCTGCAGTGTAGGAAGTCTTGCCAGTACTACCTGGCATGGTGCTTCCCTTTTGTGAGAGTTTTCATGTTTCGGAAGTAGCTAGGAACCTAGCGACAGGCAGCCAAGCTGAGGCACTAACAAGATCCTGGCTTCAGGCAGCTGGAACTATGGATTCCACTGTTTTAATTCTGGTGATTATGTCCTCACACAAGGTATATTGCATTGGGAACAAGTAGTGGAATTACTGGCTTTGGTGTGGGGATGTAGTAATGGGGAGGGAAGGGCAGAATGAAGGCATGGCCCCCAATAAGAGTTCTGCCTCTTCCACAATGAATTTTCCTTCCACGCACTAATGTCTAACACTGCAGTAACTTAAAACTTAGCTGAGCATTTAGAAATACAGGCATGCAAAGAAAAGGGGCTGGCATAGTTACCTAGGACATGAAATCATAGCAAAATGGAAGTGTTCTAGGTGTGAATGATTTTTGGTGTCTTACATTCTCCAGTGCTAGGAAAATTTAATGGAGGATTACTATTTGGGGGCAATGCCTTCATTTTGCCTACATGGTAGTTATACTCCTGCTGTAGTGGTAGTTCAGTAGCAGTCTTTATAAAAGTGCTGTGGAGCTGGGGAATTGTTTCAATTGCCCACAGTTTAGTGCCCCTAGGATACATATAGTGAAGGTGGGCAATTGTGTACAGTTTAAATGTCTGCACTTGAAAATCCTGCCACCCGGCCTTGCAAAAGCACTGTGCAAATCCAAATTACTGGGAAATGTACAGTCCATATCCATAAGCAGTTGGGCTGGGCCTGTGGATTTTGCATATTGATGCCAGGCCTTTGCAGACTTGACAGTACCCTCAGTAAACACAGCTCATTATAAAATAACTTAAGAATGGCAATGACAGGTCCCTTTCTCAAGAAGCTTACAAGGTAAATTTCAATCAAATGAAGAAACATGTGCCAAAGTGACAGCAAAGAAAGTTCTGCTTAACTAGGGTGAAGTGAGCAACCAGATTTAACTGTGCACTTAGGCTGTATTTCAGCGGGAGATGAAGACTTGTTAAAGCATAGGAGCTAAATGCCCCAGTGTGCTTGCTCTGATCCCTTTAATTATCTGGCAGTTTGCATTTTTTTAAAAAAAGATCTACAAATTAGTTGCAAAGATGCATCTAGTTTGTATGCATCAAATTCGTATCAAGTTTGGCTTTTAGACTGCTGCAGGCTATTTTAGATGCAAAAATAAAATAAAATACACAGTCTGTTTTATGACAGGAAAGACTATAATGCTGTACCATAGATTTGTGGGAAGAGAAAAGCCCGTGAAAAAACACATTGGCACAATAAAAGTTTGAGAATTCTTTCTCTCTGATTTTTTTTTTTTTTTTTTTTGGTGGGGGGAGATGTATCTTTATTTATATCCTGTTTTTTGCCTGACATTGGGCTTCAAAGTGGCTATACTTGGCCTTTTCTTACTTTGCAAGTGCATACTGAACACCTCAAAGCTTGATCCTAAGGATCTCAATTTCAGATCTGGAGCTTGTACGCAGGGGTGAATCAAGTGGTGCTCTGTTGCCTCGACAAGGTACCTAATATATACACCTGACCTCTCAGTTTAGAAGATATATCTGGCTTGACAGTTGGAGGAATTGATAATACAAACTTGAATCTTTTCTGATCTTGAGTAGGGTTTGGGAATATGACTACAGAGAATCATGGTTAGCTAACTATCAGGGCCAGCCTATCACCAGACAGACTAAGGTTGCTGCACCGCGCTTCTAGGAGCAGGCAGTGGCAGGGTGCTGGAGGAGGGTGAGTTGCATGCCATGTAATTTGTCCAGCATTAGCTGGACAGGGTAGAGTGCTGAAGAAAGGTTCATTTGCCAGTTTGTTTGGCTTTCATACATGGAATGGAAGGGGGCACATCTTGTTCTTCAAAAAAAAAAAGTGTTTGTATCGACCTACTTACTACCACCTTCAAGGCTATACATTTCTCCTGTATTCTGAGAGTAATGAAGCCAAAAGATCCACACAAAGAGAGGTGTTGAAGCAGGGTTTGTCCTTGATCCTACTTTGCTTATGCTTTGCCTGGATGTTTCATCAGCCCTTCAGTTCTATAATTAACCAGAAATCTGGGATTTATTTGTTCTTCCAAGAAGAAACTGGAGTATGTGTGAGAGAAGAAGCAGCCTTTATACCCCATGCTATGCTGTTTATATGCGTTTGGTTCGTTTTGATTCTTCTCCTAAATATGTGAGCATGTGATGTAGTGTGATCTTTTTTCCCAAAATAATTTGTTTTGGACAACAGGATAGTGGCCTTGGAGTGGTGTGCATGAGATAAAGTCTAACATAATCCAGCATCAATAAATGCTTTTTTTTGTTGTGAATGGAAATAGAAGAGTTGCTGTCTGGGAAGTGCTTTGGCTTCAATAGCATATTGTATGAAAAGAGATAGGAAAGAAAAGATAACCTTGCAGATAACTATTGCTTGGATTATTTATATTTTCAAAATGAGATATTGTAGTATTGTCTATTATGTTATATTTTTTGTAAATTTAATTTTAGATCGCTTCTTCACTAAATGAATGCTTGAGACAATAGACAATTAGAAAGAATAAAATAAAAAAATGACAAAAGTGGAAACCGGAAACTGATACAATAGAATCAGGGATTAATAAATCAAAATCAAATTAGAATCAGGAATCAGTAAAAGAAAACATAACAAAACAGAGCAACCTTTTAAAAGCACTAAATGAACAGTTTCGTTTTCTATAAAGCCATCCAAAGGACAACAGAGAAAGAGTGAGCCTAACCTTTCTGGGGAATGAATTGAACAACTGGGGCTGCTGTTACAGAAAAGGGACTGGGATACAAATGTAAAAATGTTCCATGTGTTGAAGGCAGTTTATTTCCTTAATTCAGGAACAGGCAAAATGCAGCCAAGACCCCCATACACATGTTTGTGCTCATGTTTAATTTTATAAAAGACTCTCTTTAACTGAAGAAGTTTCTGTCTATCTTACTTTGGGAACAGTTTTGTTATGTTTTTTGGCCCTATAACGTTTTAGTCTGTATGTGTGTGTGTGTGTGTGTGTGTGCGCGCGCTATTTTTCAAAACTAGAAATGACTTACAATTATGTATGGTTATGAAAACAATCTCCTCCCTACGTTGGGGCTTCACAAAACATAATGAATTGTCCCATGTCCCTCCCTGGAGGACATGAGGTGCCTTTATTCACTTAAAACAAGCAACTGGAAGGCATGGAGTAAGTGTGTCCACTGCGTGTCAGGAAACTTCTTGCCCCTGTCTTAAGCCATGGTAAAGAGTAACCAGTTTCGATAAAGACATGTGGTTAATTAATAGTGGAAGTTAAAACTTCCAGTCTCCTTCTACTGGTCATGTCTGAAGAATACGAGAGAGCTAACAAGCCCGAAGCTTGTTCAAATCACACTAAACCACAGTTTAGTGTTACTTTGGAATGAGGTCTTTGTATACATATGTTAGTATTATTGAAGCAAAATATGAGGTAGAAAGAGACATAGGCATTACCTATTCTGACCATGGATGAGAAATATGAAATTTAATCATGTATCATTTTTTTTTAAAAATTAACCTCAGGTACATTGTTATTTGATCATGTTGAAGTTACTTTGCATCTAGAAATTTGAAGAAGCACCTAGAATAGCCATGTAATGTGGATAGAGGACTTAACTATCTCGTTAGAAACACAACCATATGCATAATTGAAGTTTGATTCTACTCAGTGGGGCTTACTTTCTGTGTATGTCTGTACAGGCTGGAAACAAAGAGTGGATTTGGAGATTATTTCACTCTTAGAAATTCTGACTTTGTGCTATGGATGAGCAGTGGTGGCTGGTAGCTGTCATGTCAGTGACATGGTGCATCTAGTCTGGATATCAGTCCAAACTATAATGGAGCTACCCGAGATGCTGACTCTGTTTTAGAGACTGGGCTCAGTACCTGTGAAGTGCAACCCGTTGGCCTGGAAGCCACCAGCCTCTGAGCATCCCTTTTTGTTCGCTGTTCAGTCAACCAATCATGTTGTTTATATCCTGCCTTTCCCCCCAACTTCTCCACTGTTGACTTTGACAGGAAAGTGGCCAGTCCTATTGATGAATCACCAGCCCAAAGTTGAATTTGGAAGGTTTTGCCCCATGCTCTCAACAGGCTTCACTTGTTTAGTTTATTATGAAACCTAAAATCACAGCACACAGTGGCATAACACAGAAGTGATGACAAGGTCTTTAGCTTTGCCAACAATGGCTCTGTTGGCAAGCAATCTATAACCCTGCCTTATTTGGCTTCTGCAGCACTTTCCTTAACAGTTCCAGTGCTCAATAACTAGAAAAATTGTGTGTTTGCTACACATTTTCTACACTGAAGGTGCCACTGCCTGTGGTGCATCATATTGGCAGCTCATATGTAAAGATTTTTTCCCAGTGCCCAAGGATTAAAAATGGTGCTAGCAGACAAAGGAATGAATAAGAACTTCCTTTGAATCATGTTTTGAATCAACACTGCTGACTTTTATTACCAGATTTTGTTCTGCTTCACCTGCTGTTTCTTTGCATTCAAAGTTGATGTTAAAAGCAACAGAAGACAGGATGTGTCCCCAGGCCCCACTAGTTGGTGGTGTTTTTTTTTTAAAGAGGTCTTGCTATTCACAGTTAGCAAATGGAAGAAGATGGAATTGTTAAACATTAAAGTCAAATCTTACTGCATTTATCAAGTACTAGTTAGTTAATCACGAACTCAGTGGGGTTTTTATTGGTGCATGATAAACTGATAGAAATAATTGTACCATAAAAGTGGCATGATTGCTGAGAAACTGAGCCATGAAGCAAGCATCCCTGGATCAGATCTCATTTCTGCCACAATGCCCAGATATTCATTATGCGTGTGGTGTGTGTGTGTGTGTGTGTGTGTGTGTGTAGAGAGAGAGAGAGACAGAGAGAGAATGAGAGAGAGAGAAACCACATTGGCTGGCCACACTCCCCAGTGGCTTTACGTATGGTACTAACCAGAAAAGGCAGCACATGGCTCGGCTTTCTCTTGCAATTTGGAACCCCAGGTCATTGGAGATGAGGCTAATATCTTGGTGCTTGAGGACACAGCCATCATTGCATTTCCTCCCTTATGCTTATGTGTGTATGACAACAGTCTTTTAGAAGGGCATAAAAATTGACTTGCCCTACAAGACTACTGTAGTCTGTGCTAATATATTCAAAGCATTATATAAAGACTAAGTGTTATTATATGATAGCCTTTGACTTGGGACTTGATTTCAGCTGTGAATGAATAAGATAAACATTTAATATCAGTTACACTAAGATCACATAAGTAAAAATAGAATGCTAAGGATGTACCTGAGATGGTTGTGAGAATGCTTAAATTAAGAATTGTGTATGTGGAAGCGCTACATAAATGGTTCTGTGGTTGAAAGTAAGCTGGATATTTCTAAGCCTCAGTGAAAACTGTGGGATTTAGGACCATAAATAAGTGTAAATCTCATTGATTACATAAGATTTAGAAATACTGACTTGCACATCTTGGAAACATTACTTTTTAGACTGTAAGTCCCATCATCCTCTACCAGCATGGCAGATCTCCCTGTTGGCTGGGGGATTCTTGGACATGTCCATGGTGGTTGTTAGCTCCTGAGTCAGTAGGTCAATGAATGTGTTCCAGATTTTAAGCCAGATTTAAAGGAACTATCCTAGGTACTGAATAAATTTTGGAGAGGGTGTTTAGCGGTATAGGCAGTTTCTTCAAAGTTCAGACTAAAACTCATAGTGGACTCACTATCCTATTGAGATGGAAGTCAGCAGCCACTATAGGTTGTAGTGGAACAAAGTAATGTTTCTAAGTCCAAGTGACTTGTCCTTGCTTAACTCTGTACAAACTCATCCAGTATTCAAGGGTTCTTCCAATAAGCAAGAGCTCTAAGTGCATACATGGGTACAGTATTTTGCAGAAATAGGGACTTCATTTCATCTGAACAGTAGTGAAAAACTCTTCAAGAAAAACCTTCTGTGAGTTTTCAAGTGATATTGTCTTTGGAGTGGACAGAGATGTCAGCATGCATGAAGATATTGATAGAAATTAAGTTTAATTAAGTTTAATAGGCTTTAAATGCTCTTCAGCATTTCTTTAAATTTTTGTTTTTCTGTATTTGCTGTTATTTCTGTTTTTGTGATTTTGTCTGTCATTGTATTGGCAAGGTACATTTAGAGTCTGCGTAACAGAGATGTGGAATATATTTGTTTTTAACTTATATAAACGAATTAGGAACTCTTTGCAGGGTTTTGAGAACTCAAGGAACTGTGGATCAGGCCCAAGTCTTGAATGTGGCCTCATCAGGCCACATCTTGCTATTAATAAAATAAATGATAAAATTATTCTACTATCAGTGTTGAGAATATCAGTTGAAAAAAAAACCATATTAGAATGAAAGGGTTCTCCTATAAAGTTATTATTGTGATGCATGTACAGTTTGGTTTGCCTTTATTACCTGGGCTTTTGTGCTTTTCTGGACTTAAAGAGGGATTTTGATTTGGGAGAAAAAGTAAAGGATGGTTTTTCCAGCAATGGAGAAGGGCAGTCTGAGTATTTTAGCCATTTTAAGATATAGCAGTATGGAATAAAGAAGTATTTTTTCTCTCCTTCCCTCCTGCTTTCTCCATAGGCTTTCAAAAATAGTCAAGTAACTCCACAAATATGCTTGTCATTCAGAGCCTGAGCAATGAATATTTTGAGGCTCAGGGAAGGGTCACATGTCATCTAGCAAGATGGTTGCCTGTTCTCTGACCTCTTCATTCATCAATTCGCTTGAAAATTTAATAAACATGTAATTATCTATTAAATAAGTGACATAAAGTGTCATCAAAGTCAAAATTAACTGTGAGGATAATGTCTTGGCCTATTACAAATGGACTGTGTTGGAGGAGACACATGGAACAAAACACCGAGGTCTTTAGGCTTACTGCACTTTAATTGAAAAGTAAAACAGCTGTTTTCAGCCTATTTAGAAGCAAAGCTATATGGAAGGTTTTAGCTTTTCTAAAGACGTCTCTTAATTGAAACCATGAAGAAAAGAAACTCCCAAATAACTGTTTAAAGCTAGTGATTTAACGTGATCTCACAGAAAAATATGACACAAATGTAGGAAAAATACAGTTTGACACACATAGGCACACACAGGCACAAAGACACACATAGGTCCATTAACCATTTGAAAGGCTATATACTCTTCCTTGATATTCATGTGGTTTGGCTTTTGTGAGCAGCATGCAGACTCTGTGTGTGTGTGTGTCTGCACATGCGCATGTACCTTCAAGTCATCTGTTGACATGTGGCAATCCCATGAAATTTCATACTTTTTTTTAAGACAAGAAATATTCAGAGATGGTTTTGCCACTTCCTTCCTCTGAAATACAGCCAACAACACCTGATATTTGTTGGCAGCTTCCCATCTGAGTATTAACCAGGGTTTACCCTGCTTAGTTTCCAAGATCAGATGGAATCTATGCTTTAAATATGAGCTTGTGGGAACCTTTTCCCTTGAAAGGCTGTTGAACCATGTTAAAAGGAAACCAGGGTTTGCTGCATTGGTGAGTGGAGTTAAAAAAAAATTGCATGGCATTCTTTGTCTATGCTACCCCATTTCTCTCTGTGCTACACCAGATGAAATAGTTCAAGGACCATGTAAAATTAGGTCGTGGGCTACAGATTCCTTATCTTAAATTGAGAGGACAGCCATGTTCAAACTAATTATTTGCCATGGAATATGGTTTCCTTGGGATGGTCAACAATTGCTTTGGAGACTTGCCAACTTTCCTTCTGAAACAGGTTTATATTCATGTGGTATAGAAGAAATTGTACATTATGTAGTTATACTTTATACACGATACATTATCTTTTAAAAATGTTCTGTGTGGGGTATAGTATGGGAAAATCCCAGCTGTTGATTGGTAAGGAAAGCTGGTTGAGTCTTTAAAATATTAACTTTTTGCAGATAACTAAGTATCAAGGAGTGATACTATGTCATCAACTTTATGATTTGATATTATAAAAAAAATTGAGTTCCTTATCTGGAATGTCATCTTATGAAGTCTTATCTCAGTCATTGTAATGACAATTTTGGTTGCTTTGTTTTCTGTTTTCTGTAATAATTTGCAAAATGTTGGCCTACATCCACCATAATGCTAGCTATAGTTTCATAATATTTAGGCCCCTCTTCTCTTTGAAGCCTTTTCTGGCACAGAAAAGTTGCTTCATTGAGCTTTCCTGATGCCGCAAGCAGATTTTTAAAATTTTCATGGCATGTAACATCCTTCTCACTTGCCCTTTGGAAGCTATTATCTACAGGCATAGTGACAGCATTGGATACTAGCCATGGATTTTAGTATATTATATTTTGTTATGATTAGTTACCAAAATACTTTTCATAAGAAGCATATAACCACAGTTCCATATGGGCAATATGGAAATGAAACTGAACAGAACTGTACTTTCTTGATGTATGATAAGCCAGTTTTTCATGTTAAGTGTAGCCCTTGTTTTGAAGAAAACATATTTTAAACGACATCTCCATTTGTCTCTTTGAGTATGGGAGATTCTTGGACAAAACTGTGCATTATGCATGGTTGTCTCACTTCTTGCATGTAAATATTTTCTTTATATCGTGGCTATAGGAGGCACTCAAAGAATTTGCAGTAAAAAAAAAGTGAATAATTCTGAACAAGAATAATGGCTAGAGGAATCATTCCTGGAAAGTGGGTAGGGTTCATACATTATAACAACTGGAAAAATACATTTTAGATGTAGCTTTTCCTTTTCCCAAACTTGATTCCTGGATATTATTGGACTAACACCAGTCATCTCCAGACAGCATGACTAATTGACTAATGGTAAATAAGAATGTGAACCCAGAGTTATGAACTACTGTTTTACAGGGTTTGGTCCACTCAAAGTCCCATTACAAAACTAAGTGCATGCTTAAAAATTTGCTGCCAAAATAATTCCTAATGTAAAATTGCTTAAATTTTGCCTCAGTTACGTCTAGGCAATCTTAGACAGGAATCCCATCAAAATGAGGATGTTGTTGAACTACTCCTCCCATCAATCATCCTTTGACTAGGCTGGCTAGTTCTTATAGGAACTAGAACTCAGCAACATCTGTAGCGCCACAGATTCCTCATCTCTGTTTGCAGAAATCATTCCACGGATTTCCTCTGAAGATGCCAGCCACAGATGCAGGTGAAACGTCAGGAGAAAATACAACCAGAACACGATCTCAAAGCCTGAAAAACCCACAAGAACCAATGGATTCTGGCTGTGAAAGCCTCCGACTCTACATTCCACAAATCATTCCTTTGTATACACAATATGCAGTCTTTTCTTTAGTAAAATGAGATTTATGCATTAAAACCCACCTCATTTCACTAGCTGGTGACTAGTATCTGCTAGGAAGAGTACCTGTTTGTATATAGTGACCAAGTTCAGTGTTTTTGTTGGAAAACACTGTTGCCAAAGCAGTTTGGAATAGCAATCTAAGAACTTCATTTCTATTACCAGACCATGTATTAGTGATCACTCTTAGACTAAATGTGACTTTCACTTCAATGATGTCTAAATTTAGGCTTATGATCTTGGTCTACTGGCTACAATTACATTATTAGGGAATATTGGGCAAGGAAAATAGTTTGAAGGTAACCAAATGTCTGGTTAGATCATTTGTATAAATTGCTTAGGATGGATTTTCTGGGGAATTTTGTTAGTTGAGTGATGGATTTGTTATGGGAATGGATGAATCTGTCAGTTTTAGTTTTTCCCAGTCTTAAGAATGTCCTGTTCTGCTTCTGTTGCCAAGAGGTAATTTTTTTAACTAGTTGGCTTGAAAATTTGTATACATCTTTCCTGATACATGCCTTTCAAATGCATTGTGCCTAATACATGCATTTGTTGTGAGGATTTTCATCTAACATAAAACATCTTGAATGGTTTTTTTAATCAATATATGTCTATGTATGAACTTGTCCCTAATATATGCATTTTTATACTCTCTAACTGTCTTGATTTGTCAGAGACAGTCCCAGTTAATCCTCTGTTGTCCCACTTTCTCAGCTGCTTTTAAAATGTCACAGTTTCTCTCTCTGATTCTCATTTGCCTATTGTCCACTCCCAGCATACTTCACTTGGTAGAAACTATATTCAAAGTGCAAAAGTAGTTTGCACTCAATTCAGGAGGGAGAAGAGGAAATAAGAGGGTGGAATCTTGTCCTTCCCAGTAGGGCCAGGCCAAAGCCAATTGCTGCTGCCTTTCCTAGTGTGTGTGTTCTTCCTTATTAATAACTTTTGCCACGATGACCATGCTGTGATGTTTGGCCACATGTGTCCTGGTTTTCATTTGTGGAATGCTGAAGTGTATTCCTGTGGTCTCTACCAAACTTGCTATGGCAGGGGCAAAAAAGTTACTTCTGTGCTTCCTGCTCACCTTGTATACCTGGGAAATGATGTTATCGGATACCTCTCACATATGCAGTTCTATTTATAATGAAGAAAAGTAGGGATCATATGCCTTGTTGCTGCATCATAGGAAGATTGTTTTGGAGGATGCCATGTGAGCCCAGATCCTTGAAGTTTGCCCAGGGACCAGGTCTATACTGACTGTCAGCAGTTGTCCAGGTTCTTTCCCAGCCCTGAATGGAGGGGACTGGGATTGAACCTTGGACTTTCTCCATGGGAAGCATGAGCTTTGGCATTGAACTTTCACCCTTTCCCTCAAAGATAATGCCAGTGAGTAGGCAACCTGGACTGCTGTCTGTGATGATCCCATTGCTGACTTGGGTGAGAGGCATGTATAAATCAATGACTCCTAGATGAACACTTAACAAATCTCACCATAGTAAGAGACTTCTGAGACATGAGCAGAATCAGACTCATTGGTATTGAACAATCTCTTTGTTGCCTACATAGAGAATTAAATGCAAGCAAAATCTTTTCTGTTGACAAAAAATGCTAATGTTTGCCATTGCCATCATTTTTGAGAAATCTTGGAGAATGGGTGAGATACCAAAGGACCGGAGTCAAGCAAATATATCCCTTTCTTCAAAAAAGGGAAAAAAACACAACCAAAAAGATAATCCAGCAGACTACAGGCCAGTCCTCTAACTTCAATACTAGGAAAAATATTAGGATAGATCATCTGGAGTCTGTTTGCAAGTATCCTGATGACAATGCAGTGATTAATAGGATCTAACATGGGTTTATCAAGAACAAATCTTACCAAACTAACTTTATATATTTTTTGACTGGGTCGGTCATTAGTTTAGTAGATGTGGGTGTGGATATTGTTTATCTGGATTCTAGCAAAGCATTTGATAAGATGCCCCAGGACATTTTGATTAGCAAACTGGATAAATGCGGAATACATGGAAACACCATCGTATGGACCCATAATTGGTTGGAAAACCATGTTCAAAGAGTTGTCATCAGTGGCTGTACTTCAAACTGGAAGGAAGTATCAAGTGAAGTGCTGCAGGGTTCTGTTCTGGGACCGACACTTTTCAGTGTTTTTTATCAATGATTTATATCATGGAGTGGAGGGAATCCTTATCAGTTTTCCAGATGATACAAAATGGGGGAGGGATAGCTTGCACATTGGAAGATAGGAACAAAATTCAAAAGGACTTTGATAAATAAACAAGAAAACTGGGCTGAAATTAATAAAATGAAATTCAACAGAGACAAATGAAAAATTCTACATTTAGGCCACAAAAACCAAATGCACAGGTATAGGATGGCCAGTACTTGGCTCAGCAATACTGTCATGTGAAAAGGACTTTGAGATTATTGTTGAACATGAGCAAGTAGTGTGATACTGAAGCAAAGAACACAAATGGCAATTTAGCCTGCATTAACAAAAGCATAGTTTGCATGTTGAGGGAAGTAATAGTCCCTGTATATTCTGCATTGGTCAGGCCTCATCTGGAGTACTGTGTTCATATTTGGGTGCTTCATTTTAAAAAGATATAGACAAGTTGGAGCCAGTTCAGAGAAAGGCAACAAGATGATAAGAGATATGGAGAACAAAACATATGAATAGAGATTGAAGGAGCTGGCCATGTTCAGCTTGTTGAAGAGAAGAGTGAGGTATGACATGATTGCAATCTTTATATACCTCAAGGGCTGCTACAAAGAGAAGGATGCAGGCTTGTTCTCTGCTGCCTCAGAGTGATATAGGTATGAATTAAAGTAGAAATAAAGTAGAAGCTGGGGGCTTAGGTCAGAGGAACGGAGAAAGATTTAAGAAGGGTAAAAAGGTCACGAGAGCCAATGTATCATGTAGCTAGGATGTTGATCATGTAGCCAGGGTGTTGTTTATTGACTGGCTGCGGTAATTGCAGATTGTAGATAAGCACTTTCCGGGGTCTGAGTGCAGGGGTAATTAGCTAGTAACAGCATGTGGTATTTGTGACCCCAGAGGGGCGGACCGAGACATGCCTGCAATCTTTCCCTGTGATCTTTGTGTATGCTGTGAACTTTGTCTATAAAAGAGCTGTGAAACTTGAATTCAGGACTTTTGGTCTTTTGGAGACATCCAGCCAAAAGCCCGCGCGTAATAAATTACTCTTTTTTTCTGCTCTGTGGTCTGTGTTCTCTGGGCTCCTGCAACAAGAGGACAGAACTAGCGCTAATGCTTTTAGGTTATAGGAGGGTAGATTTCAGTTGAACAGTAACAGGAACTTCTTAGTACTGAGAACGGTTCAGCAATGGAATCAAGAGCCTAGAGAGGTGGAGTCTCCTCTGGGTATTTTTTCCCCCTCCTAAAAAAGAAGGCTGGATAGCTGCCTCCTGGGGATGTTCTAGTTGAAGATCCTGCAATGAGCAGTGGGCTGGACTTGATGGCCCATTGGGCCCCTTCCAACTCTGTGATTCTATGATTCTATCAGATCTAAACAGAATGATACACAGTTCTAATAAATCAAAGCCTAAAGGCTCTGGTGCCCAGAAGAGACATGAATGTCTGGAAAACCATTTATAGCAGAAACTGTGCGTATTTTGTTAAGAATCCATAATTTCTCAAATCCATACAATAAAGTTAAGTAAATGGTGGAAATGAGGCAAGTACTCTGCTGCTGATAGCCATACAAAAAGGACACAGAACTGCATAATCAGTTCCCTGAGCTGTGTGTTCATTTTTGAACGTTTTCTATTAAATATAAGAGCCAAATTAGGGACAGTTTTGTTTTTCTAAAAGTGAAGATGGCCTAGTTGGGGAATTTTTGGCTTTGGACTACAACTCTCATTATCCCTTACTATTGATCATATAGGTTGGGCCATCTTGGAGCTGACATCTGTTGGCGCTAGATGAGAGGAAGCCTCAAAGGCTCAGAAAACCGTTCTGTGACTGGAGCAATTCCTGACCTTGCCATTTCCTCATCTTCTCTCCCAGCTTTGTCTAGCCTTCTGCATGTTAATATAAAAGCTAAAGGATGTGTGCATGCATTAACTGCAGTGTGCATTCATTTTATCAGCATCATGACAATCATCACAACCACCACATTTTTTACTGCTTTTCATGTGAAAAAAAATCCTAAAGCAGTTTACGGTACTACAGTTTTAAAAACTAGAAAATAAGATAAAGTTGAGTAATAAAATGATAAAGCAGTGATAAAATAGTAAAACAGTAGACTATTTTGTAGAAATCACTAAAATTTGGAGGGGTAACTGACTAGGTTAGTGGTCAGGAAAATTCTGCGGAAAATAGTTCTTTAACTATGTTCAGTAGTTAGACTTTTGAGCATTACTTGCCTGGGAGAGTAATGTACTGGTCCTGTGGTTACTGTAATCCCTGGTATGCTCAGAGTGTATACTGAGCATTTCCAGTCTGTGGGCCATTCTTTTATTTTCCATATTGAATAATAGATTTTAGTTAGAACTAAAGAAGATTCTTTTTCTGTAGCTTGAAGCAGCTCTATTGGTATGCCATTTATTCTTGGTTGTTTATTTCTTCCAAGTGCTCCGAGTACAGCTTCCACTTCACTTTCTAAAATTGTAGGTTCATACTTAAATTTCTTCCATGAATGAATTTGTCACCCTTTCATCTCTTTTATATAGTTATTCAGTCTATTGTATAGTTGCCTCTTTGGCTGCTTGAAGAATGCGCTTCTGATGAAAAAACTATTGGCTTTGCAACAGTTGCTCTCCTTTCTTCATTTCTTGACCCTCGGCCAAATTGTCCCACAGTTTTTGCTTCTCTTTTTCCTGCGTTTGTCTTCTGAGTGCTTATGATTAACAAGAATTCCTGTTTTGGTGTGTGATCAGTTTTCTCCTGGATTCCAGCACAGAATCATTCACTTTCTTCTTCTTCTGCCTCTGTAGTTGGAGTGTAAACTTGGATTATGATTATGCTGATAAGTTTTCCGTGAAATCATATTGATATGATTTTGTCAGACTTTGTTTTATATCCCTTGGCTGCTTTTGCTATATCTCTCCTCACTATTAATTCCCCCTCATTTCTTTCCTTTTCGTGAGTGAAACACTGTGTAGCTATCTGACTCAAAACATCCCATTCCTGTCCACTTTAGCTCACTCACCTCAAACATTGCAATACTTGTGCATTTCATTTCTTGTTTTACTATGTCTAGCTTCCCTAATTCATGCTTTCCACATTGCACGTTCCTCTAATATGTGTTGTGCAGCTTTGGACTTTCCCTTCCCCTTGGAGCATGTCAATATCTGAACATCCTTTCAGCTTCAGTCCAGTTGCATCATCAGCCATAGCACTACTTACAGTTGTCCTTTGCTGTACATCAGTAGCTTGTTGACTGGCTTCTGACCAGGGAGTTTCATCTTCTGGTGCTCTCTCTTATTTTCATTCTGGATTGTCTCATCATAGGATTTCCATGGTAAAAAACTGTTCAAAAGGGATTTATCTCTCTTTCTGTACAGTACAAACAAATGTTAGCTATGGTGCCATTGCCATTGTCTTTGA
Organism: Iguana delicatissima; assembly: GCA_948472985.1. Taxonomy (NCBI): domain Eukaryota; kingdom Metazoa; phylum Chordata; class Lepidosauria; order Squamata; family Iguanidae; genus Iguana; species Iguana delicatissima. The sequence goes on along the minus strand of CAOKZL010000166.1, from coordinate 739,950 downwards.
GAGATCCTCCACCAGTATAACTCCCCACTACTGCTGCTGCCCAGTAGCTCCTCACCAAATGGCTGTCTGACATGGGACACCCTACCAGCAGCACTGCTACCATCGGCATAGCCTCTTGCTTCACAGGAGCATGCAGTCCCATTATCACTGAAAGGTGTAGCACCATGATGAGAAAAGACATTGTAGTATTATATTATTTTTACTAGTATCCAATTTTATGCCTACATAATGTAGTGGTTTGAGCATTGGACTGTGATTTGGAGACCAGGGTCCAACTCCCCACTTAGCCATAGAAACCACTGGGTGATCTTGTGCATGTCACACACTCTCAGAAAACCCCAAGATAGATTCACTTTAGGATTGCCATAAGTTGGAAATGACACACAACAACAACAACAACAATGTTCTTGTATATAGCATTATTATCTATATCTGATAAGGTTAATTGTACCCAGACAGTGAAGGAGTTAATTACAAATTAATTAACTGCAGCAAGGCTAATTATATCGAGAAAATGGAAAACTCAAGAAGATTTTCAAATAAAGGATTGGTGTAAAGAAGTGTGGAAAACTGTGATCCATGATAAGTTAACATGTCGAATCAAGGTTAAAAAAGGAATAATGAAAAGGAATGACTTTGAAGCAATATGGAAAATATTTGTGGAAAAAGCTTTAACAAAAGAGGGAAGTGTCACACCTCCACAAGAAGAATTACAATTTTGGAAAGCAGAGTAAGATGAAATATAATTGGCTCTGGGGATGGGTTCACATTTAGCGTTTGGGTTTATGGTTAATAACAGGATCCCATACAGTATTAGCAATAGGTTAAATATAGTTGAAAATAATAGATTTAAGAACGAAATTACTATAGCAATAATGAGTACAAGGAGAATGAGATTTAGATACATGAAATAATATGATATATAATATGTTGAATGAGTATATGATGATAAAAGATCTGGAGAGAAATAGTAATGTAAGCTATTTGTGTTGTGATTTTTCTCTTTTTCACCTTTATGTTATTCATGTGGTGTTTTTGTTTTATTCTGTTATATATTGTTCCTTTTTCTTTAATAACAACAACAACAACAACAACAACAACGTTCTTGTATGATTGTGAACGTCTTTATTCTTACACTATAACTCTTGCAATACCTTGTCTCTTAAATCCTCTATATCCTTATCATTGAAGAATTCAGTGCAGTTATTTCATTTTCTTCAGAGTGCAACATCTTAGGCTATTTGCTCAAAAGTAACCACTGTAAATTCCTATGTGAATTTATGTAGGAGCACAAAGTCCTACATTGGTATGTGGAGAAGATGTGGGACTGGGGAAAGGGAGACATATGTGACCCTATTGTCTCAACACATGGTACATTTCTCCACATTTTAAAATATGTGATAGCAGTGTTGGAAAGTTCCTGTTGATGTTTAAAAGGGGTGTCTCTCTGCTGAGACATTTCTTTGCATATACATTTGAACCAGAAAGAGACAGAAGTTTTTAAGAGAGCTCATCTTAGGCCATTTCTGCATGGGGTAAGTAAAACGGTGCAGTGTGTCCTCCACGGAGGACGTCTGTACCTTGGAGCGGACTGGGTCCAGACTATTTACCGTAGATCCACACTTCAGTCTGCTCCGGAATGACCTCAAGTGATCCTCCAGCGTCTTTTTGAAAGACCTGATTTTTCCAGTCTTTTAAAATGCCGGTACGTGCTATTGTGTGCCTGCTCTCTGGTGCAGATTCGCAGGCTTGCACCAATGCGAGCCTGCGATCTGCGGAGGGCAGGCTTTAGGCTGGTGAGCTTCAGTGGTTGGTCGAGACCCACGACCAACTGGAAGCCGCCATTTTGGACTCCGGAGCAGTGCGGATCTACAACCACACACTGCTCTGCCTCACCCCGGACTGGACTGGACCAGACCGCCAGAAGATCCGGTGAGTAGCGGCAGGGAGCGATTCCCTCGCTGCGTGCGGAAATGGCTTTGGATTTGAGAGAGGCATTGGTTTTTCAGTGTATATGTTTACTTTTCTACTCTTGCTGCTTCTGGTCATACACTATTTTTCCCTTTACCATTGCTGTTTCTGCTCATACAGCATGTTTTTAGCTTTTAAAATATATATGTAGGTTTTTAATTTCCCTGTGTCTAAAAAATAATCAAGACAGCTTACAAATAAATAAAAACAAAACAAAACAAAAATGCAATCTAAGACCAGCAATAACTACGAAAAGTAAAAGTCACAATTGCAGCAGTATTGCCATATTAAAAATTATCTTCTGAAAAATTCTCCTGAAATAGAACTGTCCTTGTTGCATATCTATAAACAAACAGTGATGGGAATAGGGATATTCTCTTGGTGGGTTGTTCCAAATTGTGGGTCTTGCTGTTTGTATTGAAAATATATGAAACCTACAACACTTATTTACTTGAGGCAACTGTGGGATAAGCATATACATCACAAATAGTGATCCTGCTTTCAGACTGTCTTAAATTGTTCAATGAAACTTACAACTGCCTTCAGTTATGTATTGTATAGGCCAGTATTCTGGACTGCTGATCAACAGAGCAGGCTGGGGAGCTTTATTCTATGCAAATTTCTTGGAGTTAAAACTGTGCTGTTTCCAGCATCACAGAGAATATTCTGGAGGTGTTAGCAGCTCCTTAATGGAATACTGATTTTCCTTTTACAAAATATGTAGACTAGAGGGAGTCAGGTATAGATTGCACTAGCTGGTTTTGAGATACATGGAGATATTAAGAAAAACAGCAGCGGCAGACAAATACTCAGTAAATATGTTCAGTTTCCCACACATCCCCAGTCCAGATTCAAAGTAATTTTCAAAAGAACCTCTAGTTGACAGGGCTTCAAAGGAAAAAGGAGACACTGATTATTTATGTTTGGTATACATTTTGCCTCTCTCATCTAGTTGGAGCTAAATTATCTAATACGAAGTATACTTCCAGTAAAATTACATGGAGCCTTGGGAACTAAGTAAACTGAAACTGTACCCATTTGGATTAATTGCATTTATGTCCATAAAATTTAAATTATTTGCTCCACAGGGAAAGAGTTTACAAAATTCTATGCCAGAGTGTTCCTTGTGATGTTTGACTTTTTTTATTTTAATAAAACATGGCAGTATCTTAATGGGGCAGGCTGAATGTTTTGATGTAACAATTACTCTTTTGTTCCAGTTCTGGGGACATTTTAAAAAGAGGTTTTATAGTAGCCTTTCCCTGCAGGTTGAGTTCTAGCATATTGCTTTGGTAGAACTCTAAATTAAAATTCTGTTAATAATGATATATGAATTAGTTATTTAGTAAATTGCTGTTTTAAGATAAACTCACATGAAAAGTGGTCATGAAAGGACCATCCTGTCCAGATTTTGCCTAGTATTAAGTAGTCTTGTGAAAATGTGAAAGGATTTCTTCAGATAATCAACATGCTAGAAATGCTCTAAAATATAGACATCAGCGAACTAAATCAAAATGACTAAACTGAGCCTATTATATTTTGGACATATCAAGAGATGACATGACTCATTGGAAAAAAATGATAGCGCTTGGAAGAGTAGAACTCAGTAGGGAAAGAGGAAGGCCATATTACAGATGGATTGATTCAATCAAGGAAGCTATAGCCCTAACACTACAGCCCTAATGCTATTATGACCCAGGCTGAAGTATCTCATTCACAGGGTCACCGTAAGTCAAAGCCAGCTTGACAGCAAACAACATTAATCATCATTGATAAAACAGTTGTTAATCTTGGTTTGTATAAATGAAATACTGTATTGTATAAATCAATTTGTGGAAATCTTAGTAGAGCTGTATGCTTTAATACAAACAAACATAAACTTGTCTTCTTTGGTACATTGATGTCACACTTTTTTATGAACATGGGTTATATTATGCTACAGTACTTTAATCAAATAATTTGTTTCTGTTAAGACAGGGCTTCCAAACTGTGTGCCGTGACACGTTAGTGTGTCACCTGAGGTGTGTAGGTGTGTTGCCTACAATCTTGGAAATGTATGTTATTATTTATCAATCATATATTTTAAAAAATATATGAAAGGTTTTCATAAGATATGTTGTGTCCCCATACATTTTGTTATTACAATTTATGTATGTGTCTGTATCTCTTATAAGGGGTTAGTTTAACCTCTGGTTTGCTAGTAAAACTGAATTACTGCGTTGTTAAATGATGCATGCCTAAGAAGTGTGTCACCAACATGAAAAGTTTGGAAAGCTCTGTAAAGGATATAATTTTTAGTGGTAGCCTGGTAGAATCCTGCAGTGTTGTTTTGAATGATCTCAGGATTCTGGAGGGAAAAATGCACTCTTACAAGACAAGGCTTTTATTATAGAATTGCACTGCCTTTTTCACAGGATTTAATGGATGGGTGGGTAGAGGTCTAGGCATGGTTGTTTTCTGTTGGTAATCTTTCTATGTTTTTCCATTTCTTTTTTCATCTTTTTTTTTTTTTTTCCAGAAAGAATATTGAAGGAGTGTAAGAAGGAATATCTTTTTTAAAAAATTTGTCTCAAATTACTCTTGCTCTCAGATGACTCTTTATGAGCTTTTTTAATAGTCTGTGACGTAAATGATTACATGACTCAGGAAAGGACCGAAAGACAGCTCAGAACCTCTCTCTTTTTAACACCAGAGAAGGTCTGCAGTGCCCATCACGTGGTCTGATTTTCCTGCAGAGATCGAGAGAGAGAAAGAAAAAAAAAACTAATCTGAATGAGTTTCATCCTGCCCCCACCAAACTCGGCATACTCGACTTCTTCTCAGCATCTGGTTTTGCAACTGAAAGAACACAAAGTAATTTTTTAAATTGCTCAAAGAAATGTTAAGACAACAAGAGCTGCATTTAAGGACTATTCAACAAATATAAAGAAGACGTTGATTACAAAGCTGTCTGCATTCCTTCCTCTTAGATATACTATGGGAAGCTATCAAAACACATTCAGCTCTTACCTATTGTTAAATTCATTAGTGGTTGCAGTCTTAATATGTATAGATCTGATGTTGCACATTTTAGGCTGAAATAGATATAATTGTGGGTGTGGATAAAGCGCTAGCCCATGTAAGCATATGGAAGTATACCATTGCCCCCTCAACTCATACTGTTTGTTTCAGGGTGGCTTATAACAAAATCTAAAATAACCAAAACAATACCAATTTACAATAAAACCATTAAAACAACTGACATAGTTTTTGATCAAAGAAGAAAAATAAAATAGTGATAAGTTTAATAGCAGAATAAAAACTAGAGAATTACAATGTCTGGGTAAATAAAAGAAAACTTTCACTTGGAGCAAACAGGTGAATGGCTTGGCTCTAGATGACTCTCTGGCAAGTTTCACAGCAGGTATCCTTACTGGACCCTGCAAAAAATCCCTACTGCAGTAAACCATAATATATGTGCTTGGTCTGATCAATAGTCTATTTAGCTCATCATTTTCAAAGTTTGGAAATAACAAGTTACAAATTACTAGTTAGTAGGTACTAGAGATAATTTTTAATTTTAACAAAACTAGGGTGTAACTTTATTATATTACAGAACTTACAGAACTATTACAGAACTATTACAAAACTTAGCAATTGTAACTCTATTCTTTTGCAAGGTAATTATACATTTTTAGAAAGTTGCCTTCATAATTACTTTTCTTCTATGAACACGAAGCTCAAACAAGAGAATGGGTCTGCAAAGGAGTATTTTTAGAGGTGTTGTGTGGATATTTATCATCTCCCCATTACTCCTACTAGAGGCAGAGGGCTGGATTTTGGATGCTCTCAGAATTTGCTGCCCATGCTCATTCATGAACAATCTTTTTTTATTACTTCTGAATAGATATCTTGTCCTTTTTAATTCTCAGTAGATAGGCCTTTTTATATTGCTTTTCAGTGTTTCTTCTGAATATATAAAGTACAAAACCAGAGATTATTTTAGGAATGCTTTGTTGGCCTGCCTTTTCTGTGCAATAATTTACTTTGAAGGAAAAAATGTAAGAACAGCTTGGAAGCTACACATTGTATTATAAATGTGACATAATGAGCTGTGATGTCATTACCTTTTTGGTATAACATTAAGAGCTTTTTGATATTTTTTCTACTACTTTTAAAAGAGGCATTTTGAGCAGAATTTTTCAAATATCATGTCATCCTTTTATTAATTCCATAATTAAAAGTAACCTCAATTAATGGAAGAGTATGAGTACTGTAACATATAAAGTAATAAGACACCAAATGGCTTGGAGGAGGCAGATGGCAACAGCCGCAAGTTATGTGTGTGAAAATTACAAGTCAGTTAAATTACTTTTAACAACATTTCCAAAAGGGAAATACCTCTTGGAAAATTGTGATATAACTTTGTGCTGGGGAGCATAGTGGCATGGTTTTACAGCCAATGAACAGACATGGACTGGTTAAAAGTCTGCCAGAAAAGAAGTTGCATGGTTTCCCACTTCAGGCACTGTTCTGATCTGACCGTGATCACAATGTTTGTATAGGTTCAGGTCGCCCTTTAGACAAGTGCAACCAATAGGTTCATCAGCAGCCCATTCCTGTGTAGACTTAGGCCCAGGGCGCCTGGAGCGTCGCGTGATTGCGAGGAGCTATCTGCACGATGCACTCACAATCACGCAATGCTCCAGGGGCTGGCAGGCACTGATCGCGCACCTTTTCATTTTCGGCTGGAAACTGAAAATGGTGTGCGATCGTGCATTGCTCTTGGGCCCCGCGCGCACTTACCTGGCGTGCGGAGACTCCGGAGCCACGCTGGTCGTGTTTCCTGCCCCAGCGCAGCCTGGGAAAGTAGTTTTCTAGTTTAAGTAGACATGTATGAGGATGCAGAATGCAATAATGCTGGGCTCCAAACTAAGCGGATTTTTCATGTGATTTAACCTTGAGCTCTGCAAGTATGTCATTCATCTATGGTCACGATTTGGTCCTACATCCAGCATTCTGAATGGCGTCAGAGTATTCTGGGTCATGTGAATCACTTTTTCACTTGCATTCTTTAATTTCTGGTGGTGAGGAAGAAGATTAGAAGTTGTATGATGTTCTCAAGAGCTAATACTGTTGCTTGATGAGTCAAAGAGTGTTTCCATGTCAACTATTTACTACTGCTACTACTACAATTGTGTCTTTTCCTCAGAATTGGGACTCAGACTATCTAATACTTTACAGATCAGCTTGCTTCACTTTGATCTAAAGGACTCATTTAAGCAACTTTTTGTTGATGTTTTACTATCTTCTTGCAATTGGAGCCTACATTAGAGTCCTTCAGCTTAGGCAATAGTAGTACACAACAAGGAGTCATGCTGGCACTCCTTTCCTCTCCTGTTGGGCTTGTGCCACAATGTGGTTTTTTTTTTTTTAGCCTTTAAGGTGCTACACAATTGATGTATCTAAAACTATTAAAAGATATCTGTAAAGATTTGGGTGAAATGTACAAGATAGTCTCATTTACTGCTATGCTGCATAGTAGCAAACAGAAATATTCCTTTTCAAATATAACAGAGGACAGAAATCTGTTGGTGTGCCACCTTGGCAGTTACATTTTTCTAGGATCACATAGTGGTGGCAAGGGAAGGTAAATCAAATGTAGAACACTGCTCAGTATTTTACCGTTTGAACTTTCGCCAGCTTTAACCATAGTTTTTAGATGTGTCTTCAGACTGATTCTAACTTATGGTACCCAGTGGTAGAGTTTTCTTGGCAAGATTTGTTCAGAGCTGTTTTTCCATTGCCGCCTTATCAGAATAACAGAATGTGACTTTTGCAAGGTTACCTAGTGTATCTCCACCGCTGAGCAGTGATTCAAATCCTGGTCTCCCTGAATCCTAGTCTAGTGTGCAGATTCATGTCTGTATTTTCTCATCTGAACATTTATCAGCTTTTACTATAGTCTTTGTTGTTTGTGTTTGTCTTTGATATCAATTTATCACAAACTTATCATGAACCTATCATAGGGCTTTCTGGGTGAAATTTATTCAGAGGAAGTGTCACATTGCATTCCTCTAAGGCTGAGAAGGTGTGACTTGCTCAAAGTTGACTATAGAGTTTCATGGCTGAGTGGGAGATTCAAACTCTCATTTCCCAGAGTCCTCTTCTAACACTCAAATCACTATAGCATGTTGGCTTTATGTCTATATTTTACTATCTGAGCTTTTTCCAGCTTTTATTGTACAACCACAGTGGTAAGCAGACACAATATAACATTAAGGGTGTGTGTGTTGGGTGTGGTAAATTTGGCAAGGTTCAGTAGCGGCAAGATCTGAATGGAATTAATCTACAGTTTACAGTGTAAAAATGTAAGAACTCTTTTTGTGAGTAATTTCTTTTGATACTTACTTATATAGGACTACTTGCCTTTTATTTATACTTTGCATATGTGCTCAGAAATCTGCAGAGGTATAATTGTTTGTTACAATAGGCCCTTGTTTCAGGGGGCTAATCAAATGTAATTTCAATACATTGGGTCTGGGAAGTGGGGTTGAGACTGAAACAAAATGGTAGCCTCTTAGTTTTCCATTTTGGTATCTAGCAAAATAAGTGAATAAATAATAAGATGGTATTAAAATCCTTACTACTCTTTTCTGCTTTCTCCCCTATAGGAAAAGTTAACCCAGGAGTGTGTGTTCAGAGAACAATTTGAAGAGAACTGGTATAACACATATTCATCGAACCTATATAAGCACGTGGACACTGGAAGACGCTATTATGTTGCATTAAATAAAGATGGGACTCCAAGAGAAGGGACTAGGACTAAACGGCATCAAAAATTCACACATTTTTTACCTAGACCAGTGGACCCAGAGAAAGTCCCTGAACTATATAAGGATATTTTAAGCCAAAGTTGACAAAGACATTTCCTTCACTTGAGCCCTTAAAAAAAAGTAACCACTATAAAGGTTTCATGCGGTGGGTTCTTAATTGATTAGCTGTGTCATCACATCAGCTCCACTGTTGCCAAACTTTGTCGCATGCATAATATATGATGGAGGCTTGGATGGAACATGCTGATTTTGTTCTGCACTTAAAGGGTTTGTCTTCCTGGAGGAGAGCCTATGCCCATCGCTTGATTTATTAGGAAAGGAAGGAAGGAAGAGTGAGAATGTGTGAGAGTGAAAGAGGATGAAAGAAGCGGAAGCAAGAAGGAAGGGGGGAAAGGCCTGATGCATGCTGGGAAACAGACACGCTTTTAAATTTTTTGATCCGTTGTACTTCATTCTATATCAGCATAGCTGCCATACTTTGACTCATCAGGAATTTTGGCTGGTGGCCTGCTCAAGTGTACGCTGCATTAAAAAAAAAGGCATGGAGGGTTCAGTCTTACTTAAACAAACAAAAGGATAACAAAAGCAAAAGAGACTTATTTTCAGTTTGACTGCTCAAGTGGGAGTCATCCCTTGCTGAGTTTCAAGCAAACACCTCTTAGGTAAAACAGGAAAAGATGGGAAAAATAAAAATAAAAAATAAAAAAAGCTAAATTTATTTATAGAAATTCCAAAGGCAACATTTTATTTATTTTATATATTTATTTATTATATAGAGTTTATTTTTAATGAAATATGTACAGGCCAGATAGGCAGTTTGGAAGCTTTAGGCTCTGTAAAGCATTTCAACAGTGAAGGCCGCTATGAACCTGTGATAAAATTCATGCAAGTTAAACGTAAAGGTGCATGGAAGCAAAGAAATCTAGGGATCCTAATGTACTAAAGGCGACAATCTCTTTTGTGCCCATATTATTGTAAAAGTATGCACACCACTCATGACACTGAGTGCTCACTCTTCTGACTGCTTGTTTCATAGCTTAAACTTCCCCCTCTTCTTCCCCTCCCTCCCTGAGGATTAAAGATAAAATTGGGTCTTCAAAACTTTAATTCTGTGTCTGTAATATTTCCTCTTTGATAAATGACTTATTCCATCTTTGTAAGCTTCACAGTTGTGGAAGAAAGAAAAAAAAGGGGTTTGGTATATATTCTACTCATTAAAACCTACTGCAGATAATACCAAAGCTAAGTGATAAATATGCTCTTTTTATTTAAGCAGAATGCCAGAAACGTCCTAATATTGACATTTTGTGCTAATTAAGGTTCTCGCAACTAGTACAAGAAGCCAGGGATGAGGTTCACTCTTGTAAAACATGTTTAACTGTGCACTTGACTATCTACTCTGAAATTACACAAGTTCCATAGGGGGGTATTATTGTAACATCTTTTATGGAAAAAAAATGCTTTCAGTGTGAACTGTCATAATACATATTAGCACCCTTCTTAAAGTAAGATTCTTGCAAAATGAAACCAATAAATCTCTATTGAGAATTGCAATGGGGGGGAAAGTACTATACTTGTTTTATTTCCTGAGGCTATCTTTCAAATATACCTGAGGTATATCATGCAGGATCCATTGCATAATATATGTTATTAGGATTATATAACATAAATGCAAACACACCTTTCATTATTGGCTGTAATTTGGGCTTGCCCTTAGCTGGGAAAAAAAGGCTTTGTCATCAGTCCTAGAGAATAACAGAGGAGGCAGAAATACTGATGAAAGCTGCAGTTCAATGCACTGGTGTGTCCTGTTCCAGTTTTAAAAATATATATATGTACACAATTGTTCAGGGAAATATACATCTTTGGACTAACACAGCCAGCTCAGCGTATCTTTGATTATTGGCCAGATACTATTTAGTCTGGCATGCTGCTCCTTTCTCTCCAATTGAGCAACGTGCACTTCTTTGCCCTTCAAGCAAGTTAAAATAACTGAAGGACTGGCTCTGACTATTGACCAGGCAGCACTCCAAAACCCACTCAGGAATATAGGTAGCTGGCTTGTACGGAGCCAGGTCATTAATCTATCTAGCACAGTATTGTTAACTCTGATTAGCATCAATGGTTCTCTACAGTTTCAAACAGGTTGGCCCTACCTGGAGAGATCCCCAAACTGCCTGATGGTCTTCCATCAAAGCACAAATCAGGCCTTCCCCTGCTTAACCATAGAAAAGTGGGTGTGGGATGGGGTGGTCATTGCAAATCATATGCTATAGAATAAGTTAATGGACAATTATGGACTAGTGATCCAGTTTGGCTTTCACTGAAATCAGTGGCAAATCTGATAATATAAGCAAGTTCTGGAACCATGTACTGTACCTTGAGTTTCCCTGTGGAAGTATTGTCAAGCAAGCAAGCAGTTTCAAGACTGAAGCTTCAGACACCTTGAATAAGACTGGAGCTTGATGCACAGAGAGATTAAGTATTGTTTTTGAACGTGTTGAAGACAATGATCAGTACATTCAAAATGAGCGCAAACTGTTTTAAGACAGAACAATTTTAAGACAGAACATTATATTCAATACAAGGCTGCAATTGCAAGTGATGACTTCTGTTTCCAGTTCTTGACCCTTTCCACTATGATGCTAAAATTTTGTCAAGTTGTGCATATCCATGCTACTTGTAATGGCACATTAGTATTGAGTATCAAGGCCAAGGGAGCGTGATGTGTTCAAAGTATATGGAAGAGGTGAAAAACTCAACAAGGGAATGGCGTTTTAGTAGCAGCCTTGTGTTCAATTTAATGTATCTTTCCACCATATGGTAGCCCAACTGCAATGCCTGATGTCATTTGTAGATGTGATAAGATGCATCTATCCCTGATGAACTGAAAAGAAATGTTGCATGCAATTGACAGCTAAAATTGTAATGTGAGCATAAAGATGTGTGCACACAACACAGTGGGATTGAGACTGGAAAATGTCATTCTTTGTGAGAAGCTAGCCTCAGTCTTTTCTCAGTTCATACTATAATCAAACTTAAAATTTTCCAAATTTATTAAAAATGATTGTGATATTAGGATTGGACTAAATCTTTCAAAGTTTTTTTTTTTAATGACAGTAAGATTAATTCCAAGGAACATCAGACATACAACAGCAGAACATTTCTGCTTACAAACAGGGCTGCAATTCTGTACTATGTTACTTGGGAGTAAGCCCTGCTAAGCTCAACGGGAGTTACTTCTAAGTACACAAACTGCACTGTTAACTGTTTTTTAGGACCTTGTGACTTCTAAAGAACTGTATCTCATTTTTTATAGCTATTCCAGTTGCTATCTGCTTTTTAATTAATGTTTACCTTTGAAAAGCTTTTGAAATGGATATTAAAGAGGCTGCATCTTAACATATCTGTGAAACAGACATGGGTATTCAACATTTTAAAGTACCAAACCAAACAAAGCCCAGTTCCAAGATATGATGGTACACTTGGAGTTTGAGAATTTTCCCAGTAGCTTGCCTGAGATTGCAAAAACAAGTGGATTGGCCAGTACTTGGTAATCTTGAGTGCTTAGGCTGTGTTTGGCTTGGTGGATCATAGATTGTGCAGGCCTTCCATGAGTCTTCAATCACTGAACCACTTTGGAATAAAGTCTGCAGTTCTCAAGAGGACTGTTAATTTTCAATTGTATAATAATTTGGACCAGAAAATGTATTAAATGAAGAAATGAATTAAATGACATATAGCATGTTCAACATCCAGTAGTAAAAAGGTATATATATAGCATAAAGGTGGATTCAAGTAGCAATAAGCATCTGAATTTGCACTAAGTCCACAAAATGATAAGGTCACCCATAAACTGAGGTCAACCTTGCCATGAACTGATCAGAACAATAAGACTATACTTTTTAGCCTTAATGTGAATTTGCTGGTATTTTTGATCATAGACAGATCATTAATAATACTTAACATGTTTTAATTTAATTTATTTTTTTGTATTTTTTAAAGAAAGGAGCAAGAAAAATGTTATGACTTTATGGCAGTTGATAACAATAAACTGTAACCAATTTATTCAAATAACCCATAGTGGTGTGTATATACCTACTGGATTTCTGTAGATATGAAAATGGCATAGGCATTGTCTTGGAAATGAATGGTCCAACAGATGATGTCAGGCCACAGAATCTTGCATATCAGGATATAATGGAGGTAAAAGAAAAGTTTTATTGGTCATTTCTGTCAAACAACCCTCCCACATAGGTGTCTTTCCATAGGTTACTCTTTTCTATATGTTCACTTAAAGTCTACTGCTTATACATAGCAACAGAAATTCACAAGCCCTCCATGTAGTAATTCCAACGTAAGTTTGAAAGACACACAACACCTCTGTACATTAGATAAATGATAATCAGCTACACTTTATGGGGTCCCCAAGTGCCATGAGAGCAGTAGTAGTGAGGCCTGGAACCTCAGTCCTTCAGTGAATAAAGAGATATTCCCCTTTCCATCACCAGTTGCCTAGCCTCATTAACATTAACTAGAGATAGGAACTTGTCGCAATCACAATGTATATATCACAGTCATCTTAGCTAAGACTGCTTCTAGTACTATAGTATTTGGATGACTTAGAAATAAGAATGGCATTGTGTACTTGTCTTAGTGCTGGACCAGAAGTCTGGAAGATCAGGGTGTAAGTCCCTGCTTGGCCATGGAAACTAACTGGGTGACCTTGGGCAAGTCATACTTTCCCAGCCTTAAGAAGGGGGCAAACCCCTTCTGAATAAATCTTGCTGAGAAAATCACAGGGTAGGTTTGCTTAGCATTGCTGTAAGCTAGAAACTACTTGAAGGCACACTACAACAACAGTCAATTCTATTACATGAGTGTAATGCAGTTTTTGGTAGGTTATCAGTGGCAGGGAGAAGGCAAGAAAAGCCATGTGTGTTAAGACAGAAACGTGCCCTACTGACTCCTGAGAAGATCAGGAGCTTGCAGACCAGCTTTCTCTCTTGACACCCATGGCTTCTGATGCTTTTGTATTCCCACCACTGACCATTTTCTCCTGCTGCCATTGCTGCAGTATTGCTATCTAAACCAGTGCAGTTAGTCAACAAGATCTTGGCCACACAGTGCAATACAGTGGGGCGCGGTAACATGAGGAAATATTCACTGCTGCTGTTCCTATATGATAGTGTAGAAGAAGGCTCTTATAGCCTAGTAGTGGCATCAGTCTTATTCCTACACAAAAAGCAACCTGGAAAGAAAAAATAATGTTATATGCTTGATAACAAGTGCTTGATAATAAAGACCCATAAATACATATGGAAATATGTACTTTGTGAAATATATTGCTATCTCATTTTGAAAATGAGTATTATTTTATTTTATTGAAGCCCCATTTGTTAAGATCCTTTCACAATATCTGTGCAACAAGGACAACAAAAAGCTTCACAGCTTTTAATAAAATTATGAGAGAGCCTTATATAAGGAATAATTATTGTTAAAAGAAGTGATTTCCATTTTGACAGCATAATGACAACAAAAACAGCGCATATATATATATATATATATATGAAGGGAAAGTTTTATTTTGGCCACTGGGCTGGCTTGACTGTGTAAGCAAAAGAAGATGGCAATATTTTAAGGGCACCAACAAACCAGTATGTCATCCAAGAGGCTCATCCCATAATCATTTGCAAATTGGCAGAAGAAGCCAATGCAAAAGTTGTATCCTTTTTATCTTCCATTAAAAAAAAAAGCATAAACCCTGGAACACAACCTTTTCGGTCCATGCAGAATAATTTATTGGCACTTCAAAATTCCTTGTGTCAGCTCTGTTTTTAGCACAGGCAATCTATCAGACATCTCCTCTGGGAAAGCTGTAGGCAACTGTGAATTAATATATAAGTGATACTGTGTTGAAGCCTATTTTTTCTCTGCTGAGAAAAACACGAACCCACTTCTCTGATGTGCAAGCCAAAGGGATTTCTTCCTTTTCATTAACTGTGGCCAAATTAATCACTGTATAGTTTCTATATGAAGAATGTATACATAATTTAATGTAATCAGGTACAGTGCGGAAAATAACGTCTCCCTTTATTATTGTTGAATCAAGTATCCATCTATTAATACACTACTTTTAAGTGAAGTACCTAGATTGCCTGGGAGAGATTACGAGTGAACCACTGATCGTTCAATTGGATATTCTCATTGCTAAGTGTTTCACAATTTATTGCAATGTGTTAGTTTTAAACACCGGACCTCAATTGCTGTTATGCTTTCACCCGCTAGGCTGAATGCTTTTGTACTCGGCATTGTCTTCCTATGAGGGTAAATGTCTTGCAACTCAACCACTTTCTGCCCTTTTCAATCTGATTAGCAGATTGCTCTCTAAGATTTGGTTTGAGCAAGCCATCTGATTAATTCTCTGCAGCGTCTCTCTCTGTGCTATAAATGTGGACACCAGGATTTAACATAATGTTCTAGTGGGCATCCACTGGAAAAGGAAATATCCTTCGCCCAGAAGGATGCTGCTGTTTATGAGAAGCGAAGAACTGGAACATGATGATCTTTTAAGACTTCAAACCAGAAAATATTACACTGTAGGAATTATCCTAATTCTAGTGCTAGCAATGGTGGTGGCAGTGTTACCAAGTCTTGTATATGCTTGCAGCATAGGATGGCAGCACTCATGTTTGCCACAAATGATATCAAAATATAAATCCAGGTAAGGGAGGCCAGAGAGATTTCAAAGATCAATTAAAAACAAGATTGAAAAATTTCAACCTATGTCAGTGCTGTGCTCCAGAAAAGCATTTAGAGAGAATTTAGGACTGGGATTTGCATGAGACCTCAGAGCTATATTTCCTCTTCTTTGCTTTAGCGCAGTGGTTCTCAACCTGTGGGTCCCCAGATGTTTTTGGACTTCAGCTCCCAGAAGCCCTGAGCATTGACCATAGTGGCTGGGGCTTCTGGGAGCTGAAGTGCAAAAACATCTGGGGACCCACAGGTTGAGAACCACAGCTTTAGCGGTTCAATGGAGCAGGACTCAGCCTTTAATTCAGGATAGGCAAACAAGAGCGTCGGGGGGTGGCATATCCTCCAACATTTAACAGATGAAAACTGTAACATATGTGGCCAAGAAACATCAGAGGATAATAAAGATGACAGAAGTTATTGGTATGGAAGAGGGTACATGCCAGGAAAGTCTGCAGCAGTTTGCTTTTGCCCGAGTCTACAGGGAAGTAGAAGATTCCACTTCTTCCTCTCTTTTTGTCCTGAGTTAACTGAGTACAAACTGCTTTAGCACTTTGAAGTCAGTTTGCAGTAACTGAAGTAAGCTGAGGACAAAGGGAGAAAGTGAGAGGAAGAGGAACCGGGACATTTTAAAAGCAGCTGAAAAAGTGGGATGACAGAGGATTAATCAGGACTATCCCTGCCAAATTGGGACAGTTGGAGGGTATAGGGTTGTACTCAATTGAATTTCACCCCTTGAGTCTGTGTAGGTAACAACCCCTTGTTAGGAAATCTAGAAGAGACCATAAGAGCACTTTTGGTTTCCTAAAAATAGGGTTTGGCCCCAAAATGAGGGGAAGGAATATGCCTTCTTTTAAACCAGAATTTTCTCTCTCTCTCTAATGACTTTTAGAGGTGAGATTTATTGTTTATTGCTCTAATTAAAAAGATTTGGGGGAGATAGGGTAGGAGGGGGGCTGGAACCACATGAAGGGCCTGTGTTAATTTGCTTGGTGGTCTAATGCTTTCAAAAATGTTTATACTACATATCTGTTTTAGTTATTATTAAATTTATATTGTAAGCCGCTTTGAGTCTCATTTTGGGAGAAAGGTAGGATTATAAATAAAAAATAAATAACCTTCTGAGATATTAGAGATAAAATTTTGGACACATAGAGCCCAAGTACATGTTTACCTGTAAGAACCAGCATGGTGCAGTGGTTTGAGCATTGAGACTACAACCCTAAGCCCAGGGTTCGATTCCCTGCTTGGCCATGGAAACCCACTGGGTGATCTTGTGCATGTCACACACTCTCAGCCCCAGAAAATCCCATGATAGCATTGTCTTAGGGTCACCATAAGTCAGAAATGACTTGAAGGCACAGAACAACAACAAGAAGTCCCACTGGACTCATTGAGGTTTATTTCTGAATGGATATGTAGAAATAGTTCCATTATTAATTTAAATGGAATATTGATACTGAAAAGATAGAATGTAGACTTGTCTCCAGCCATTTTCTACACAAAGATCCATGAATGCAATCTTTTCCTCCTCCTCCTCCTCCTCCCCCTCCCTCCCTCCCTCCTCTCTCTCAGCAGTATTGTGTTTTAGTTTTATTGTGTCTTTGCTTCTGCCCTTCCTCCCAGCAAGCTCCCACCTTTTTGCAACTTTTAAAAACCCCTCACTACAATGAGGGGAGGGAGGAGAGATGCATCACTACGGCCATTTCCACACAGGTATATTGCCCACGCTAGAGCGACCTCTCCAGGAGGTCTTCTTCACCGGGGTCTGCGCTAGAGCAGTTAAAAAAAGTGAGGTTCTAGACCTCAAACTACTCTAGCGCAGCCCCAGGGGTGGCGCTGTGAGTTTTATAAAAACCACCTTCAAAAGTGGTTTTTATAAAACTTACCCGCGCTGCCCCGTAGCAGCCCCCGGTCAAGAACTGCAGAGACGCGGTAGCGCGTCCCTGCAGATCTGCCCGGGGGCAGGCTTCCGGCTGGCGCGCTGTCCTAATTGGCAGAGTGCTGCCGGAAGCCGCCGGCCGCCATTTGGGGTGCCGCTGAGCACCGCCGAAATTCGGCGCCGTTTGGAACGGCAGATCCGCGCTCTTCGGAGGGACGAAGCAACCCGCTCGCGGGTAAGCTCCGCCCCTGCATGCGCGGCCCCGTTTGGCCCCCCCGTGAGGAAAGGGCCTACATTATCCTTTTACTTTCTAATCTGTGTGTTTTTTTTTCTGGGATAAGGAGTGCTGTGGCATTCCCAGAAAAAAATGGGGCTATTGCAGATTTCATGAGGGTTACTTGTTGCATAATTCACATCTTTGCTTTAAATAAATATAAGCAGAGTCTTTTGTACAGAATGACAAGTACCTGAGTGGGGTATCACTTTGTGACGTATGGTCATCATCATAGGTGGTATACAACAGGTATCTGTGAAGCTTGTTCAACCCCATTTTATAACAACATTACAACACTATTGATGTTGTTGTTGGGAAATACACACATACACACAAAGAAGATTGGGAAAATGGGATATACCTGCCACAGATTTGAGGATGCTGAAAGACAGTACAATTTTTGTGCCATAAACCAACACCGTGGCAAATCTACATTGTCCCCAATAAGAAAGGAATGCTGGCTTACTTCAAAACGCTAGACACAAAGCACTCCAATGCATATTTACTCAGAAGTAAATCACACTGCAACCTAAATACCCTAAAGACACCAGATCCTATGAAACTGATGGGGTCACCAGAAGGTGACAGGCAGCTTGAAGGCACACACACAGACTACGTTGCATTCATTGGCACCTGCTCCAGTTTAAATTGTGCAATTGAAATAGGACTGCAGCTTTATTTATACTGTTACTTTGATTCTGATTTTATCCTCCTCCTGGAGTTTGGGGACAAATGTAATTTTAAAACAACACCATCATCATATTTGGTAAAATAAGCCTGAGAGCAAAAACTTGGTGGATCTACAAGCATAGACTTTGCCCTCAAAAGTAACACCAACAAAACTCATCTGAGGGAGAGAAAAATAGGATAGGAATTTATGGATAGGTGTTGGCCAAATCAGCAGGACAATAACATGAGTTGATATGCCTCTAACAATATCAAAAGGCCCAGTTGGTAAAGTGCGGGCCAGACCCAAAGCAGTCAAGTTTCTCTTGGTTCTAGGCCAGGGCTAGTTGTCTGAAGGAGAAAAGACAATGGCACACATTCAGTCACAGCTGGTTCTGCCCCTAGGCCGGATGAAATAATCACCTCAGACAGTGGACAGTGGAGACCAGCAAATTCATGCAGTGGAGACCAGCAAATTCATGCTAATTGCCTTTCCCAGCAGTGTGGCTACAGGCGGGTGGGTGGAACAGGGCAGCAAAGTGAAGGCCGAATGAGAATTTTGTCCCCCAGATAAAATTTGCCTTCAGTACTCAAATGTTTAGTATTGCAGTAACTTCAGCTGCAGCAGTTTTAGTTCAGCATTTGGAGCTACAGCTTGAGCAGCCAAAGAAAAGGGGTGGGCAAAAGTAGCAATGGAATGTGAACCCAGCATAAGAGTTTAGGTCACACCCAGCATGGGGATGGTTGGGTCTGCCATGCTTCCTAGTGACAAGGAAACCACCAAATTATAGAATCATAGAGTTGGAAGAGACACAGGGGCCACCAGTCCAACTCCCTGCCATTCAGGAACCCACATCAAAGTACTCCTAACAGATGGCCATCCAGCTTCTGCTTAAAAACCTCCAAAGGAGGAGACTCCACTACACTCCGAGGCAGCATATTCCACCGCCAAACAGTTCTGACCATCGGGAAGTTCTTCCTGAGGTTCAGATGGAATCTCCTTTCCTGCAGCTTGAATCCATTGCTCCTTGTCCTAGTCTCTGGAGCAGTAGAAAACAAGCCCTCTCCCTCCTTGACATGACATCCCTTCAAATATTTCAACATGGCTATCATGTCCCCTCTCAACCTTCCATTCTGCAGACTAAACATCCCCAGCTCCCTAAGCCGCTCCTCATAGG
This sequence comes from Iguana delicatissima, assembly GCA_948472985.1. Lineage (NCBI taxonomy): Eukaryota > Metazoa > Chordata > Lepidosauria > Squamata > Iguanidae > Iguana > Iguana delicatissima. The sequence goes on along the minus strand of CAOKZL010000166.1, from coordinate 720,411 downwards.
GCGTGGCTTCCAGACTCTTCACCATTTTGGTTGCCCTCCTTTGGACACGTTCCAGCTTGTCAATATCCTTCTTGAAATGAGGTGACCAGAACTGGAACAATATTCCAGATGAGATCTCACCAAAGCAGAATAGAGTGGTACTATTACCTCCCTTGATCTACACACAGAGGCTTTTGTTCATGCAGAGGCTTTTGTACATGTGGAATCTCACTGCTGTCATTCCACATCCAGGCAGGCTAGATAACTGGATTTTTGTCAGCAGGCATCTTGTTCCTCTGATTGCCTCTTCAGCAACAACCAGTAAGGTTGTGGCCTTTTCTCTCTCCAACATCCATTGAACTCAATGGGATTTATTTCTGAGCAGGCAATTCTAGGATTGCACTATAAGGTTACAATCATATACACATTTACCTGGCAATAAGCACCACTGAGCTGAATTACTGCTCTGGGTGTCTCTGGGAAACCAAGGCTTAAAACTGCACTCAGTCATGAAGACCTACTGTATGACTTTGGGTAAGTCTCACTCTCTTTATCTCAGAAGAAGGCAATGACAAACACCCTCTGAACAAATCTCTCCAAGAAAATCCTGTGATAGGGTTGCCTTAGGGTTGCTGTAAGTCAGAAACTACTTGCCTACACACAAGGTGAAGAAGAAGAAGGAGAAAAAGAAGGAGGAGGAGGAAAGAAGTATATGAGATAGTGATGTCTGAGTCTATGAGTTCAAGTTAAAGAGGTTCACTTCCTCTTATGGAAAACCAGAAAGAATGAGTAAGAAATTTGATTCTAAATTGGACATAAACCCCATTGCTATACACTGTTTTTTGTATGCAAAAAATGTTTTGAAAATATTTAGAAATGTGCTATTGAGCATATAAAATCTTTGCAAAGCCTGCTGAAGCTATTGAGGTAAAATAAATAAATAGACAGATAGACAAATAAATAAATATAAGATCTGCCTCAGCTGCTTGTGAACAATGTCACCTAGATTTGTTTAGTCTTTTCTTTGGAGATAAATATTTGCATGTGTAATGTTAATTAACATCCACTTAGGAGGTGAGTAGGCTTGATTTTAATGTGATCCAATTTTTCTAGGCCTTAGTCTTAGACTTTGCACAAAGCTATTTTACTAGGATTGTTAAATTTCTCTTAGTCGAAATAGATTCTGTCTGTCTGTCTGTCTGTCTATCTACCTTATCTGCATATATATTTCAACTTGAGTAATAAAATAGCAATAATAATAATTTGAATTTGAAGAAAATGCAGAAATGCAATGGTAGTTTAGACCACATGATGCAAAAGCACAATAAAATCATTTTAATGTCACTAAATAATCTCCTTTAAAATAAAAAAAAGTATCCTAGCATTGCTTTCAAGAGATCTAGGATCATGACCTTATGTAGATAATTTTAGGTAGAAAATTCCATTATCTTGACATCTGAAGAAGTGATGGAAGGTGCTAGTTTCCACATCAACAAATTTTACTCCTCACAATAAGGCAGCTAATCCATCAAATCTTTAAAAAATTGTGTAGTGTCCTAGGAAGCAGAGCCTTGAGGTGGGGGAGGGATTTAGCCCTTACTGCTATAGCAAGGAGTTTTTGATTCAGGATAGGGACAGAATTGCCAAGGTGTCTGCCAAGATATAAAGGGTTAACAAAATCCCAGTGCTGATCCAGTTTCAAAAATGAGTCTCTCAGCCAAAGGAATTGCACCTCAGGGTGAGGAACCAGAAGTTACTCCGTTCCTCCTTGGACTTTCCTCACTCTCCTTTCTATAAAAATGATAGCAACTGAGGTGTCTTGCAGTTGCATCATACAACACAGGCTAGGGAGATATGGAGTAGCACTGCTTGAGGACAGAGCTATGGGTACTACACATTCTGTCCCATGATATCTAAGCCACTGTGTTGTCCCATCATCAACACTGAGGTAAGATTCAACTGCCACTCAAGTTTCTGTACATGGAATAAAAAGGGTGCCATTTTATCCTTCGCGTCTGGCAGTAAATTGTCTTGGCTAGACAACATGGTCAATAATATGATGACTGGAAGAGAATGCAGTCATTCCATGGAAGAAGAAGAAAGATTAAATTATTAGAATTTCATCAAAGACATCAAAACACTTATTTCTGAACCTATACAGGAAGCCTTCACCTTTCAATGTCCTGTTATCTGATGACTCAATCTTTTGCTGCTTCCATACGAACAAGTTCCAGTAATTTGATGGGGGGGGGAATCTGCTCTTTTATTGGTTCTTCTTGCCTATGGAGGCTCACTTGGGACCCCTCAAGTGCACTGCTTACAAAGCAAGCTGAGAAGAGGAAAAAATGGCACCAAGTCAGCTGACAGACTTTCAAAGCAGCATGTGTGTGGTTGGTCCCAAGTGGGCCTCTGTAAGTCCTTCATTCTCCCTACAAAACAGTACATGGGTTCTGCTTTTCAACCAGTTCAGTTTTCTGACAGTGCTCCAATCCCTAATTTCTCAGTATGCCCATTGCTTGTACACCCAAACAATGTGAAACTCAAAATTGTTCCTGTAGGACACCAATGCTTGAAAAGTTACTTTTTGGATTACACTTCCTAGAATCCCCCAAGCAGTGTCCAATTAGTCATGCTGACTGGGAGATTCTAGGAATTGTAGTCAAACACAACTTTCCCAAGTGCTGATATTCAGATCATAAATCCAGAGCTTGGAAAAAAATCCCTGTTGGAATATAAAGCCCATAATCTCCCAACTAATGGCCACTTGCTACGTAGATTGGGGAATCTGGGGACTGTGGTCCAAAAAAAAGTATTGTTCCGCATGATTTGCCAATGACACAGACCTTCAGGGCTATATTTTGAATATAAAGTTCCAATATTAGAGATCTGATTTTAAGAGTCTATCTTAAAAATGCTGATTCATGAATCACACTGACAGACCTTGAATCTTGTTCAGTGTGGCAAGGGTACTGTGTGTATGCGTTCAGCTTTTTTTTTTAAGTCAGTGCAGCAGTGAGTCAGCAGAAGCAGAGGAAAACCCTGCAGTAGCATTTGTCAGTATTTCAGCAGAGGGGGTTTCCCATTCTTATGCGAGTGACTCTTGTGCCAACACTCCTGCTGCCTGAAAATAAATTAAATACACCATAATTCCCAGGGCTGTGTACACAGAGTTTAAGACACAAAACAAAAAGCCACTTTCAGATCTTTTCCAGTGGATTTCGCCTTTATACAAGAACCTGAATGTCCTGTTTAAGTCATTAACTTGAGAGGAATGTAGTTACTTTGCAGTGTGAACCTACTTCAGCCCCTCAGGGTGATGGATGGTGCCTCTCTCTGGTAATAGAGACCATTGATGCTTAGAGGGGCTCTGTTATACTGGACAAGACAAGGTAGACAGACAGATAGATGACTGCTGCTAATTCTCCTGCCAAAGAAAAGCTCTGAAATTGACAGTATGTGGGTAAGAGCTAAACTTGAGTTTTTAGTAGGGCGGAAATTGAGTGCCTTCTGACCCAAATGAGGCCTTCTGTTTGCTTATCCTGGAGGGGCCCCATCAACTCCTCCAAGCTGAAATTTGGAAGGGTCAAAAATGAAAAATTACATCTCTAGAGGCCTCAGGGGGACATGAGCCATCATTTATTTGGCTCTCACTGCATCTCATTTAAGCCCTAAACAGCATTTTTTTTAAATAGAAAGGGACTGGAGTAACTGCAACCGCTGGATCTTCCATGGTTTCCCCTCCCCAGTTTAGAGGATCCAGAGCTATTTTGCTCTTCTACGTGGGCCCAGTTCAGATACACCAGCCCCGAATCTATTAAAAGACACTTCTCTCGTGTTGAGACCAGTTGAGAGGGAAACTCAGGAAAGCCTTGCTCAGTTGTGGGAAAAAATGTTATTGAAAAATGCCCCTTGAACTTTCTCCTTTGCCAGCAGGAACCCACTGAGTTCAGAAGTTGTAATTCTTCCTTATTGCTCCTTTCTCCCTGGTCAGAACTATAACAAGTCACAAGCACCGGCATCAAACGCATTGAGCTGCCTCCCTCTCAGGCGAATTTACATTTAAAAAATAGCATATTGATTGTGACAAATTTTTTTGAGGGAGACATTGCAACAATGTTTTTCTGTTACTCAGATCACCTTTAAAGAATTTTGAGTAGATTTCTTCAATGTTGATTTTCTAAGCAATTCTAATTTTTTTTTTTTAAGGCAACAGAAAAGCAGCAAGTAGTGCAACATAGTACTTGGGAATCCTTAGAACCATACCCTTCACATGTCCTGATATAGCAGGGACAATCTCCATTAATTCTGTGTCATCCCAGTTTTTCAGCTGCTTTTAAAATGTTCCGATTCCTTTCTCTCTTCATCTCACTTTTGCCCTTCATCTTCAGCGTCCTTCAGCTGCTGCAAACTGAGTGTAAAGTGCAAAAGTAGTTTGCACTCAATTAACTCATTGGGGAAGAGGAAAGCAGGGGGAAGAATCACACCTTCCCAGCAGGTTCAGACAAAAGCAAACTACTGGAGCCTCTCTTAGGTCATTTCTACACTAGACTATTATAGTGCTATTATTCCACTTTCAACATCCTATGGAATCCTGGGGTTTGCAGTTTATTCTGTTTTTGAACTGTGAAATGTTAGATGGTGTGTAGAATGAGTAACAACAATTAATTACTCATTTTAACATTGTAACTGAATTATGGAACAAATTACCTTTTAAAGAACAAACATTTCCCTTTGTGCACCATGAAATATACTTTCACAGCATTGTCAGTGGTGTGGGAAGCATATACACATCAGGGAGTGTACTAATTATGTGACAGCTTGAAAAGGAGGTGAGTTAGCTCAAAAACAGCAATGGCGTTGAAAAGAAAATGTACCTTAACTTTTGCTAAGTATCATGTTCTTTTTAAACATTTGAAGTTGACCTTGTTTTGGCTGGGCTGGTGATGTACTGAATAACAACCCTGGTTACATGAAATTAAAAGATATTAACAACCCATGCCTCTTTTGTTATATCTTTTGTTTTTCAAATGCTGGCTCAAATATTTGACTTAATGTGTAAATGAAATTGATGTGAAAAAAAGTCTTCAAAACCAAGACTACCAGGTTAGGGCAGCTGGTCATATGAAAAATGAAGGTTACAAAAATTCAGCAAAAGAAGAATTACTTTGCTTGCTTCATTGCTCTATATGCCTTTCTGGTTCACTGAGAGGACTGGAGTAAAATGAGAAAACTGTCAATCTGTCAAGTGTTCTATAACTGACGTCAAGAGGAGGCTGCTGAATTGAAGGTCATATCTGTTGTTTAATGAAAAGAGCAGTTTTTCCATAGCTGGAAAAATAGTCTATTAATTCTGAAACAGGTTGCAGGCTCTGGCATTGTACATCTTTGGATTCACAGAATTACAATCGGGGGGTTTATTCTGAGCTTCTGTTACATATTTGTCCGTGCATTGGTACTGTATATTCAACTGATTTATTAATTGATTGGGCTATCTTTTGCTTTATTATAAGATGGGTGTTACTTTCCAGAAAATGCTTATCTTTTTGGAATATTCAACTTTGATGTAGACACACAGGGTGTTTATTGGGTTCCAGGAAGGCTGCTTAAATTGTGTATTTGAGATGCATATCTCATTACTATTGAGATAATAATTTCCTGGCCACTTTCAGATGAAGAAGATGATGATAATGATAAAGATTTTCCTTTATATGATATATATTATTATATATGACCATATTCGTTTTCTCCCATACTGACTCAATACAGCTTATGGAATGTTAAAACCCAAACAGATTAAAAACATAAAAAAGCTTCAGTAAGATATATAACATTTATTTTTAAAAGGAATTAAACAATCTATAGAATGAAAACTACTGAAAAATTTGTTGAAATTCCAGATATAAACAAAACCCTATTAAAAAGTCATTGCAGTCAATTCCTAAAAGTCTGAAGGAAAAAGATCATTTTCACTTGGTCAGGGAAGGGGAGCCAGGAGGGAGACTTCCTAGGCCATTTCTGCACTGGACTGTTAGAGTGCTATTATTCCACTTTCAACATCCTATGGAATCCTGGGGTTTGCAGCTTAGAGAGGGTTCTTTGAGGCTCCCCCCTAAACTGCAAACCCCAGGATTCCATAGGATGTTGAAAGTGGAATAATAGTGCTATAACAGTCTAGTGTGGAAATGACTCTAGCCTCATTAGGAAGGAAGTTCCAAAGTCATGGAGCAGTCACCAAGAAAGTTGTCTTCCTTGTACCACCAAATGTACCTGGGAAGATGGTGGGAGATACAGTCTGTCAGATGAGTTATGTAGGGCCTTAAACCAGCACTTTGAATTCTTCCCAGAAATAGAGTGGCAGCCAGTGGATCTGTTAGAGAAAGGGAAGTTACATGCTCCCTTGTTACCCTAAGAAGTGGAGCACATTGGGGTCCACCTGCAATTCTGGTTTCTCCTTAGAATTTGGAGGAATTATAGCTCAAAGGAGGCCTGCAAGAGGAGGGTAACAGCAGGATCTTTTCACCTGTGTATACCAGTAGAGAGGACTCCAGTTAAACAAAGTATTTTATCTGGATTGACAAACACACAAGAAAGCAGACACTCACAAGAACCATACAAGGATATCAGAAACTGAGGAAGGAAAGGCTGGATAAGGACATTAGGACTGAAGAGGGTGATAGTAACCAGTCCCGAAGAAGAAGCTTGAAGAGGAGGGGCCCAAACAGCATCTCAGGGCAGCGCAAAACAGCAATCTGGGCACTATGTCCAAGGTACTGCAATTTGCTGGGGCCAAAGCTAGGGTTTATATACCCTATTTCCTACCCTGAAGGGGGTATGTAGACAAAGTGGTAATGGAACTGAAAAAGGAGTCTGGAATGGGCTGATTGCCTTAACTCTAGGTGGCAAAACACTGATGGGATTCATGACAATTTTGAAATATCCTGAGTGGGCAGGAAGTATAGGGAAGATTTCTGTAGGGCAAGATTAAGGGATGGTCCCTGATTGCTTCACTTGGATAGTTTCACCTTCCATTTATTTAAGAGCTTGTGGAGTTGAAAGGATTAGCATAAACCCATTTGTGTCTGGGTTTTCTGCTGAATTCTCTCTGAATTTATGACCTGACCATGTCTGTGGTCACGCTTTTCCAGCCAATATGCCTTCAATCATGTTTTCCAGCCATAAGTAGGTTCAATTATGAAAGTAACACATCCTGCGGAATGGTGGTGTAGGGTATGGTGGCACCCTGTAGCCAGCCCCAGTCAGAACTCTGGTTGCGGTTCTTTGGGACACTGAAGATGATTCTAAGCAGCAGTGTGATCCCTTTCTTTCTTTCTTTCTTTCTTTCTTTCTTTCTTTCTTTCTTTCTTTCTGTTGAGATTCACTAACTTGAGGAGGCATACCTTTATAACTAAAGAAATCTAAGCCCAGAAATTATAACAATACTAGAAGCTCAGAGTAATGGGGCTCACAATCCTTCTACTTATACAGCCCTTTCCTGTGCACTCTATAGTTTCTTCATTTCAGGAGAACAATGTAGAAGTCATTTTATTGCTAGTGTAATTTAACAATTGATAGAAATCTTTACTGCAGGGATGGGGAAGGTGTGGCCTGTGAGCTGCATGCAATCCCTGAATCTCACTTTTGTGGCCCCTACAGATCCTCACCAGTCCCTCAAAGTCCCTGACCCCCCCAATCTAAAAACATTGATGTCCCCAAACCCCTCTCAAATGCAGGTAAATTTCCTTCCCAGATCTCTCAACCCCTTCACAATAATCCAGTCCCTTCAAATACCTTCTCCTCCATTTTGCCTCCACAATGGTGACATGATGTTCTTTTTCAGTGCCATTTTGAAGGAGGGAGTGCCATTGGAGGGAAAACAAGTATTTTGGTACTCTCTTGAGTGTGTGTGTGTGCGTGCAGATGGGGGTGAGGGCAGAAAATTGGTTTCTGGCCCTATTTGCTGCACCTGATTTACTGCAAGTCAACTGGAAAGTTGATGGAGCTCCTTTGTCTGCCCACCTCTCTTCTAGACCAATGTTTTTCCAATGTACCAGGGACCGGGACCATATTTGTGCCCATTGACTACAGTTATTCTTTTCCTTCTTGGAAACTCACCAAAGACTGACAACCAATAGTTCAGGGACCATCACTCATCCAAGGACCACGATTTTGAGAAGCACTGGGCTAGAGGACACTGGATGATGGAGACAAGTGGAATTTTTAGGTTCTAGATAGTTACCAACAACATACTGAACTAATCTCATTCTCTCATCCCTCATGCTCTCATTTCAAGAAGAGGGATGGCACCTCATGGGATGGCAATGCAATCCAGCTTTGTAACTAGAGGCCCTGGTGATCCTGGTGACTTGAAATGCCTTCTTTCTTTGGATGGTTTGGAAAGGTGAAAGACAGTTATAAACTAAAGTCAATTAAATTATTTATTAAATTTGAAATTTTCTAATGTAAGAGGGCAAATTAATTAATGTTTTTACTAAAGTGATTGACTATAGTTGGAATTTCAGCATGGAGTTAACTGCAGAGTTATTAATTCATGTATTAAGCCATTAATTAAATAACAGAGTACTAAAGACAACAAATATGAGATTTCCCATCTGGTTCGTTATCCCTAAACATGGTTTTCTTGTATTTTTGAAAAACTATACCTTGATTTTTGTTAGTCCTCAGTGTTGGAGAATTACAATGTTTGGGTTGGAAGAATATAACCACTTACTCAAGAGTAATTCTAGTTGGATGGATTGTGTTAAGGAATCCATGTAGAAATCAGAAAACTGAAGAAATGGGGTAAGATAAGCAAATGAGAGTATAAGGATTATAAAAAGGTATGCAAGAGAAGTGTTTTCAGGGATGGATAAGAAACAGGGTCTTCCAAAAAGGCATGCAACTGTTTCTTTCTTTTCCAAATTCACAGCAGGGATAATTGTGAGAGTTGCGGGAGAAAGACGGTAAAGCTGTGATGGCATTTTCCAACTACATTCTGATATGGCTTTCAGGGCAAGTATTTAATTTAAATTTAAATGATAATAATTAAATTTTCTGTCCTCCAATGTAAATATCAATTACCACTGATTTTTGTTTTTAGTTCTCTAATAATTAACTAAACATATTAACTTTTTTTTCTATTAACTTTCTTTTCTCTGGGGAAGAACTGAGGGCCCTGCTATGCCAGGTTTGGTTTCTCCCCCCATTATGACAACATATGAATGAGATCTATGGAGGAGCAGCTGGTAGTTTTCATGTCCATGGAGCTGTAGATCTAGTTTGGCTCTTAGTCTGAACTTACAAAGGTGCTGTCCATGGTGCTGAACCTAATTTTGGAGTGGGATAGGGCGTAAGGTTCAGCAGCTTGAACAGCCAGTTTAAAATTCACACTAAAACTCCAAATGCCTACGCTATAAGCTGGAGGTGGAATCTTACAGTCTTCCAGATGTTGTCAGACTGCAGATCCTAGCAGCCCTTGCTATTCCAGCTAATGGTGAGGAATGCTGGAAGCTGTAATTCAAGAATGTTTGGAGGACCCTATGATTCCCACCATGATATAGGACTAAACCAAACTGTTAGCAGGTCTAGCTGGAGTAGACTAATTGCATCAGGAGAACTTACATAGATATTGACTTATTAAGTGACCTGAGATGCAGTGTGTATGCTCTACCAGGGATTTTAGTAAATCAGCCCTTATATAAGTTCTCTTGAGAAGTTCTCAGTGTATTCCACCATTTTGACAGCAGTGTGCAGTTTGCCCACAACCCTGTGGGTGAACGGGCGAATCTGATATGGCCCCCTTACACTGGACAGTTGGCCACTCCTGGTGCAGATGGTTGCTGTATGCCCTTGCTGTTGTTGTTGCACATCTTCAAGTAATTTATGATTTGTTGTGATCCCAAGGCAAGCCTGTCACAAAGTTTTCCTCGCAATTTTTTTTTCAGAGTGGATTTTCTATTGTTTTCCTCTGAGGCTGAGAGAATTTGACTTGCCCAAGGTCAGCGAGTGGATTTCCATGACTGAGTGGGGATTTAAACCCTGGGCTTCCCAGTGCTCACACCACAATTCCCCATTGGCTTGAGAACATGAATAGGGCTAGGTCTAAATATCCTAAAGGCAACAAATCCTGACTGATCTTGACCCTAAGCAGGGTCAGCCCTGGTTAGTACTTGGATGCGACACCACCAATGAATACCAGGTGCTGTAGGCTATATGTCAGAGGTAGGAACTGGCAAAATCACCTCTTAGTATTGCTTGCCTAAGAAAATCCTATGAAATTCATGGGGTCATGAACAGGTGACTTGATGGCCCATACACACATATGTCTAGGGAAATGCAAAATCAATTAATTTTGCAATCACAATTACACTGGAAAGAAACAGTCTAGTTTTGCAAGCCTCCTCTTCTGATATTAGAGACCTGTGGAAGAGAAGTGAAGGAGGGCATCTAGCAAAATATAGCAAGGCAAACAGTCCTTCCTAATCAAAAAGGTGAGCTGTTTGACCCCAACAGGTGTTTCTCATCTCTCAGTTTTCATGGCCCACTGCCATTGCTGAGCTCCAAACAATGCTAATTAAAGGTCTGAAGGAGACCAGCAAAAAAAACAAATGTTTTAAATAAGAACATCACCTGACCCTGCCCTACACAGTGGACTACTATGTCTAAAAATGAAAACAGAAAAGCCACTGCTCCCAGCAGGATATGAAGTAGAATTTCAAAGTCTAAGCAACTGCAGAATGGTAGCATTAGAATCTAGCAAAAGGCCATACAACAAAATCCCCTCCACTTAGCAATAGCCCATACAGCAATTCTTCACTTATGAGTATAAAAAGGGAAGGTTAATTAGGTGTTCCATCTGTACTGGATCATCACCATTATGTGTCATGTGTATGTTGTGGACATAAAGATTCTTGGGATGGCAGGAGGAGGAATCCACAATGCTTGGGTCAATCCTACATGCCAACCAGAACAGGCAGGAGTCCAAGTTCTTTTTCCATTGTGACAATTAGGATCCTTCCCTCCTCTGACAGTTTTTAGTATCCTGCCGAACAAACCAGTCAGGTTTTAGTCCTTCTCTGGCAAACAGTGATAGAAATGTTAGAGGAAATGGAGAAAGGAGAAGAAATGAAAAACAGAGTGACATATTTGACAAGGGAGAGCTCCCAGATGCCCACCACTCAGCGTGGCTCCGAGGAGGGGAAGGAAAATGCCTAAAGTTTGCCATCTCAGATGACAGCTGATCAGCGTGGCTCTGAGTCGAATAAGAATGAAGGATCTAAAGGCAAACTCCCCCAGATGGCTGCCACTTAACATGTCTCTGAGAAGGACAAAAAGGAGGTGCCAAGAAAGGTTTTCCTCTCATCAAGTGATTCTCCATGTTGGCTTCCCTAACCTGGCATTCTCAGCATATACTATAACTACCATGACTCCCAGCTGATGTTATTTCAGCAGAAACTGCTGGTTGGGGATGATGGGGCTTGTAGTAGAGAACACTTGGAAGGTACTGGATTGGGAGAGGCTGTTCAAGGACATGGTGGTGGCCTACTACAGAGTAAAGTTTTCAAGCCTAGCAGCTGACACAGAAATTTTGAGGTGGCTACACTGAGGTACTAGTTTATTTGTACCATGGGACTGGTGCCAATTCTGTGCTGACCACCTTCTCTTCTGTACCCTGGTTGAAAAAAAGAAGCAAGCACAAAATGGTGCAGGATTTGGAATGACATGTGTTATTAGGGTTTCAGGACAGGGTCAAGTCCAGGGTAGGAAGAAAGTAAATTCAGTTAATAAGGACCACATGATATACATGGCATATACTATTCAACAACATATGAAAGACCCCCAACACTGAGTTTGGCTGGTTTTAATTAAGATGTAAACCTTGATATCAAAGTGACACAAAATCCCCAATTTGCTCAAACATAACTTTTATACCACTTAAAGGAATTTTACAAGTTGGGATAAATACTCTGGCTTCATGGCATATTGGATTAATCGTACAGCTTCCAGGAATTTGGCTGGAGCAAGCCACTAATAATTCCTGCTCATGACTTTCCTCATTAAATATATTTCCACATTTTTTAAAACTCTCATATGCAGAAATAATACAGAATCAGAGATATATGGTGAGCAGTAGCTTATTTAGATTAGGATTAGTGGTTCCTTGGTGGTACTGGTTTCTATATGAATAAGACATTAACACAAGTTGGCACACATCCAGCAAAGACAGAGCATGCTCAGTGGCCACAAACTGCTGAGTCCCTGTTCTGTGTGAAGGATAAGAAATGGAGAAAGTGGAATGGAATGAAGTGTCCAGAAAGAACTCATGATAGGCTGCTTGTCTGGCACTCTGAATAGAAGCATTCTGTGCTGCAGCATTTAATTGCAGGTCCAGTATTCCTTGCCTAAAAAACCCCCTAAGGAATTCATGAGGCTGCCATTAAGTCAACAGCTGACTTGAAGACACCTTTACCCCCCTCCCACACTTGTGGACCTCCGATTCCTTTCCAAACACCCCTGTTCTCCAGCATATACCACAATCTTTTTTCTCCCTTGTACCACTTTCCCTTCTGTCCTTTGTGTTCTGGAAATGAGAAACAGAAGGCAGCTGGAAATGCAATGGAAAAGTGCTTTCTTTTCCATTTCTCTGGTTGTCTGTTCTATACAGTGGCTTCCTTTGTCTGCTATAGCTATTGACTTTACTCTTCCATCTGGAATGAACAGCCCTGCATGGTAAGATGCTTCCCAGAGCTTCTCACTGGTCAGGAGTTAGAGGGAGAGGTTGTGGAAGGGATGGATCTTTTAGATTTATCAGTCATAGAGAAGGTGCTGGAGAGGCAAGATGATTTCCTAAGAGCCTTATTTTGGAATTTCCACCACTGAGAACACAAACTTTTCTACCTTCCTTGTTCTTACAGAGCTTTTGGACTTAACCTTGGATCATCTCACTTCCATTCTGTCTTCCTTGAGGACAACCAAATTTTGCCTTTCTTCAAGAGTGCGAAAAATGTAAGAACATGCTGGCTGGGGCATTCTCGAAATCACAGCCTAAAAACCCCAAGATGTTTTGAAGCTATTTCTCCATGCAATAGGAAGGTAAGCCTAGCCCGGGCTGCTAGCTTGTTGCCTGAAACAAAGGACAACATGGCTGACTGGACTGGTAGCTGAATCTAACTTCAGCGCTGGCAATGGGAAAGGGTTAGAGATGTATATAATGCTCACAAATAATCTCATCCTCTGCAAGAAAGGTTCTTTCAACAGGACAAGACCATATATTGGGAAATGGTTTGTGCACAACCGTTACACAACCATTTTGTGTTAATTTTTTTTTTTTTTGCACAAAAGAAAAGCCTTCATAGAATTTTTGCAAGAACTTCTCAAGATGTAGAAAGGTATTGAAAAAGATCAGCAAATCCTCTCATAATCAAGGCAGAGAAAATTTTTCAATTTTTTTCACTCTCATATGTGAAAAGCAACAGCAGAAACACACACACATGTACAGGCATACACAAAAACAAAACAAAAAAACAAACACACAAAAATCAAACACACCGATTAACAAAACTTTTTTGTTGTTGAAATGACTGTGTTTTGTGAAAAAATTGTTTTTTTGTGAAAAAAAAGTCCCAAAATGCAGTCCCAAATGTCTCCAAAATGCAGAATATCTTTGAAATATTAGCAAAACTTCTCACCATTTTACCATCTCAATGGGGAAAGGACTTTTCACATATTTCATTCAAATGTGTGAAAATGAAATATGTGAATATTTACATCCCTAGGTGGGTTCCTCCATTGCAACTGGGAGCAATTCAGGTAGATTTCAGGGCTGTAGTACAACCTATGTGCCACACATTGCTCAGTCTTCCAAAACAAGAGAATGGCCAAAACAAGGGAATGGCAGTTTCCTCACTCAAATGTTATTTGTTGTCTGTTGCTGTTGCTTTCTTTCACATTAACCCTATAAATAAGAGATCTTCAAGAACACTACTCATCAACTGTCTTGCTCAGGTCTTACAAACTCAGGACTGTGGTCTCTTTGATTGAATCAATTCACTTGGGAGTGTAATCTCCCTGTTTTCCTACTGTCTTTCGTCTAACTAAGCATTAGTGTCTTTCCCAATGAGTCATATCATCTCATGAAGTGTCCAAAATATGTCAGCCTCAGTTTACTTAGTTTCACTTCTATTGAGAGTACAGGATGAATTTAATGAATTTGAACAGAGAGAAATGTAAGGTCCAACATTTAGGCAGAAAAAAATGGAATGCGCAAATATAGGATGGGGGACATGTGGCTGGGTAACAGTACGTGTGAAAGGGATCTAGGAGTCTTGGTAGATCACAAGCTGAACATGAGTCAGCAGTGTGGTGCGGCAGCCAAGAAAGCCAACGCGATTCTTGGTTGATCAATAGGAGTATGGTGTCTAGATCGAGGCAGGTAATGGTACCACTCTATTCTGCTTTGGTTAGGCCTCATTTGGAATACTGTGTCCAGTTCTGGGCACCTCAATTCAAGAAAGATATCAACAAGCTGGAGCGTGTCCAGAGGAAGATGACCAAAATGGTGAAGGGTCTGGAAGCCATGCTCTGTGAGGAGCGGCTTAGGGAGCTGGGTATGTTTAGTCTGCAGAAGAGAAGATTAAGAGGAGACATGATAGCCATGTTTTAATATTTGAAGGGATGTCATGTCGAGGAGGGAACAGGCTTGTTTTCTGCTGCTCCGGAGACTAGGACAAGGAGCAATGGATTCAAGCTGCAGGACAGCTAAACCTCAGGAAGAACTTCCTGACAGTCAGAGCTTCCTGGCAGTGGAAAATGCTGTCTTGGAGCATGGTGGCGTCTCCTTCTTTGGAGGTTTTTAAGCAGAGGCTGGATGGCCATCTATTGGGAATGCTTTGATGTGTGTTCCTGCATAGCAAGGGGTTGGACTGGATGGCCCCTGTGGTCTCTTCCATTCTATGATTCTATGCTTATACCCAATGGTATGGACAATTTGACTTCTTTACAATTTAAGATGGATACAAATAGCAGGATACCTTGGCACTAGTGCACATGGAAAAAGATAAAATTCTCTCAAGCATAAGAAGGAGGCTTCTGAGAAAACAGCTTTCATTTCACCCCCTCTTCAAATGAATAAATAAAGCAAACAAACAAATCTCTGAGCTTTTGAAAATGCTGACATAATTCCTGCAACAGTTGACAGTCTAGAAGCTGCTCAGAAACTAACTGGACAAGTCCTGGGTGAACACTAGAGAACTTAAGAACTGCTTCTGAAGCAGCTATAATTATGGAATTATATGTAAAGAGTTAGAGAGTGTCTTTTGGAGAGCTATTTCATGTTTTAAACCCATATGGGTATATGTGTCTACTAAATTCAATGATGTGAACTGAGAAAAAACTGAAGTGTACGTTTGGTTTTCTTGAAGTGTTTAAAGTAATCACTTCAAAGCTTGTCAAATTCCTCTGTACCTCTGTGTATCTTTCCTGGCAGATGAAACAACTACACATTAGGTACACCTGGTCCCCAAAGACCTGTATGTACGTATTTGTTGGCATAATAGATGTAATTACAGTGCAAGTAGACAGACACTTAATGTAAGCATTACTGAAAAATTGATGCTTAGGTAATTGGCTCCTTTCCACTATTATATGCCTGAATCTAGAAAGAAGGTATGAGAAAGGAAGAATGTTTATAAAGTGCCTATACCAATTTAATACAGAATTTTGAAATGCTCAGGAACACCATAGAAGTAAATGCCATACATATATAATTTCTTTTGATTGTTATATGGAAAGAAATTAGTGGGCATGCTATAGAAAATTATCTAATTGTTGGATAAAGGCATTGACCATGATGAGTGGGTTCATGAAACAGGGCCCTAGAAATGTTTAGAAGCAGCTAGCTAGCCATTTGGGAAGGAGACATGGACACAACTGGCTTGTGCTTATATGTGACATTTATTGGTTGCTTTGGCAAATAACATCACACAAATATTTGTTCTTTGAACATGTTCATAGCTCATGGAGTCCTATGGGGGAGGGGATCCAGACCCCTAAAGTGATATGATTCTCTGACTTTGCTCTATGGCAGTCTTCCCCAGCATGGTGTTCTCCAGATGTGTTAACTGTAACCTCTATCACCTCTCATTATTGGTCATGCTGGCTGTGGTGGCAGGATTTGTAGTCCAAAATTTCTGCAGAGTGTCATTCGACAGTAGGAGAGGTAATTTTTATATTTCATTGATCTCTGCTGGGTCAAGGCAACCACTTTTGTGCTCATTCTACTCTGTATTTTTCTACCTCAGAATGTCCACAAGCTTCCTTCCTGGAAATGGAACTAAATCTTCCTGTTCCACCTCGAAGATGCTGCTAGGTGCACATTCAAAGGGAGAGACTGCTGCAGAATGGATACTTTTTAAAAGAGGAGCCAGAAAAAAATAAGAAGTATTGGTGAGTAATATTGGAGCTATTTGAAGATTTTGTAGACTGATGGATTTCTTAACTAAGGCCCTTTTTGCATGGCATTTGCCATGCGAGAAGGCCCCTCGAGCGTTGCGCGAATGTGAGGAGCGGTCCACATGACACACTCACAATCGCGCAATGCTCCAGGGGCTGGCAGGCGTCAACCGTG
Organism: Iguana delicatissima; assembly: GCA_948472985.1. Classification (NCBI taxonomy): domain Eukaryota; kingdom Metazoa; phylum Chordata; class Lepidosauria; order Squamata; family Iguanidae; genus Iguana; species Iguana delicatissima. The sequence continues at coordinate 703,811 of CAOKZL010000166.1, read as the reverse complement.
CACTTTTTCATTTTCGGCTGTGAGCCGAAAATAGTGCACGATCACACATTGCTCTGGGGCCCCGCGCGCACTTGCCGTGTGTGCGCAGCTCCAGAGCCATGGCGTTTGCGCTTCCTGCCCCAGCACAGCCTGGGAAACTCTCAGGCTGCACTGCAGAAGGAAGAGGGGGGCTCTTGTGCAAGCAGGCGGCAGCTGTGGAGCTGAAGGAACTGGGATGTGAGAGCCTCTTGCTAGAGGCTGCTCATGCGATCCCCGCACCCCAGCTCCACGAAAAAGTGCATTGCAGAAAGGGCTTCAGATCAAAAGTAGGCTTCCCCAACATAGCAAGTCATTGTCCATAGTACACAAAGCCAATATAATAATGTTGGTACTTGAAGCAGACCTGTTTCCCTGCCTGGCAGTAAAAATAAAATAATAATGAAATATTACATAATCAAAACAGTGGTTTCCCTTTTATGACACAAAGACTGAGGCCATTTCTGCACTCCGGCCCCATTCCAGCATGGGGACACATCGAGGCTGGTCTGTGATGTGTGCTATTGCAAAACATCATTGCGGTCCTGCTTCTGTCGTGTCCCCAGCTGTTACGATTGTGCGTTATACTATGTCCTTTTGCATGAGGATCATGTTGGCTGGGGCTGTGCAGGAAGGGCGGAAGCTATCCAAGCACTTTCTTCCTTAGTGCAGCACCAGAAGAGGCCAGCCGTGCTGCAGAAGGAAGGAGTGTGTCCTGAATGCTCCCATCCTGGCAATGGCACTGCCAGGATGACACCAGGACATCATGAGACCCATGTATGGTGCGGAAAGGGCCTGAGATCCTGCATTGTCAGACATAACTACCATGATGGAGCAATATCATCATATCGTCATAGTTCCATTGGACAATGCCTCCCCCAGCTACCATTTCAGGCTGGCAGCATCTCAGCTGAAGGGTTTCCAAGGTAATGCAGGTTGGGGCACCAGGCAATGACATCTTCAGTGCTCCCTTGGTCACAGGGTGCATTAACAACAGGCAGCTGGAGAGACTTCTTGGGGTTCTGCTGCAACTGCTTGTCTCAAGGCTGCCCACAACTGGCAGAGTGCTTCAGATATCATTTCCTAGAGCCCTGATCTCCAGTCTCCCAGGAAACCTTTGACTGACGCACTGCCAGGATGAAATGGCAATTTTGGAGGCTCATGTTTGGTCATTGACAACCCTAAACATAAATTCGCAGCAGTCATGAGATTGTAGGCCCAGTTTATGAATTTGTAACTAGTGAACAGGATGCCAGACAATATATCTATATCTATATCTATATCGATATATATATAGATATATATTTGAGGCAGCTATCCTGACTAATGGTAGGACTGGCTCTGAAGAAAACCATGTTTTGATAGTATCACTGAAAACTATGAGGTGTGATAGGGTATGTGAATGAACTAGAGAGTCTTGAAATAAAGACCTATGAGGAAATCCAGTCAACTGAGCTCTGAAAGATTCAGCCCATCTTCCTGTGACACTTATTTTCCTCTTAAAACCAAACAGAAAAACTGAACACTTTGGCATCAATGAAAAATTACTGCTTTATTGGTACAATTTTTATGCATTTTTGAAGTTTAACAATAACTTAATCTTTATATGTCCTAAGGAATATAAGTTCAAATATACTATGTTTACTATGAAAGAGAGATTTAATAACTCAGCCTTTAGTTTAATATCCTGATTAATGTATAAAACTATTTTTTTCAGAATTCTTCACCCAAGAATAGACCTATAGCAAGTGTCAGACTTCAGCCCTTAGGCTGTCTTGCAAAAGTAGATGCAATCACAGGTTTTATTATTACACAAGCTTCAGATGAAGTCTCACTATGAATGGTATCAGGATTTGTTACTGTGTAGCCTAAATACCCTAAAGGCATCAGATCCTGTCTGATTTTGGAAGCTGAGCAGGGTCAGCCCTGGTTAGTACTTAGATGGGAAACCACCAATGAATATCAGGTGCTGTAGGCTATATTTCAGAGGAAGAGACTGGCAAAACCGCATTTGAATACTCCCTGCCTAAGAAAATTCTATGAAATTCATAGGGTCACCATAAGCTGACAAGTGACTTGAAGGCACATAAACACACAATCCTTAAGAGGATAGGTATGGTAATTTTTCTGTTCTGTTCTCCATAGCATCCTACAGTAACTTCATAAAGTCTCCCTAGCAAAGTACTTTTTAATAAGGCAGCAGAAATTAGAATGTGTTGCCTAGTGTGACTGGCTGTTCAGAACTTCCAAAGAAGAAAGTTGACTCTGGTTAAATCTTAGGAAGAATTTCTGATGGCAAAAGCAGTTCAACAGTGGAACAGACTATCCTGCAAGACTGTAAACTTTCCTTCATTGGAGATTTTAAAATAAGGGGTAGATAACCACTGCTTGGGAGTCCCTTAGCCATAGATTCCTGTACTGGAAGGCAGGTGGGTTAGATGGCCCTTGGAGTATCTTCTCCCTTCTCTCCACAAATTTTACTCCCCTGGGGAGTAAGGAATGTTCTGCTCAGACTTTCCCACCCTATATAAAGCTGCCTATAGTATCCTTTAAGCAGTCCTGTGGCAATTTTAAAAGACTGCCATTTTAAAAGAAACTTGTTATAGATGGATTAGATAGTCTCTAATTTGGAGCCTCAGCCTAGAATCCTTTATGGTAGTTACGAATGCATTATGCACTCGTGACTGTTATGTATTCATGATACATCTATAGACCCTAGTTTAAGGGCTGCGTAGGGACTGTGAAAGTCTCCAATCCCCACTTACTAGGCAGTAGCTACCTAGTAGCTGCAGCGATTGGGGGCGGGTCTGTTCCCCTCCTGGTTGGGAAGCAGATGACTGAGGTTTTTACTCCCTGCTTGTGACAGTAATTTCATGAGGGGGATTCAAGAGACCCTGAATCTGCCTATTGTGCAGAAGATCACTCACAGGAGGGGGTAGAAATGGCAGTGAGCTGCTTCCTAAGTGATAGAAGAACAGACCTCCGTCAGTTGTGCAGCTGCTGCCCAGTAAGTGGAGGTTCCACTTGAACCTCAGGAAGAACTTCCTGACAGTCAGAGCTGTCTGGCAGAGGAATATGCTGCCTTGGAGTGCGGTGGAGTTTCCTTCTTTGGAGGTTTTTAAGCAGAGGCTGGATGGCCATCTGTCAGAAGTGCTTTGATGTGGGTTCCTGCATGGCGGGTGGTTGGATTGCATGGCTCCTGTGGTCTCTTCCAACTCTATGAGTCTATGAGATGGGTGTGTGTGTCAGAATGGGATTCGCTGCATAGTACCATAACCATGTTGCTTGTTATTAATTGCTACCAAGCTGACCTCAACACTATGGATGAGAGACCTCCAGCTCATTCTATCCTCAACTGCCCCATTTTGGTCTTGCAAAGAACCGTGTCTTCCTTGATTGCGTCTATCCATCAGTAATGCAGTCTTCCTCTTTTCCTACTACTTTACCAAACATTATTGCATTTTGTGGTAATTCATGTCTTCTCATAATGTGGCCAAGGTACGACAGCCTCAGTTTAGTTATCTTGGCTTCTAAGGAGAGTTCAGGTTTGATTTACTCTGGGGCCCTTTCATTTGTCTTTTTAGCAGTCCAGGGTACCCATAGAACTCTTCTTCAAATGAGTTGATTTTCTTCCTATCAGATTTCTTCACTGTCCAGCTTTCACAACCCTATGGTGCTTTATGCATCTGGAAATCACATCTAAGATTCTGGCCTCAGTTCCCTTTTTGGAATATGAGAATAAGGGTTTGTAGAGAAGTGCAGCAATCTAACAAGGGTCTAATATATTTGCAAAGTCCTGTTTAGAGAAGGAGAAACAGGATATAATTTAGACGTGCAAAAAAGGGTTGTTTAATTGTGGTCACTTACACAGAACTTTACTCTCCTTTGCTTTCTAAACACAGATAATTACCATGGTAACTCTTGTATTTCAAGGCTCTTGCATCTAGGCTCACACCTTCCTTAAAGAAATACAAAGCACAACCATGTGAGCTTAAACCTGTAAATCACTTCAGTGGCCTCTTTTATTATTCACTGTTAGACTCCTGTCAGAATTTAGCAGAGCACTGGAGACACTAAAAATAATCAGGTTCCTTTTCTCTCTCTTCCAGAAAAATGATTTTTAGATGTTTAGATATACACTTTGACATTTTTCATTTTTTAAAAAAGTCAGATGTCATTTTAACATTGTATACAGAGTGAGAGATATTCCACTGTGCCTTCAGAAGTGAGGAGATTTCCTTAGGGAGGGTTAAACATTAAGACTCAAATGTGTCTGAAGAAACTTTGAGCACCTCTTAGCTTCAAATATAATTTATGAAGACAGTGAGCATCTAAAAAAAATCTGAAGGAGCCACTGAAAATATTTTCTTTAGAAAATTAAAAAAAAAAGGCAGGAGTGGAAGTGTTCTGAGTGTGTAATCTGCCTGTTGCTTTTATATTAGTGCTATAGTGTTATATTGTGGGAGGACATGGGATAGGGCCTTCTCTGTGGTGGCACCCCATTTATAAAGTTTCCTACCCTTGTAGGCCTGATTGTTGCCCAATATGGGATCATTTTGACACCAAGTCCACACTTTGTTTCTTATTAAAGCCTTTGGGTTTAGCTGATTTTATCCAGGCTGTACATGTTTTATGGTTCTATTACTCCAGATTGTTTTAACTGGTTTTAAGTCGTCTGTTTTCAGTTGAGAAATTATTTAACACATTTTCAGCCTTTTTTAAACTATTGTAATTATTTTTTGTTTTAAATTGATTTTATTGTAAGCTGCTCTGAGATCTTCATATATAGAACAGTGGTTTACTGGTCTGAGCATTGGACCATGGCCCTGGAGACCACAGTTAATTCCCCGCTTGGCCATGGAAACCCCACTGCGTGAACGTGGGCACATCACACACTCTTAGCCACCAGAAAGCCTGCGATAGGTTCGTCTTAGGGTCGCTATATGTTGGAAATGGCTTGAAGTCACACAACAATAACAACAAATAAACATTTTAATAAATGAATTCAAAATAAATACTGCTACCTGTGGTCTAGTCTTTTCTTGCTTTTTTTTTTTTACTTTGCCTCCACCTATAGATTTTTTTACTCCATTTATTCCCAACCCCAATATGCATCTTGCTGAGAAATTTTCTCCAAGGAAATAAGAGCATTCTCTTGCACACAAGAATCTGCATGTGGAATGGCTTCCTCCATTCAAATAAGTGGGATAATCCATTAGAGACAAGTAATTTCTGGCTATTTGCCGTAATAAACTTGATGATGATGATTAGAGACGAGCAGGCTTATATATGCTTTCTGTGGCCCTTGAACCATCCATATATGTGTGTGTGTGTGTGTGTGTGTATACATATATATAATCCATCCCTATACAGGGGCAATTCTTAATTCTTCCTACTAGGTGAAATGGACAGTTAGAATATTGGGAGGCAAGTTTGACCATGGGCCTGAACCATGTATTGCATTTCACCAGAATTTGCATCTTGAAAAACAATGCTTGATTGTGAGTTGTGTTGACGAAACTGAAGGAAAATCCTTATGGATAAATTGTTCAAAATTAGTACGTTCTCTAAAAGGTGGTGGTTTACACCAGCTTAAGATGCGGTCCCCAAATTCTTTTTTTTGTGTGTGTGTGTGAATTCACCATGCTTACAGATGCTTGCAGTTGCTATAAGACAAGTTCATCATTGTAATTTTAATGCAGGATATAGGAAGTGAAGCCAGCTTGCAAAAGAAATAAAATTACTTCTTCTTTTGGTGTTTCTAATGCAGAGCAGTTAGCCTAGATGGTTGGACACGCCAGGAAGTACAAAGGAAAAATAAGACAGACAAAAGAAATGGATTTATTTCTTGGATAAATTTGATTATGTTTTCCTTCAGGTCAGAGCTCTTAATTTCCTTGTTTACAGTTCAAAAACCTTTCCACAGTTTATTCTTACAGTTTCAATGGTACATTATCAAAGATCTGGGAGCTTTTAAGGCATGGCCAAACTACCCCAGAGTAAATACATTCACGACTATTAGAGTCACAACATTTTGACCAAACTGTGCTCTTGCAGCGTGCTCTGCATTTAACAGCAAGAGGCACAGCATATATTAGCAGATAATCATATTTATCCCTAAGCTTTAGAAAAAATTAACCTGCTGCTTTGTGGATATCATCATCAGGAGTAGCACTGGTTTAGGTGTCTGGAAATACTAGCTGATATTTGAAAAATAAGAGGAGAAGCAGGTTCCTTAATTCAGGAATTCTATATCATGTGGGACAGGTAAAGAATACATGGAATTTGATTTGGATGACACACAATATAATGAATGGCTGGAATCCTGTCTGTATACTACAATTACACTATTAGTTGTATATTCTTAGAGGTTACATCAGTGTAACCAGTGTAGCCAGTCATTCCACAAGCACACATGTTGACCTCACACTTGTGGAGTGGGGAGCTAATTTGCCATTACACAGTGGATGAATTAAAGCCTTGACCATTGGTGAGCGATCAGGTGGACAATGGTAGGTCTCAGTATAATGACACTGATAAATGTTTAGATTGCATGACAAGTAGACAGATTGTGGCCTGTGGTTGCAGGTAATCCCATGGCTTTTTCTGTAGAATCCAGGGGTCTCCCAGCTTAACTAAAAAATATCATCCACACACGCTTGAGTTGACTTTCTGGTTTACTTCCTCCTTTAAAAAATGCTTCTCCTGGGCCCAAAGCAGCCTCTCAGGGCCTCAAACATGGCAAAGTTGCTCCCATAGTCCTTACAAAGTGTGCGAGGCATCTTTAGTAAAAACTTTATTTTTCAATAAAATGAAAAAAATGGTGTTCAGCAGCGGGGGTACAGGCTTCTCAGGTCCCATGTGGAAAATGTTTCTCCCAACTCCTAGCTCTGTAGCTCCTCAACTTTGGAGGGAGAAGTGGGAACTTAGGCCATTTCTGCACTACACTGTTGTAGTGCTATTATTCCACTTTCAACATCCTATAAAATCCTGGGGTTTGCAGTTTAGGGCCTTTGAGGCCCCTCCTTAAACTGCAAACCACAGGATTCCATAGGATGTTGAAAGTGGAATAATAGCACTACAACAGTCTAGTGAGGAAATGGCCTTAGCTTTCTGCTTGCATGAAAACACTCTTCGTGTTATACTCAAAGCCACAAGATGTAAACCTTGGGATTTTATGACTCCTCACAATACCACTATTGTTTTTCCCATACGGTATGTGTATGGGTCATCTTTGCTTGAAGCAGAAGAAGCCAGTGACCTTCAAAAGCTGGCACAATATTTTAGCACCTTCTGATATTAGACACATCACCAATCTGAAATTTAGTAGAAATTCCTGGGGTTGCATTCTCTCTGTTCTCCAGCTATGGACTTCTGCAGGTTATCCCAGCCCCTTTATTTGGAATTGGAAATGTCTGGAAAGTCATTTCTATTTTTGAAAAAAAGGCGCTTTGAACTCCCAAATGGCGTGCTTCCTTTCAGAGATATTAAAATGTACTGTCATGCCCCAAAGGTTTCTGGTATAATTATGCATCTGGGAGTGAGGGGGATAAATTTTTCTGTGGAGGTTGTGGGGACTGGGAGGAGGCTGGGCAGTTTAACTGTGGACTTTGGCCTTCACAGTGTCCATTCCAGCATTAGATGTGTTTTCTCCCCAATGGGGAAGTGATAAATTCTTAAGTGCTGGTCCTTATAATGATATTCCATATAGCAATATTACAAAAGAGAGTCCAAAAATGCAGGCAGTTGGGTTGATCCAAACCAGAGATAGGAACAGGGAAGCTCAAGGGGAATGGCAGATGCCATCATAGTCCCTGCTAATCAAAAAGTCGTGGGACTGTCTCTGCATGGCCTGGCTCTACTATAAAACTGCTCCCAGTGACTGTTTCTGCAGTAAAGTGGGAAGTAGGCAGGGTAGACCTGGGCCTGTGAAGTTATTGTACATTTATGTGTGCAACCTTTCCACCTTCATCGATAAATCTTCATAGTTTGCTTTGTTGAACTGTATGTTTCTTGCCATTCCATTGGTCATGTGAAGTTTTAAAAGTTATTCTTTTTTGGAAGAAACAATCATCAAAGATGCGGGTCAGAAGGACATTTCAGATAAATAGGTAATAGGTAATTTAGGCCACCAGATATGTAGCAATTTGGCTAGGACTCAGTTCAATGACATTGAAACAATTAAACAGCATGAGGCACTTAATTGCTTCTGATGAAGTGGACTGGAGTCCATGAAGTCTTATGTCAAATAAAACATGTTGGTCTATAGTGGTACAAGGCTGTTTGCTGTTCTTTTTTAAAATCTTGGTTTTGTTTTTTTACTGTGAGTTCTAAGACATCTCCAGTAATTGTATAGTATATAACAAATCCTGTAAACAAAAACAAAGAGATGCATTTAATATCTGCACCTGATGTGACGGACAGAGGGCCATAGAAATGAAGTCACATGCTATATGTAAAACTCCAAACCCTTCAACTGTCCTGATTTGGCAGGGACAGTTCTGATTAATTCTCTGTCATGCTACTTATTTATCTGCTTTTAAAAAGTCCCAGTTTCTCTCTCTTCCTCCCACTTCCCCCATTTGTTCTTGGCTTACTTCTATTGGTGCTAACTGAATTTAAAACGCAAAATAGTTTGTACTTAATTAACTCTGCGGGGAAGGGATGAGCAGAGAGGGCAGAATCTTGCCCTTTCCTTTGGGTTCAGGCAAAAGCAAACTGCTACAGCCTCTCTTAGTTTCTGTGTGCTTCCTTGTTAATAAGTTTTGTCATCTTAACCGCACTCTGATGTTGCTTGGCCGCATATGTCCCAGTTTTTGTCTGTCAAATGTTGGAGGGCATGAAATAGACTGTATCTGCTCTCTGCAGCCTGCCTACACCACTCTATTTGAAACAGAAATTGGGGAGGACAGCTATTTCATGCCCTCAAAGTGTGGAGCCTTGAAATAGCCTTAAAATGCAGAATCACATTCACTGGCAGTTTCTAGGGGTGCAGTTCTCCACACCACAGCAATTTGGGGAGACAGTGGAGTGGCTGTAGGGAGCTTTGGTACTCTGCATATGGATCACCCAGTTCTCACTCCACTTTAAAGAAAAAAACAACTCAGAGCTGGGTGTTGCAGTCTGCAAAGCGCTATGAAGGAAGGGGATCCCATTTGCTTTAATAGGATTACTCTTCAAGCAATATATGTACACATTTCACGGCAAGTACACTTTTCTTCTTGTTTATTTTTGTGCATGCCTTTAAATGGAAAGCCAAGTGTTGATCTATAAGATAGATTATGTGACCTTTAACAAACTCAGACTCACTCCTATCTTGCTATTTCTGAACAATGTTCCACTACAGAAACCAGGCCTAAAGCTGGCACTCGTCTAAAGGTAAGAGCCATAGCTATTTTGGCAGCTGCTGTAGATTTTCCTTCTGCTTCTTCCATTTGTTTTGAGCTTCTCTGGCCTCTGACATCCAGCAGCCATGAAGCCTCTTCAGAGGGGAGGGGGCAGTGACTGAATTTAGGAAAAGGTGTCCAAATAAATGCATGAAAACTGTGACACCTGTGGATAGATTTTCCACAGGAAAGGATGGGAACTGCTAGTGACAACTCCAGGAAACTGAAAGGCAGCACAGTTCTGAATGGCACCCACATTGCTAGCAGGATGTGTTCACTATTAACCCAAATGGAATAAGATGATAATCTAATGATAATTATATACTTCATATCAAATCAAAATGGGTTAGGCAGCAATTAGATATAGCACAGCTGGATATAGGCCCTTTCCTCACGGGGGGGCGAAACGGGGCCGCGCACGCAGGGGCGGAGCTTACCCGCAAGCGGGTTGCTCCGTCCCTCCAAAGAGCGCGGATCCGCCGTTCCAAACGCCGCTGAATTTTGGCGGTGCTCGGCAGCTCCCGGCAGCGCCCAAAATGGCGGCCGGTGGCTTCCGGCGGTGCTCCGCCAATTAGGACAGCGCGCCAGCCGGAAGCCTGCCCCCGGGCAGATCTGCAGGGGCGCGCTACCGTGTCTCTGCAGTTCTTGACCGGGGGCTGCTACGGGGCAGCGTGGGTAAGTTTTATAAAAACCACTTTTGAAGGTGGTTTTTATAAAACTCACAGCGCCACCCCTGGGGCTGCGCTAGAACAGTTTGAGGTCTAGAACTTCACTTTTTTTAACTGCTCTAGCGCAGACCCCGGTGAAGAAGACCTCTTGGAGAGGTCGCTCTAGCGTGGGCAATATGCCCATGTGGAAATGGTCATAAACTACTCTTGTGGATCATATACAACTCAGGGCAATTCAGTATGGACCTGTCGCAGAAACATATTGTCATACAATATGTTTGTGTGATAGTAAACATAGGCATCATTGTGGAAGATGGAATGTCATCAGGAATGCAGAATCTGCCTTTTATTCTTCTAAGCATTAAAATACTCTGAACCAAAGAAGGGAAGTGGAAAGTACTATAGACACTTATTCAATCATGAACCCAAGACTACAGTCAGCCCTTCAGGTTTGCAGGTTTCACTTTTGTGGATTTGATTATTCACGGATTATTTGCTGTCACCTCTGCTGCCTCCCTATGCCATTTTTAATGGGGACTGCAAGCCTCAGGAGACTGAGAAACTGCGAACAAGGCTTGTAAATCCCTATTAAAAATGGTGTGGGCCAGCAATGGAAGTGGCAGTAAGCCCCACCAACCACCCAATTCTACCTTGTGAAGGAAGCCTGATGCTTCAAAGGAACCTATGGTGGGTTGAATATGGTGATCATATTTTTTTGTGTGTTAAATATGGTTTGGGAGGGCCTAGAGTTATTCACAGTTTTTTCACTTTCACAAGGGTTCTGTGCCCCTAACTCTAGCAAATGTGGAGAGATGACTCTAATGTTTCTAGATCTGGCTCCTCTCCTGTGGTCCTCAGGTGGAAGGGGGGGGAATCTCAGGGTGAGAGCACTGACTTTAACAGTATGTGTATATGTGTGTGTGTGTGTGTGTGTGTGTGTGTGTGTGTGTACATATGGCTATTCTTCTTTGCTGGACTTTTCTTTTTTAAAATCTGAATTCTATATTCTGTGTCGCTGGAGTTGAATCTTAATGTATCAAGCTTAAAATATCACCAGGAACTGTTCCTTGTAACACCTCCCTTGTAACATTACCATGGCTTGTCTCCTGTAAAAATCAAACTTTTTTCTCCTCCTGCAATGCTGGTCAACCTGAGATTTTTCTCCCCATCTGGAGGCCCACAGAAGCACAGTAGTTCCCTGAGACTGCAACCAATGCCCTGAGACCTGGTAGCCCTATTTACTGATCACATACTGCTAACTAGTAGACACTGCTAGGCATAAAAAGGAAACAAAGAAAACATATTTTGAAGCTCCTAGATAGCTTGGTTGCTATTGTTGAGCAAAGTGTACAGGAGGTACCAGAAGAGGGGAAAGGTGTCTTGTAGCCACAGTCAGAAGAGCAGCGGCCCCAAATACGGCCCACCACAGCATCCAAAAAGCCACTGTTGCCTCTGTCATCATGGGTTGCTTGCTCCACTGAGATGTGCATGAGGCCACAAGCAGAGTGGGAATGAAGAGAAGGTATTCCCAAAGGTGGCTGGCCTGGCCCAGAAAATGAGAAGAGAGCTCTGGAGAATGCATAGTTAGGTCCTTCCCTTTGTATTTTAGATGTAGGGCGTCCATAATACAGCAAGCTAGTCCTGTTAAGAGTATGGCTATAAAACAGAAGCAAATACTCTGGATGCCTGTGGTAAGAAAAACTTAAGGTTTATCATTTGAACACATTTATTCAAGGATAGTAGAGATTTGCTAGATTTGGTTACAGAAGCCTCCAAAAGCTGGCTTCCATGTGTGCAAGTCTGCTCAGGCAACCACTTTGGAGGCACTATTGCACTGACTGCTTCTCTTAGTAATCTAAGAATTATATAACTGTTATGCTTATATTTGTCTTTTTTGGGCATTATGCAAGGAGACATGCTGTACCTCCTTTGTGCAAAATCCACACACACCTCAGTACAGCTTTTAAGACCTGGGGATGCTGCTACTGCCATTTGCTGGCTGGAAGGAGGGATCGCCTATCCTGGCTGCAGTTCTGAGAGCAGTTGGAAGGAGACTTCAGTTCATACTCCCCCAGCTGCAGAACTGACATTGGGTGCTGCCTCCTCCCTGAACACTCAATAAATGGCCACAGCAGTGCCCTGGGACTTTGAAGCTATCTTCCTGGGCAGGAGCAGCATGGACGTGCATGAGTGAAGAATTATACTTCACAACTAGATGGACCCTTGTATTTCTATTTAATTTGTAAGGATCCATCAGGGTCTTTGCACAGATGGAAGAAGCCTGTTAGTAGATCTCGGAGACAGTGATTTCCTCCCCTACCTCATACATTACTACAGGGCACTGTCCATCTTCTTCTCCCTCAGTCTCTGCACAACTTGAACTTGTCCTGGAGGGTTTTCCAACTCTTTGGAGGAGATATAGACAATACATGGGAGCTGCATGGGGAGGACAATTTGCTGATGGCTACCTTCTGCTAGGGCACAGACTCTTGTTGATCCTGACCATGATTTTTTCTAGATTTCCATGTTGATTTCTGAATTAGCACATGGATCTTTTATGGAAATCTCTTTTGTCCTCTTTTTGGCAAGGTGTAAGTCCCCCCACCCCGGGAGCAATCACAGTGTAGTGGTTTGAGTATTAGACTACAATTCTGTAGACCAGGGTTTAAATCTGCATTCATCCAATGTGTGATCTTTGGCAAGTCACACCCTCTCAGCCTCAGAGGAAGGCAAAGGCAAACTCCTTCTGAACAAATCTTGCCGACAAAACCTTATGATAGGTTCATCTTAGGGTTGCCATAAATCAGAAATGAGTTGAAGGCACACAACAACAAGTAGCCCCCATGTTTGTATACACTGTGTAGAATATGCGAACACATATGCACGTGTTCTATAACAGGGACATGCTTAGTGCTAGAGGTCATCAACATTTCTATGAAATTGAGGACCATGTGGCCAAATATACCTTCTCTCCTGGACACTTGTTTGGAGGACAGAAAGGATCCTGAGAATAAAAGGCCCTTGTTTCTACTTTAAGTAAATGCTGTGCTGTTGTTTATTATGCATCAGTGCGGAGCCTAGAAGTAACTAGTTACTAGGTATTAATTCTTAATAATGATCAGTATTTTTCCACAAAATACCATATGGATAAAATTTAACCTCTGGAATCTTGTTATTGACATATTCAGGTTTCAACACCTGTTTTGTATGCATGTGTGGCTTTAAGGTTGTTGCACAAGAGAGTATTCGCTATATCCTTGCGCAGTGACCTTTCCCATGCATGCAATTGATCTGCCAATGCCAGCTGCTCAATTTTTTAAAAGAAATCAAAGCAACTATTTTAGTTGTGCTTCAGAAACAGAGAAGTAAGGAGTTAACATTTGAGAATTATAATTGTAATGGTACCTAATTTTTTGGGGGTGGGGGTATTGGAACTATAATTGTAACTAATTTAGACTTTTGAAAAGTAACTTTCCAGGCACTGCAAGAATATTATATAGAAGATAGTTAAAATACTTTTTTCTGTTTTGATCGACTAATGTGAATTATGGAAACTGCAGTGTGATTTCTTTTTACAAGCTGCTTTAAACAACATATTAAAAGGAGAGGGGAAACCCCCAAACAGTTCTGCTGCTGTGTACCAGGTACTGTCTCATAATATACAGTAAAACAGCATCATTTGCAGTCTGAGAGATATGTAGCACATAAATTGTTGGGATGGAAGGCGTAAGGTTAATGCTTCTGAAAATGCAGCTGATAAGACTTCAAAACACAGGATAGATTTTCAGGGCTGATAGAAAAATATTCCAGAAATTTAGTAAATCTGGAGTAAGAGGTAACTTGTTTAAAGTAAGATTTGACGGCCTCTGTTATCATGGCTGTTTCCTGAGAGACAGCTTATGGAAGGTGGTTTTATGAGGCATTCCTGAAACACCTCCAGATTTCAAATACGCAATATAAACCACCTTATGAAAACTTCAGAACCAGCCCTTGATTTATAAATAGCTCCACACCTACTTTAGATGTAGGAGAATTTCTGAGATCAAGAGTGGCCACTTAAAGAAACAAATACACAGGTTAACACAGAAGGACTTGTTGAAGGCTCCTGACATCAAAAGTCAAGAGGCCACCTCCAAGATTAAAGCCTCCTCTTTGGGTAAGATTGCTCAGAAAACTCAATGGACTTTTAACAAGAATGCCCTCAAGAAAAGAAATCATATTCCTTTTGGCATGATTGTAGTTTTTTTGTCTTAATTGGCCTTCTCTCTCCTCCTTCTCACAGGCAGGCTATTCAGAACCAGGGTTTCTGTCAAAGACAGCTACTGTCCATCCAGGGGTGTAGCTATGGGGGGGGAGCAAAAATGAGGGCATTGCTTCACCAAATAAGAATCCTGCACACCATGAAATTTCCTTCAATCCCCAAATTTCTAGCACCACAGAGAGTGAAACACTGGACATTATTCACACCTAGAACTCTTTTTATGTATGGTGTTTGAATTCCTCTGGTAACTTGGCTTGCTCTGTTTCTTTGGCTACCTAAACTCTGTTTCTAAATGTTCAATTGAAGTTTTAAGTTACTGCAGTGCTAGAGATTTGGGGACTTAAATTTTATTTGGGAGGCAATGCCCTCATTTTGCTGTCTGGTAACTGAGGTATTTTGTTTCATTATCTTCTCCCCCATCTGTGTCTTTTTGGCCCTTTCCGCACTCTACTTGATCCTGGCAGCGTCCTGCAGGAATCTTGGTAGAGGTTCTCCTGGGAAAGGAGCTTGACAGGAGTGCTCCCCTCTGCACTGGCTGTCTGCGGGAATGCAGGAGGCACGATGGCCATGCCTTTTGCTTCCGCAGTGCAGCCGGCTACTGTCTCAGACTGTGCTGGGACATGAAGTGCAGCCATTGTGCTTCCTTACCCTGGCTGTGCTTCCTGACTGTCTGCAGCTCAGATACGTGTGGGAGGGCAGTCGGAAGGCAGTGCGATCACTGGTCATTGATGGGAAGAACCTGTCAATGATTTGTGGTGCGATTGTGGCACCTGGGGATGAAGAAGGATGGGACCTGGATGACGTCATGCAGAACTGTCATCCAGGTCCTGTTCTTCTCCCACCCCCTATCTGGGACGATGACATCCTGTGGAAAGGGCCTTTGTCTCTAGTACAACTAAGAAACAGAATGTAGAACTGACTATACACAGGGCTGGCTCTACCTTTAGGCAAAGTGAGCCAACTACCTCAGACACCAGCAGAATCAAGAAGACAACTGTAACCACCCTGATCCCCCTCCAGCTGTCACTCACGAGCTCTGAACAGACATCATTTTCTGTTGGGTGCAGCAGACCTCTGGTTGCAGCAGACCTCAAAAAGCTAAAATCACTAGGAGGAGACATCAGGTTTAGTTTTCACTCTGTTGTAGGATGGCCCTCTTGTACATTGTCAAAGATGTGGGCTTGGGCAAGACCTTGAAAGGGGAATGGTGTGGCTATAGCATGGGTGGGTAACTGTGACCAGGGGCTGTTTTTAGTCTCTTATTTTGGCCCCTTCCATGAAATTTTCCTTCATACACCAACACAGAGGGGATCCTACAAAGTACATGAGGGGAAGAGATCCAAGAAAATGGTGGGGAGGCACCTTCCAAGAGTATAGCCCTCTCATCCATGAATGGGAGAACTTAGATCCAGCCCACTAAGTATGAAAAGGCTGAGTGGATGTTGAGAATCGTTCTCTGTTGAATTCTTAGCTCTTTTGATAATTCAGCTTGTGTGTTTGTACATTTCTATTTGCAGCATAGACACATTAATTGCTTCATTATTTGGGGTGACATTTTCTCACCTTACTACTTAAGATCAAGTGCTAATGAGGAGGAATCATTCTCCAGCAGGCTGAAGTTTTTATGCTCTGTGATGATTCATCTCATCAAGGTGACTCCAATGAAATTATGTTAGCCAACGCTGCTTCATTAGGCTGTGTGTCATAACTGGCTTTCCCTTGTTACCCATGGCAGTGTTGCATGGTGTTAATCTTTCCTTTTCAGATTAACATGACATTTTGATAATACTGAAGCAAAAAATGACAATCTGAATAGATTTAATGTAGTGCACGTATAATACAGGAACACTGGGCAGACTCTCTCACACTTCCTTGTAGTGCCTAAGAAAGGGTTGTGGGTTTTAGGCTTACAAATAAAAATCTGTCAGATACTCCACATTTGGTCATGCCAGCATTTTATTGTCTGGAAGGGGGTCCCTATGCCCATATATATTAAAGTGTGCACCTGCCTTCAATAAGCCCACATTAGGGTACGCAAGTGTGTTGCATGCCAAATTTGCCTTGTAAAGCATGTGTAAAAAAGCACAGACATGTTGCTGGTAAAAGGAGGTTTCTTTTTCTTTTTTAAAAGCAAGTCATAACTGCAGAAATTTAGCTGTGATGAAAGTGTCTGAAAAGGGCAGTGAGACAATAAAAAAATTCTTGGCTAACGTTTTAAGATTTTTCAAAAGTTTTCTTTAAAAAACCCTGATTAAATCCTATTGATTTCAACAGAGAAAAGCATGTGTGCAGCCAACACTCCCAGTGAAATCAATGAGATGGAAAAATGTTTAACTGCAACTGGATTCATATTGTCAATAGGTTTGAATGGCACTGAACTCTAGTATGCTGTGTGCTCCAATACCCTGAATGCAAAATGGGTTTCAATGTTTACATAATTAGGAGACTCCCTGGATATGCACGGTTAGGTATGTTTAAAATAAATATTTTAAAAATGGCCTGACACGTACCTGTGAGGTACCAGGATGTATGGAATGTTGATTGCAATTGAGTCCTTAGAGATAATGTTGTCATCCTATTGTATGGATGTGAAACTTCCATGTTCATATTGAATGCCAATTATGATGACTCCTCTTTTGCTGCCTTTTTAGAGGGGGACACAACTTGATGTTTATTATCGGGGGCAAGATGCTATTTACCCATTGGTAGGTAGCTATTGATGGTTGCAGTCTCCCTTGCCACTGTTGTGCTGTCAAATATACTTCAGTGATAGTGGTGGACCAGTCCATTTCTTTTAAAATAAGGTCTGTGCTTGAGCGTGCATCTTATGAGCTGGTTCACATATTTGGGAGACTGTCTTGTGTGCCTTGAAGTCGTTCCTAAATTATGATGATCCTAAAGCAAGGCCATTTCCGCACTAGACTGTTAGAGTGCTATTATTCCATTCCCAACTTCCTACGGAATCCTGGGGCCTTTGAGTACCCTCCCTAAACTGCAAATACCAGGATTCCATAAGGTACTGAAAGTGGAATAATAGTACTATAACAGTCTAGTGTGGAAATGACCTTAGAGGAGAATTTTCCTTCTGGAAACTGCTGTGGTACAGTTTTCGTCCAGGAGTGGAGCTATTGGAGAGGAGGGCAAAATGAGGGCACTGTCCTTCCAGTCCTCCCCCTCCCCCAAATTTTGCTTCAGTCCTCAAATTTCTAGCATTGGAGACAGTGACGCACTGAAAATCATTCACATCTAGAACTTACATTTGCTGTGTTCACATTCCCTTGGTAACTTTGGCTATCTCCTGTCTTTAGATGCCAAAACTCTGTTTCTAAATGCCCAGCTGAAGTTTTGAATTACTGCAATGCTAGAAATTTAGGGAGTGAAGGAAAATGCCATTTGGAGGAGCATAATTCTTATTTGGTGGGTGGACAGTGCTCTCATTTTTGGTCACTGCATCTGGAAATTGCTTGAAAACACTTGCTAAAACAAAATGTGTGGTGGATTCACACTTTGTTCCAGTTGCTGTCATGCTGCCAAACTGCAGTTTTGAATCCTCTGGTGTTATGTGGGATAGTGGTGCTGAAACAGCTCTCCAGACCTGCTGTAGTAACCCAACCTAAAAAGATATGGAACAAAAGGACAAAGGAGGAGGGAAAGAAAGAGATAAAAAGAAAGTAGCTCCATAACATCCCCACAGCCTCACAGTATCATCACGCTCTGCTGCAGCTCTTGCAGCAACAGCCAGTCATTATGTATTTCTTAGCTTGAAGAAGGAGAGGTGTTTGGCTTTTTCCTGTTCTGTTTGTCCTCACTGTGAATGCTGGGGGAAAGGTTTCTGGTAAAATATATGGGGATTACACTAGTTACACAACTCCGATTTGATATTGCTGAAGCTGAGGTTATGATGAACTGCAAAAAACCCCAGAGCAGATGCAATTACTCAAATGACCCCTAGAAAAGCAAATGAGGGCACATGTTGAAATCATTCCAAATTGCTAGTTTAACTTACTATCTGGCACCATGTGGGTACTGTGGGCAGGCGAACACATTTTCTTGCAGGTATATGAGCCCATTTGTATTGATGGCTCCAACTAATTTTAGCTTGAGAAAACAAACAACTGTGGTTTCATTCAAAAATTGCCCTGGTACTAGGTCTTGGGTGACTTCTCAGAATCATTTAAGTCCTCTAACCACTTCTCCTTGCCCCCCCCAAACTCCTCTCTCACCTTGCAAAGTGCAAGATATATGTTATTATCTCTAAAGAAAAGTGGGGAGGGGATAAGGATAGGTTTCACATATGTGAAATTACAAGACTAAGCAAGTGAATATAAAAGTAAATTACAGTGTAATCCTATGTGAATCAACTTAGAAGAAAGTCCTACTGAATTCAATGAAATTTACTCCAAGGTAAATGCATAAATGCCTTAGTTCTTAGTCTAACAGCTATTTGCTTTATGAGACTATAAACTCTTATTATGGCAATAATATTTCACGCATGTGTTTACGCTATAGAACAATAATATTTTGTAATATCCAAGGTGAGTTTTCAAGTTCTCTTTGTGTAGTCAACATGTCTAAGAAGTCTACAAAAAGGGGAGGGATGTTGTTTGGAGTGGAGTTGCAAAGGGAAAGCTGAAGGAGAAGAAGGATTATCTCTGACATTAGGCAGACTGATCTTGTGCCTCAGGCAGCAGATGCAGGCAGGGGATGTGGGAATCGATGGAGTGTTAAAGGACAGAGCTGGGTATACCAATCAGAATGCCCTTCAGCTGCTGCCTTCAGGATTTGTGGATGAGGGTGTCTCTTCTCCAATATAAAATTAAGATACTTCTTTTCATGGAAGTAGTGGGAGCCAAACTGCCATGCCCAGGGGACAAACATTCAACTGGACTTTTTAGAATGAAATATATTTTCTGCAGCTTCTCAAGTAGAGATGTCAGCCTCAAAGCAATACTGCTTAGAAGAACCAGACATTGTGGTGTTGTTACATGTGCTTGTCTGTAACATAAAACTGCTGAACAACGTGACAAATTCCCTGGCTATTGAAGGTAATAAGTTCTACAAGATGATGCAGTGCTTGGAAAGTTTACCTTTTTTAAAAACTACAGTTCCCAGAGTTCCACAAACATCATGGGCAATGTTGAAAGAGTAACTTTTACAAGCTAGCAAGTAGTGAGAGGGGTCTCGACTGGGATTTTGGAGTTTTGAGCCATGACATCGACTTCAGGCCAGTCACTTGGGCAACCTTGGACTAGTTGTTGGGAGGTTAAAGTGAAGAGAGCTCCATTGTGTGTCACCTTGAGTTCAGTGGGAAAAAGGTGGGACATAAATGCAATTAAAATGTAATTAACTAACTAGATATGAATCAGATACCCAGCTGAACTAAGCAACTCTCTTCTCTTAGGTTTCCCCGAACGACTGTTCCTGCAGGACTAAACTATCCAACTAGAGGTTGCACTTGGAAATGATAACTTGCAAATTAGAATATTGTAATATGCTCTGTGACAGCCAGCATGGTGTAACAGTTTGAACACTGAAGTGTGACCCTGGAGACCAGAGTTCGATTCCCTGCTCAGCCATGGAAACCCACTGGGTGACTTTGGGCATGTCACAAACTCTCGGCCTTAGGGTCACCATAAATCGGAAATGACTTGGAGGGAAACAACAACAAATATGCTGTGTGTGGGGCTGCCCTTGAAGACAACTTGAAAGCCACAGCTAGTCTAAAAGATGTTTCTTGGATGGGATATAGAGATAATAAAATGCCAGTCTTCAAAGAATCATACTGGCTGCCATTATGCCTCCGGTCTGATTTCAAGGTGCACATGATGAAATGTAAAGCCCTAAACAGCTTGAGACTTTGATACCTGTCACATACACATATACTACTGCCTGAGGACTAAGGTCTTCTGGAGGGATCCTTCTTTGCAGTGATGTATTTAAGTCTTACTCCAAGTCTCAAGTCAAGTCTCAAGTCTCTGTCTTCAAGTCTCAAGTCCTTGAAGATCCTTTCAAGTCAAGTCTCAAGTCTGGGAGCCAACTTTATACCCCAACCTGTATTCCAGAATTTCTGGACAGGGTCCAATAAAGTCAGTTTTTTTAAAAGTTTATTAACAATAAAACAGACAAATAATGTTTACATTCGTGTATCTCATATAAAATTGTATTCACATATAACAACAATTATATATACACACACACCTTTATCCATCCATCCTGGCTTCTCCCCGGATGAGAGGTAGTAAAGTTTCCGAATAGTAATTCAAGTGTCTGTCAAAGTCAGTTTTAACAATTTAAGCAGAGTTGGGCCTCCACATTTGTGATCTTGCCATCTGCAGCTTTGGAAGTGGGGAATAGCAATATAGCAATAGCATTTATTTCTATACTGCCTATCAACTAGTGTTATCTAAGCGGTTTACAATGTATTTTAGCTAATTGCCCCCAACAAGCTGGGTACTCATTTTACCGACCTGCGAAAGGATGGAAGGCTGAGTCAACCTTGGAACCTGGCAGGATCGAACTCACAACCTTGTGGTTGCAGTACTGGCATTTAACCACTGCGCCACCAGGACTCCCTAGGATTCTGCTTAGTCCTCCTTCCCAAAGCTGGAGACTTTTGTGCCAAGGGGCATGAAAGAGTCTGCAGCTTCAGAAGTGGGGAATAGGATCCTTCTTACTCCCCATTACTAAAGCTTCAAAAGCCCGTTGCCTAACACATTTGCTGTTCCCCTCTGAGAAATGCACCCTGCACTGTGTAGGCGAGTCTTGTTTTCTGCTCTTATGAAACATTTTAGAAGGCTCCTCCAATATGCAGTGGGGGCCTGCCTCAAGCCCATTGCCTAACCTGCTTGCTGTTCCCCTCTGAGAAATGTGCCCACACTTTGGGCTTGAGACAGATTGTCATGTGACTAGTAGGCAAAAAGAGATGGAAGTATTGTTCAAAGTTGTCAGGTTTCTGGATGAATGTGTTATGTTACTGAACCAAAGGCAGCAAGTCTGTCACTAAAAATATACAA
This sequence comes from Iguana delicatissima, assembly GCA_948472985.1. Classification (NCBI taxonomy): domain Eukaryota; kingdom Metazoa; phylum Chordata; class Lepidosauria; order Squamata; family Iguanidae; genus Iguana; species Iguana delicatissima. The sequence continues at coordinate 682,468 of CAOKZL010000166.1, read as the reverse complement.
GCCTTGAGTCAACTTGAGTAAGTGCATCATTTATTGCCAAGTCAAGTCCGAGTTGAGTCACTGAAACAACTTAAGTCTGACTAGAGTCCAAGTCAATTGACTTGAGTCTACATCGCCGCTTCTTTGTGTGAAATCATTGGAGAGGTCCTTTTCAAGTGTGGCATCCCAACTGTGGAATCTACTTACCTTGGAGGCCTGCTTAATACCAACAGTTGCTTTATTTAGGTGCCAAGTAAAAACATGACTAGTCACAAAAGCCTCTGAGGCCTAACTTTTTCATGGCAAAATATTTAAGCGCATAGTTTTAAATTGTTTTAACCTTCTTAACCATTTTTTAACTTGTCAACGTATTTTAATATGTTTTCAGCCCATTTCAATTATTTTTATTGCTTTAAATTGTTTTAGGTCATTTCCATACTGAACTGCAAACTCCAGGATTCCATTGGATGTTGAAAGTGGAATAATAGCACTATAACAGTCCAGTGCAGAAATGGCCTTGGTCTGTTAATATTGCTTGTTGCTGCCTGGAGGTCTCAAGATCTAGGGTGAGATAGAAATATTTTATTGACTAAAAATAAATGAAAAATAAATCAATGGTGAATGCTTTACCTATTTGGGAGGAAGTACTTTGACTGTTATAGCACATAAATATCAGAGTGTGACAACCGTAATCTCAAAGCTTCATTGCCTGTGGCAGATTACATGTTGTTCAGGTATACACTCATGCACATCCGTTTTTGCTGCAAAGAAGGCAAATTGTTGTTGTGTGCCTTTGAGTTGTTCTTGACTTACAGTGACCCTAAAGTAACCTTATCATTGGGTTTTCTTGGCAAGATTTGTTTAGAGGGTGGTTTTGCCTTTTGCCATTTCCGCCGGCCAGCCCCTCCCTAAACCGCAAACCCCAGGATTCCACAGGATGTTGAAAGTGGAATAATCGCACTATAAGAGTGTAGTGCAGAAATGACCTTTGTCTTCCTATGAGGCTGACAGAATGTGACTTGCCCCCATGTCTCCCAGTGGGTTTCCATGGCCAAGCAGGGATTTGAACCTGGGTCTCCAGAGTTATAGTCCAGTGCTCAAATCACTACGCACCACACTGGCTCTTAAAGGCAAGATGTTCTCTACAGATATTGTGTGATCATGGGGGATTCAGAAAGTGTCCCACAACCTTCTGTTTGATCTTCCTCATTCCATTGACACCCCCCCCCCCAATCTACTCAAGACTCTGGCTGGGTGGTGATGACCTTAATTCACCTGATTTTACAAGAGCAAAAAATTTCCCACTAGCAAAATGAGCCATCTGCTTCAGAGAGAAAGTTACAATGCTACACCGTCTCTCCTACACAGGTAGAAGCACAGTGCTTCCATGACCCCAGAAGAGGTGAAGTGGAACAGAAGCAGCAAGAATGAGCCGTGGGAAAGCAAAAGCTATTTATATCAAGCAATATGGCTTAGATGCTCTTGTTCACCAGCTCACTCTCTGAAGCTTTTAGAAGTGATCTTCTACTGTAGAGGCTTTGCAGCTTGATAAAACTGCACGCTGTCTCAGTTTTGTCCAACATAGAAAATGCTAGATCGTGTCCATGACAGGACTAGGTGACAGTGAAAAAGGCAGGCATGACCTCAATTGTTTTGCAAAACTGCTTCTGGAACACATACATAATACATAAATGCTTGGCTTTTTAAAGAAATGCTTGTCCCCCCTCCCTTTTTTTTTCTATTACACTGAATCAGCACTATAAATATAACTGTGAGCAAACAAAATATTTTATTTGCATAACTCTTGGCTGAAGGAGAAAGTTGCTTTGGTTTAAGAATTATTGCTGCATGCACTTAGATATTATATCTGCTTGTTTGGATAACCTGGTCTTCCTAGAGAAAAAAAAAGTTTCTGAACTTGCTGCTCTGACTTTGTCTGAGCAGAGCAGTTGAGGTAAGGAGCCATGGTACTGACTTTCTCCTTTCTCTCGTTTTCTGCTTTGGGACAAGCCAGTGGTGCAGCTCAGTGATTTTAAGCACAAGTATATATTATTCTTACAGGATATATCATTTTCACAAATATACACATTTCCATATGTTTCCCCAATGTGCATACATTATATTAGGGAAAATTGCTTGTTAAAATGCATATATGTTTTGGAGAAATGGGGACAAAGTGAATGCAATTATCAGACAGCATTTTTAAAAATCTATATTGCACATTGATGACGAGTTCACACACTGATGTGAATTCAGGGTGGGTGGAACCTGAGGGGCATTCTCAGCTAGAGAGCTCTTTGGCCTCAGTAAACTACAAAGCCCAGAATCCCACAGGATGTTGAAGGTGGAATTATAGCACTACAAAAGTGTAGTACAGAAAGGCCTTTAGATAAGCATACTTAACTAAGTAGTGTCTCTTGGCTCTCCTCCTCCACCCATTCTGCTTTACGGAATATCAGCCCTGTGAACAACAGAGGTCTATTCTCCTTTTAATCGATTAGCAGGACACTGATGTTTCCACCTCCTTCCCTACAGTGGCCTCCAATGCAACATTCATAAGTAGGATCCCTTTCACAATTCCTCCTGATACCAGAGACTGCTGGCCAGGATAGGGGTGGAAATGTCAGTGTGCTGCTACACAATTGATAGGAGACCAGCCTTCCATCACTCACAGCAGCTGCTACCCAGTAAAGCAGGACTGGGGTACTTTTATGATCACGGCAATAGTACCACAACAGTGAATACATAAGGACTGTGAATATGAATCTGTTACAGATGTGTAACTCTAGGTGAGGCATCCATAACTGTGACAGTGAATTCCAGCTGTAAGGTGTAAATAAGGCAAACCTGTGTTTTTAAAAACCCATACCATATTAGAAAACTCACCAAAGAGTCTAGATGGACTGTAGCTTTCTGTCAACATAGAAACAAGCTATAGTATATGTTTATGTCCACCTTATGATATCAGGCTTCTCCCCAGATTGACATGCACTTATTGTAAGATCTGAAAGGATCACCCACGCATACAACTGAATGCATGTGGAGGCCTTCTATATATAGTTTGAAACACAGCAGTTTTTCCTGAGGTGTAACTGCATAGTTGTAAATGTTCAATAGCATTGTAGCTGCCATGGCTTCATCTTACAGAATCTGGGAGTTGTAGTTTGTTGAGGTATTTTTCTATCGGGCATTAACTCACTCCTATGAACTACAGTACTAGAAATTTCTGGCAGTGGCTTCTAAATACCTCAAAACAAAACAAAACAAAAACACAAATCCCAGTATTCCTTAGGCTAGAACCATAGTGGTTAAAGTGGTATTAAAGTGCTATAATTGTATATTCTGGATATACCCCAAGGTGACAGAACTTGTCCAGAGAGCCTTTCACACACTCAGTTGTATGAATGTCTTTTTTAAATAAACACAATAGGTTGAGAGCCTGCTGCTATCCCCCCTCCCCCCAGTAATTTCATTGTACATGCCAATAATATATGAAAATAGTTTCAGTTGCAAGCCCAGGTTTGCATGTGGAAATAGTGTGGAAAGGTTCTGTACCACTGTCGTATAATATGTAGGAAGACATTTCATGCAATGGCTCCCAAACTTGGATCCCCAGATGTTGTTGGATGTAAGTTTCCAGGAGCCTAAGCCTACATGAGAAATGATCAGAAATTCTGGGAAGGGTAGAGCAAAGAGACCTAAGGAGTAGGAACACAGAATAAAAAGAGAAGGGCATAACCGAGATGGAGAGTATAACACAAGACTGTGCAATGCTGGGGGGAGAAAAGGGGGAAACAATGAAAGGGGATTCAGAGAATGAAGAACAGAGCTAGAGAGAGATGGGCTATTTCCATACCAGACTATTCTAGTGCTATTATTCCACTTTCAACAGTCTATGGAATCCTCGGGTTTGCAAATCCCAGGATTCCATAGGATATTGAAAGTGGAATAATAGCACTAATACAGTCTAGTGAGGAAATGGCCATGGTTTACTGTGAAGATGCAAAGAAAGAAAAACAGAGATTGAAGATGGGCTATACTCTGAGATACAAAGAAAAAAGATGGTTAATAGTGATTGAGCTAAACCAGCACACAATGGCCAAGGTCCTACATCACTTCAACACAGCGTAATACCTACTGGTGGAATTATTTTATACAACCCCAACATTGAATACCAATGTTATGCAATATATATGGATCAATAGTCAATGCACATGGCTGACAACCCATTGTGCTACACACAATGATAATGTATAAAGCCAATGTACAGTCACATACTACTTTGTGTATTTTAATGTAATATCACATGACAATGATCCCACATGTGCAACACTGTGCTTGCTGCTGTCAAATGGATATGACTGAAGATCTCCGGAGCAGTGAGTGGGGGTGGTATTTCACCATCCTTGACGTATTATAAGGCTTATATCTTAGTCCTCTAGCACAGTAAGTTGACTGGGCATCTTAGAACACAAATGCATTGTTGTAAGGAAAGCATTCTGAATTTTGCAGTCCACTTTAATGTTTTGGAATGGACTCTTACTTGGATCGGGACAAAATCCAGGAAATTGTTGTTTTGGTACAGGCAATGCATAGAGAGACATAACTGGCAGCAAGTTATCAAAGATATGCTCCACAGAGTTATCCTGCATGTGTGTTGGAAAGTCTATGGACAACTTTTCTATCACAGTGGATAGTTCCTTTATGGAAGAAAGCATTTCTGCAAAGAAATGACTATACAAACTGAATGGTGGGTTTTCTCACTCACCCTTCACAGCTGCAAGATTTATTTTGGAGCATGAACAGAGAATGCACATCTGTGAGAAAGTTGTAGTCAGTTCTTTGTACACCTAGTAAAAATGTAATGTGTGATTTAGGAATGCTGCAGTGCAGGGATGGGGAACCTTAGACTCATTCACTGCTCCCATCACGCTTCACTATTGGCTGGTCTACCTAGGGCTTATGGGAACTGGAGTTCAACAACATCAGGAGGGAGGAACAGGTTTTCTCGGCCTGCTATAATGTCTGAATTAGATCTGACAGAAATGGATTCTTCCAGTATTATCTTGAGAATCCTCAACATGCTATACACAATATTATCATTTCAGTAATCCTAACAACAATTCTGTAAGGTAAGTCAGCAGGATTATTCTCTTTCACAGATTTGGAGTTGTGCTATAATAAGTAGCAATTTGTGGCTTCTGTGTCAGTGGGGCTTTGAATCCACTTCAGAATTTAGTCTAGACTTTAAGGAAGCTGTCCAAGGTGCTGAATACAAACCTGAAACAGGTCCCACGCATTGGGTGGCACCTTTAAAGCTCAGACTAAGACTCAGACTGGATCCCCTGACCTCAACAACATGGGACCTCAACAACTACAGAACAGAAGGATCTCAAACAAAGGAGCTTATAACAAAGAAGACCATAATAAATGATTGGATTACTGTATATACTCATATATAAGTCTAAAATTCTTGTTTTAAAAATTGCCTCCCCCCAAATTTGGACTGACTTATTCACAAGTTAAGGTAAGTACTGTGCCTTAACTCTTATCCAAAAGGGAACCATCCCCTTCTCTGAGCAGGGTGGTGAAAGGTAAGAGCTTAGTCCGTCTCAGGAGAGCCTAAAAGAAACATCACACTCCTTCGGCTCTTTCCATTACAGCACTGCTTTTGGCCTTTTTGAATGCCTAGGTGGGAAAATGGCACTTCCCCTTAAAGTAGCACCAAGAAGTTTCCCCAGGTCGGACTAAGCTCCCGCCTTTGGTCATTGTACTCAGAGAAAGGGATGGTTCCTTTTTTGATAAGAGTTAATACTGTACCTTAAATTTTATCAAAAAAAGAACAATACCCTTCTCTGAGCAGAATGGCAAAAGGCCTTTTTGCATGCCTGTGGTGGAGTAGGGGTATGGTGGTGGTTGGGGCGGCCAGGGCGGATGGCTCCCTGAAGCGGTGCTGGTGCTTTCCCCTCTTTATGAAATGGCCCTCAACTTATCCACAGGTCATATCAAAATCCATAATTTTGGCTCCCAAACCTGCTCTCAACTTATATGTGAGAATGACTTATACATGAGTATATACCCCAACAAGTGATAGAAACGAAATACACTTGGTCCTCCATATTCATGGATTCTGTATCCACGGATTCAACCAACCATGCCTTGAAAATATTTAAAAAAAAATCCAGAAAGCAGACTTTGATTTTTCCATTTTATATAAGGGACACCATTTTACTACACCACCGTACATAATTAGACTTTATGGCCTAATTATGGTCTAAATTTTGGTTTCTGGGCTATGTGTGTCCTGGAACCAAACCCTAGTGGATACCAAGGGCCCACTGTATAACACTACAAATAAGTACAAAACATGTGGATACCGACAATGTGTGCAGATAACAAGTGAACAAAGATAAATAACCACAGAAATGCACCACATGGCAGAAAACTGCCTTGGGAAACACTAACATACTGGGCTGACACAACCATGTGGTGAACTTATGCACCATTGGAAACTGACATGTCAAATATTGAAAGCTATTTGTTTGAGGAAGACCAGCAAAACAATTCCATGTGTTTCTAGGAATGATTTTTTTTGTTTTTGCCGTCTGCCATCAAACATAGACTGCATGTACACAGACCCGACTTCTTTCTGTGCCTCTTTTCATCGTGTTATGATCGGATAGAGTTGTTCATTGTCTATGTTATGAACTGTTTGAATTTTATTCAGGCCTGCATTTCAGTGGTTATTTATCCTTATTCTGTTGTCGGTATTTACATGTTTTATATCTGCTTGTAATTTTATATATTGTTTCTAGCATTTGTTGGAGGTTGATAATTTATTTACTTATTATGATTTTGTTTGGTAATGACATGGAAGGCGCCAGCTGCTGTGGGATACGATAGCTGGCCTAGATGTACTTGATATGTTCATGAAAGAAATAACATTTGAAACAGGGACTTTCAAGCCCTATGCAGGTGTTTTAAAGCACGTTAACTCAACATGTGTGTGTGGGTGGGAGAAGCACATTATCTCCAATCTGTTTTTCATAATTTCCATCGTTGATCATTCTTATTGCCCTTATATATGGATGGTGTTAGGTCTGAAGAGGAGAGGCTTTGCTACCCACAAAGGCTCTCCATGTGTCATGAAACCCTAGAAAATCAGGGTTCCAGATTGAGCATAGGCACCCACAGAAGTTTGCTGATTCAGAAATAGTGTAACTTTTAGGCTGGTCTACTAAAGGTATCACCACAATTTGGACTTTGGCACATGCAGACAGGTGACAGAAGTAAGAATGGAGGAAGCATGGCTCTGAACAGGGTTGCTCATTCACAAATCAATTCCTTACCCATTCCGATGGTTTTCTTGGGATCCATCATGAGATTAACCTGGTGATACAAGTTGTGAGTGAGAATTGTCTTTCAGGAGAGGACCTCAGTGAGGAGTCAGTGGCTGAAAGCAATCCAGCTGTGCTTTCCCCTCAGAGGCCCACAGCTTTTAATGCATATTATTGATGTATTCTCTTTTAACATTAATGTTAGCAGCCAAGGAATTTAACAATGTGTAAGGTGACTGTGGTAGCAATTTCTTCTAACACAGAGCTAAAAATAAAGCCAGTTTTAACCTTAGGGGACAACACATTTTTTTTCTCTTAGAAATATTTTACAATGCTAATTTCTTTTCTTTTCCTTTCTTTTGACAACCTTCCTTTGTTGCTGTTTTGGTGAATATGTATGGCATTGGTCTCTTGTCAGAAAAGAGAATGAACTCCTGAATGAACAAATAATATCTTTGCTGCTGGGTAAAGCTCATTTCAGATCTCTAGGCAATTCTCTCTTCCTATCTGCTCCACATTGCATTATAAATGTGTATTTTCAAAAACCATGTTTACTGAGCTAAAACAAATACAGAAATTGGAAGGGTTTAGTCAGAATTGTAGAGGAGAAGCAACACAGTGGAAAGGCAGGTGCCAAATCCTTATCAAGTTGGCCAATGTTCCTCTTCAAATCCCACCAGAACTGTTTTTCTCTGTGTTGGGGGTTATTTCCAGTATTAGAGCCCAGAGGCTCTAAAAATAGAGACCCAATGTGGGGGGAAACACACACACACACACACGGAAGAGGACCATTTGCAATGATGGGGAGAGTTAAGTACTCCCTATCAAATCTTGAGATTGTGGCCCAGTTTTTAGGAGGCAATCCTCTGTTTGAAGGGCTGCATCTAGTTTTGTCCAGTCTAAGTATGGTTTAGAATAGGGTGAGCCTATTGGCTGCATGTGGCCTCTAGGATCATTTTTGTAACTCCTAGCATTTTTGCTATGTTTTTTCCCCCTCTCCTGGCATTTTAGGTCCAGAAGGGGGCTAAAACCGGAAGTGACTTCTCATTGCTTCCTGTTGCTACAAAAGGCTTTTCCTGGGCCTAAAGTCGTCCAGCCCCACATGGCAGAAATACCCTCATGTCTCCAGAGGGAACTTGGAGGCATTTTTTTTATTTTTTGCGCAGGGTATGTGGGGAGTACAGATGTCTGAGTTTTTCTGGGGTAGGGGTAATGCGCCCCTAGCCTCCAACAGTTGCCCTTGTCTGGTTTAGAGATAAAAGAACCACAGAAGAGGACAATCTGGAGCCTTGAAAATGGCTGTCAGCAGACAGTGATCACAATGATCTCCTGAATGCTGACATGTATTCCTATTTGAAGTATTGCAGTTATTTCCCAATGTGCTGCTATATGTACAACCTGGGATGTGGGAACTTTATGCAGATGTAGACATTTCCTCTTTCCTGAATGGAGTAAAATGATCTTAGGCTAGTCACTGTCTCCTAGCCTAATCTCCCTCCCAACAGCAGTTGTCAGGATAAGATGGTGGACACAGATATGATAATCATAACACCTGAGGTTCTGTAAAATACAAAATGGTAAAACAATGGGTTGGATTTTGTAAAGGATCTGCGGTGGGTACATAAAGGAATTGAGGCAATGCTTTGCCAAGACCTGGGATGGTGGGCCTGCCATGCGTTTCCAGAAACGAAAGAACAGATTCTTCCCCTGCTGTCACCTTTTGCTCGCTTTCTTTTTACCACCTGCACACTCCGAGCCAGGGTTGTCTAAGACAAGGATTAATTTAATGGCTGCTTCCCTTAGTCTAGTGCTTCCATGGATGAAACTTGATCACTTCACTTCACATTCTTGTTGCTCACCTGCTCCTGGGAAGGAAACTTAATTCTTTCAAAGAAAGACAGACAAATTAATAAATGAGAAAAGGAGATTTATTCCACACAGCCCTCCCAGAATTGTTTATGTTCCGCAGTTTATTCCATCAAGGTCTGGTTTCAGGTGCCTAGCATGAACCCACTCTGGCTTCCTGTTAGAATGCTACTTAGGCTCTTGATTTTTGCACAGATTTTCTCAAGAAAGAGTTTTTTATTTTGAGGGAAAATATGAACTTTGTTTCACTTTTGCTGGATTTGTTTAATCAACAGGAGACTTTAGGTTGAAATCCTAAAGCAGAGTTTTAGGAAAAGATCTTGTCTTGACTTCTATTACTGAATTTACACCCTGCCTTTCTGCCAAAGCTGGGACCAAAAGTGTCAGAAAAGTTACTTCTTTGGACTATAACCCCTAGAATCACCCAACCACCTTGCTATCGAGGTTGGGAAATGTGAGAATTGCTTAAAAAACACACACAAAGCTTTGTGCTTAAACATACAATGGAAGGCCATACTTTTCAGGATATTTCCTATAGAGTTCCTTACTTCTGAACAAGCATGTTTAGGATTACACTGGGAAACATTTCCTTTTCCACCTACCAATTTATTCTGAATACAGGAGAAAATTCGGATATCCAATGTTGCTTAACTTTCCCAATTATTCACTGAAGGAGCCAATATGTGAATATATGCCATTATGCTAGTCCATCACACCTGTTTTCCCCTTTTCCTTACATCCAGTTTTTGCCAGACTGGAAATCTTTGGGTTACCCTTGAAATGTCAGCTTCAGTGGCCATAATCCCAGTTTAGTTTAAATTGCTGGCAACTCTTTTGAAGGGCAATTGTAAAGACAGCTTTCTGTGTTTGATTCTCTGATGACTGGGAGTTTGAAAAATGCTATAATGTGAAGATATGTAATATGTAAAGAAGGGATGATTCTATTTTTTTAAAAAAGAATTAATCTAAATCCAGAGATGTCCTTTATGATATCTTGCTGAACCTGGGTTATTGGATTCAGGTTCCACATTGACTGCTTCAGTGGACTATCAAGAGAGCTTTATATGGATCCCTGACAGAACCCTCAACACAGACCTGTTGCATGCCTTGTGAGACCAATAACCATTTTGCCATCTTAAAATGCAGCATTGGTCACATCACTGCATCATATAATGGTCTCAGTTACTGAGTGGCTGCTGGATTGTAGCCAAAATAGGGCTGCTGGGAAACAGAAGGAAGGTTTTAGAATGCCCAAGGTTTTTACATGTACACACATTTGTGGTGAGACCAAGAACACTTCCTCACATTCCAGTGAGGGATAGAATGGGAATACATCAATTTCCCAAACTGGCATTGAATTTTGAAGTTCCTGACTGCTTAAGGAAATTGTATGGGAAGAAAAATGGCACAAGGTAAGCTGTGCATTTTCAAAAACTGCGCAGGAGTTTGAGAAACTGGCCAGCTTTGCTGTAAAAGCATACACTTGCAATCTTTTAAACTATAAATAGTACATGGTGCAGCATTTGAAAAAAACCCACCTGCTTATGTTGTTTTTCACTATATACATGGGAAAAGTGCGCAAAAGGCAAAACTAAATGGCTATATCTTTATACAAACAGCATGGTGAAGGATTCTAAGCAGCCTTTTGCCAGTTTGAATGTTGTGCAACCCTAATGTTGTGCAGCAGAAAAAATACTTGGGCTGACTGAAGCTGTAGTCTTTGTTGATTTGAATGTTGCACATTTTCCTGACCATGCTGAAAGTTGTGAAGTTTGCAGGGAAGGCTTGTGATAATGGGGCTTCCCATTATCTAGGCTTATCAAAGGGAGATACTTCCCTCTTCAGGTAAACCAAGGGTTAATGAGATGTTAGGATTACATCAAGGGTCACAGGGTGAGAGTTGACCAACCAAAAAGAAAGGGTCAGCATCACAGGTCACAAGGTGAAAATTGACCAACCAAAAAGGAAAGAGGCGGGCATCTTGGAGATGCTTCCAGATCCTTCGAAGGAGGAAAATAAAACTTCTGAGAGGCCATGTGGCCAGAGGGAGAGACACACCCAGAGATGAGATCTATGCCAGTCGTAGGCAGGCAGGCATGCCTGACCTCCTGGCTTCTTTCTTCTAAGAACATCTGTGAGTACTAGAATAAAGTAGTTAGCCGCGTTAGGGCTGTTTATTATTTTGGAGACTGGCTGATCTTAAGAATGTATCTGTGCTGTTATATCTGTTTTGTAAATTCTTGTAACTAAGTGTACCTGGGAGAGGGGGTCTCCCAAGTGTGGTATTGTTTATTTGCATGCCTTGATTAAAACACTTTTATAAACCTCCGTTTCTCTCCATTTCCACACCAGGGTTGGCACACGCTACATAGGACCTCTCACTAAGGGCAAGGGGGAGGTGGAAGTTCCTTACGCTTAGGGATTAGGCAGAGTCCCTCCTGTTCTGTCTAAGTAATTCTTAATTCAGGGGGGTGGTGGCAGCATACTTGAGAGAGTTGAGGAGATTGCCAGTCGTTCCATGCGTGGAAGTCAGCTTTGGAAGGCTGGCAAGAACCCTAGTAAAACACTGGGAGGAAATTTCCAGTTTTGCAAAGGTGGAAGTCCACTAAGAGACTGGAAATAAACCTACAGTGTCACAAGGCTGCACAATTCTCAGGGCAGAAACTAAGGCCATCCCGGCATGGTGATGCCTTGAAGCCAATCCAGAATGGGTGCCATCATCCAATGTCATCACAGTCCCACTGTCATGTCCCCAGCCATTGCAATTGCGTGGTATACTATTACCGGGAAAAAAATCTGGTAATGGCCTCCCTTTGTGCAACAATCGCATTGCCAGCAGCTGTGTGGGAAGGGCAGAAGCATTATCAAGCACTTCCTTCCTCAGTGTAGCACAGGAACAGATTGGCTGTACTACAGAAGGAAAGAGCATGTCCCAAACACTACCCATCTGCCGGCAGCTGGCTGGGTGTGGAAGGGAGCTTTTGACTCCTGCTCTCATCCTAGCAGTGGCACTGCTAGAATCATGATGTGATAATGTGGGATACAGGTATGGTGCAGAAAAGGCCTTAGTTTCTGCAAAACTAGGCAGTTTTAGAGCAAGTTGCACAGCCTTTGTAGAAAAGCTGCAGTTTCCCATCAAGGAAACTGCAGGAAGAAAATTCTTGAGTGTCCCAGAAGTACAGGATGAAAAATTGTTTCATTATTTTCGCCATCCATCAGGAATCAAAAAAAATAGAGATTTACCATGGCTAGAACTCAGAGACCACCAAATACTAGATGGTTTTTTGGACTTAGGTGAGAAAATAGAATGAACACCCTAAAAGCGTGGATAACTGTCCGGATATGGTGAAGTTCAGGAATAGTTTTTGCTGCAAATGCTGCTCATCTTATGATAGAAAAACGAGTGTTGTATAAGGATGTGTCAACATCTATTACTTTTACGTTCCTTGCTACTTTTTTCTGTTTCTCCTTAAGCCAGGGATGAGAATCCTGTTTCCATCCAGTTGTTATCAAGCTGTAACTCCCAGTAGAAACAGCCAGCATAGTTAATAGAGAGGAATGCTGGGAGTTACAGACCAACAACATCTGGAAGGTTGAGTGGTTCTCATACTTGAGCAAAGTTAAAACCTTCTTGCTTTATCACTCATGCTTTCTGCAAAACTGAAAAATGCTAAGGAATAGTACGGATTTTTCAAGCTCTGTTGGCAAATTATGAACCTGACTAATTTTTTTTCAGTGGTTTTGCATCTGTTCTAACTATAATGCCTGCTGTACTAGTTAGGAAGTACTGTATAAAGAGGAAGTATACCTTGTAATTTCTCTTTTTCAGTTGTTAATGGTTTTACTGGAAATCTTCTAGCTGATAGTTTGAGTTAATGAGCAGTTGTGTTCTAGTGTAGGAGCAATTTCTATTGAGCAAAGAAGACTGGTCTGCTGGCCTGCCTTCTCCTTCCTTGAAACAGAAAAATAATGGGTGCCATGTCTGTTATCATAGAATCATAGAACCATAGCGTTGGAAGAAACCACAGGGGTCATGCAGTCCAACCCCCTGCCATGCAGGAACCCACATCAAAGTACTCCCGACAGATGGCCATCCAGCCTCTGCTTAAAAACCACCAAAGGAGACTCCACCACACTCCAAGGCAGCATATTCCACTGCCAGACAGCTCTGACCATCAGGAAGTTCTTTCTGAGGTTTAAGTGGAATCATTTTTTCTGCAGTTTGAATCCATTGTTCCTTGTCCTAGTCTCTGGAGCAGCAAAAAACAAGCCTGTTCCCTTCTCGACACTCCTCATATGGCATGGCTTCACCATTTTGGTCACCCTTCTCTGGACACGCTCCAGCTTGTCAATATCCTTCTTGAAATGAAGTGCCCAGGACTGGACACACTATTGCAGATGAGGTCTAACCAAAGCAGAATAGAGTGGTACCATTACCTCCCTTGATCTAGACAGCACATTCCTATTGATGCAAACAATGCAATGGACTGGATGAGAGCAGCTTGAAATGTAATCCAGACAAGACAGAGGTGCTCCTCGTCAGTTAGAAGGCAGATCAAAGGACAGGGATTTAGCCTGTGTTAGATGAGGTTATACTCCTCCTGAAGACACAAGTTCCTAGTTTGGGTCTACTCCTGGATTCAACTTTGAACCTTCTGTCACTTAATGAGATCACACCCCTGTAAAAGGAGCAAAGGCATCCCTCATTAAGTTTCAGCAACAAGGTATACTTATTATACCTTTGTTACTGGAAAAAGGAATTAATTACAAGTAAGTTGATATTTGTAACTAGTTACTTCTAAGCTCTGATATGGAGAAAACAGTGGTGCACTCAGTTAAGTAATTTTAGGGCCTTTCCGCACTACATGGTTACAGTGCTATTATTCTGCTTTCAACATCCTGTGGGATCCTGGGGTTTGTAGTTTACTGAGGCCAAAGAGCTCTCTGACTGAGAATTCTACCCTAAACTGCAAACACCAGGATTCCATAGGAAGTGGAATAATAGCACTATAACACTCTAGTGTGGAAATGCCCTAAGGCTTCGGATATAGTGGTCTCTTAGGGTCCCTCTTTAACGTCTGTGAATTACTTTAGCTCTACACAATTAACATCCTCTTATCTCATGCCGAGAAGCATATCAAGATGCTCTCCTTTTTTGTGGCATAGGAATCTATGCCAAACTATTCACTATTCTTTCCATGATATTTCTCCCTTTGGTATCATTTTTGTTGTTGTTGTTGTTAAAGAATGATACCCAGGAATACATCTACTTCATTAACTGACGTATTGTGTTGTTCTGTGTCTTCAAGTTGTATTTGATTTATGGTGACCCTAACATGAACCTATCATGGGGTTTTCTTTCGACCCCTCCCGAAACTGCAAACCTCAGGATTCCATAGGATGTTGAAAGTGGAATCAAAGCGCTATAACAGTCTCGTGCGGAAATGGCCCGAGTGTGGAATTGAATCCTAGTCTCCAGGGCCATGCCACTCAAACCACTACACAAAGCTGACTTTCTGAGGTAAAACTGTTCTTAATTCCTCTCCTCATCCTCTCAAGACATCTCTCTGTCAGTATCATAGAATCATAGAAATGGAGAGTTGGAAGAGACCACACGGGCCATCCAGTCGAACCCCCTGCCATGCAGGAACACCCTCAAAGCACTGCCGACAGATGGCCATCCAGCCTCTGCACAAAAACCTCCAAGGAAGGAGACTCCACTACACTCCGAGGCAGCACATTCCACTGCCAGACAGCCCTGACTGTCAGGAAGTTCTTCCTGAGGTTCAGGTGGAATCTCCTTTCCTGCAGCTTGAATCCATTGCTCCTTGTCCTGGTCTCTGGAGCAGCAGAAAACAAGCCCTCTCCTTCCTCTACATGGCATCCCTTCAAATATTTAAACATGGCTATCATGTCCCCTCTTAACCTTCTCTTCTGCAGACTAAACATACCCAGCTCTCTAAGTCTATCCTCATAGGGCATGGCTTCCAGGCCTCTCACCATTTTGGTCGCTCTCCTCTGGACTTGCTCCAGCTTGACCATGTTCTTCTTGAATTGGGGTGCCCAGAACTGGACACAGTATTCAAGATGAGGTCTAACCAAAGCAGAGTAGAGTGGTACCAGTACATCCCTCGATCTAGACACCATACTCCTATTGATGCAGCTGAGAATTGCATTGGCTTTCTTGGCTGCCGCATCACACTGCTGACTCATGTTCAGCTTGTGGTCTATGAAGACTCCTAGATCCCCTTCACACGTACTACTATCCAACCACGTGTCCCCCATCCTATACTTCTGTATTCCATTTTTTCTACCTAAGTGTAGGACCTTACACTTCTCTCTGTTGAATTTCATTTTGTTAGCTTTGGCCCAGCAATCCAATCTATCCAGGTTATTTTGAATGTCCTCTGGCATATTAGCAACCCCTCCCAATTTGGTGTCATCTGCAAATTTGATGAGCATGCCCTCTATTCCTTCATCCAAGTCGTTGATAAAAATATTGAACAGTACTGGGCCCAGGACAGAACCCTGTGGCACCCCACTAGTCACTTCTCTCCAGGATGAAAAGCAGCCATTCGTGATCACTCTTTGGGTTCGGTCGGTCAACCAATTACAAATCCAACTAACAGTAGCCCTGTCCAGCCCGCATTTTGCCAGCTTCATTGCAAGAATATCATGGGGAACTTTGTCAAAGGCCTTACTGAAATCGAGATATGCTACATCCACAGCATTCCCTTCATCTATCAAGCTAGCAACTCTATCACAAAAAGAGATAAGATTAGTCTGGCATGACTTATTATTTTATTTTATTTATATAGTCTGACATGACTTATTACTGACATAGCAAGATGATAAGGTACTCTCCTTGCACATAAATCTACATAAAGCAGCTCAAGCCACAAGATGAGCAAAGCAAACTATCTATAACCAACTGATTTCAAATGTTAAGGAAATAATCTAAAGAAAATGTTCATTGGATTAATACTTATGGCACCCCTTTTAAAATTCAGTACAAAATTGGAGGGATACATGATTAAAACACCATGATTCATTCATTGTTAAAACATGTAAGCTAGAGTTAGATGTGATGAAGCTTCCCAGTAGAATGAGACGTTATCTTCTGTCTCTTTCTCATTATGTTTGTGAATGTCTGTGTATACCAGTTTTGCAGTCATTTCCATGTTGACCTAGAATACACAGGCTGTGAAAATGTAGGTTTTGATTCTTTTTTATTATCATGATATGGTTCTTCATAGGTGGGTAACAAACTTGGGATAAATTATTGTGCTTGGAAAGACTCATGTATTTTTATGAACATGCCCCATGTGGCTTCTCACCTCCCCCCACTTTTTTTGTAGTAAGAGGAGGGAATAGAAGAAGGTTGACATTTCTCAGGGAGGTGGCATTTGCCACTTGTGAAAACTCCTTTTCATTGCCATGGAAACTAAAATAGAAAAATGCTGATGGTTCTTTCGTCATCAAGGTGCTGAGTCTATTTTTTTGGCTGCACAGTGAAGTTGTCAAGAGTCAAAGACTGCCCATCATCCCCAGTTTGCTTAGCATATCATTGCAGGTCTAAACTCTGCTTGCTCATTTTGGATGAGAGAAAGTCTGGAACACTCAAGCTGCTCTCCATCTTCTAGAGATTTGGTTTAAAGCCTTCTGGAATAGGTTTGCTGCCATAGTAATTTTAAAGAAAGTTTGGACCAGGAAATGTCAGCCTTCGATCCACAGGTCTTGTCTAACCCACAGAGGTTCCTCGTCAGGCCTATGCAGGTCTGCAGAGAAGCCCTATTTCTTTGCAGGTTCCTCCTCTGCTCTAGACTCTGCCTAGCCTCACTGAAGATGGTAGGGATTCCTTTCCTCCTTCATTTCTCCTCCCTTTTTCTTGCATGCGGAACTGGGGAATAAAAGCAAGCTAGCTGCACTATTACCTTGCATTTGCAAATTGTTGACAGCTGAAAGTGGTTGACAGTACTTCATGGATGCAGAAGGAGAGGAAGATCACACCTCATCTCCAACCAAAGGGTCATTGATACTATCACCCTAGTTCTAGGCGATCAGCCCTGTCTTACTCAATGGTCCAAGAAACTTTACCTCATCTATTGACACTATTTGGATAGGTAGACTTCCCCCCGAAGACAAAGACTCCTTCTCCTTCTCCATCCCATGCGCTCTAGTACCTTTTCCTGGAAGAGTGCAACCTATTTCCCAAGTTCCATCACTGTTCTTTTGTGATTGCCATAACTATCATAAGTTCATAGCTATGCATGGTGGATATTATGTTGATGTGACTCAACCACAAGGGATAATGATCAGTAGGCTTGAAAAGTCATGGGAACCTAATCACCCCTTTTTGGACCTGTGAATTGATGAGACAACACATATTATGAGTTACTGACTATTCCTACCCCCATTTGCACCCATCTCCTTTCCTCCTGCAGATGACACAGTAGTAGGGTTTGTGTAGAATGAACCCATCTAATCTTTTCTAACTCTCAGTAGCTTTCTGGGGTCTTAAGTGTCTTTTAATATAAGATACCAGGGAGTGAACATAAGACTCTCTGCACTGAAATCATATTCTCCACCTGGAAGATTTGGTGAGCTTTCCTAATGGTACGGATACCAAGCTCCAGGTGAATCTTTGCTCTGATTCATGTCAGTATTTATGTTTTCATTTTCATTATACCTCATGCTGCAGGAACATCAGACATGCCGATAACTAAGGAGCAGGCTTGTAGTTCAGCTAATGGAAAATCTAAGACAGTATGCAGCCTATTCTGGAGCCCAATGGAAAATCTTGTCTTGGTGTCCAAAGCAATCATGTTTAAGACATGCAAAGATTTTCCAGTGAATTGTTTTGTTCAACTTGTGATTAAAAGCTGATAGGACCAATTCTGAGAACTCCAGGGTAGAAAAAAATAAGCATATTTGTACAATGCAGTTATATTGACACTTCAATTTAGTGATGATAAATTGTGATTTGATTTATTGTGCAATGCAAAGATAGCGATGAAGAAAAATTACAGCTTCTGTAAATTCATCTTTAAGGCATCAGAAATTGAAAGTGCTGATAATCCAGATTGCTGGAAGAGAACCCCACCAAAAAAGACACAGTTACAATTGCACTGTCAGTTTTTCCTTCCCACCAGCACTTCTGAGTGAAAAGCTGCACTGCAGCCCATAATTCTAGACAATCAGTGCTAAAAATAAACCTGCAGTCCTGCTGGTTGCAGCAGTTCCACTATATGCAAATACTGGGGTTTCTGCTGTGTGTGGTGAACATTTTTAATGCATTGACAATATTATGTCCCTCATCTGTCAATATGAAAAGCAGGTGCTCTCATATACTAGTTCGTATCTATACTCAGGATCAGGAAGCCCCCACTCCCAGTGACTACATGTCTTTATGAGGTGAGAACAAGAGATTATGCATTTTATTATTACAGAAACAGCTATGTGAACTCATTTTCTGTTAAAAGATCAGGGTGTCCTCTTTCAAGGTGGCAAATGCTCAGGAGAGTGCCCCTTTAGTTCAAGAACAAGAAACCAAGAAAATCCAGGATCATAAGAGCAGAAGTATAGCTGAAGCAGTTTGGGGTCTAAGCATGAAAAGCAGCCAAGAAGAGTGATATGCCAGTCAAGGAGTCACCAAACAGAAGTCCAAAGTTCAGGAAACTAAAGATCAGAGAATGTCATAATGCCAAACAGAGATGGTGGAGCTCTTGTTTTGCAGCATAGAAACAGCCTGTATCTATGCTAGTTTATAGTGAGCTGTAACTTGGCATAGCTGGCTAGTTTTCCTAGTATTTCCCTTTCAAGGCATGTTGCATCCTTGATTGTGCTTTTGTTGCTGTTGTTAGTGGTGCTCCAAAGGATGCAGTAAGTCAGCCATCAAATTTTCCTCTAAGATCTAGATGTTATGGCTAGTGTTCTACTATTAAGGTAGGGTTGCCAGACTCCTCTGGCTCTGGCTGGAGCCTGTTATTTAGGCTCACATTTTCTCCTTCCTTGAATGAAGTGGCCTCCAGATAGGACATGACATTGGGATCCATTCAGGCATCCAAGCAAATAGAGGTGTATCTGCACTGTACATTATTGCAGTTTGATGCCGTTCTATGGTATCAAGTAACTTCCTGTGGAATTTTGAGTTTTGTAGTTTGATGAGGTACATCATTTTTTTTTTTTTTTGTAGAGGACTCTAGTCCAGTGGTTCTCAAATTCTGACAAACTCTCAGAAGCTCCATCAGTTTGGACAGTGGTAGAAATTCTGGAGCTGAAGTGCAAAACATCTGTGTGTTATCTGTGTACCTTCAAGTTGCCTGTTGACTTATGATGACCCAATAAATTTCATAGGGTTTTCTTAGGCAGGGAGTACTTAGAGGTGGTTTGCCAATCCCCTGTTCTGAAATAAAGCCTACAGCAACCTGGTATTCATCAGCAGTTTGCCATCCAATACTAACCAGGGGTGACCGTGCTTAGCTTCCAAGATCAGAAAGGATGAGGTGCCTTTAGGTATTTAACATCTACAGGACCAAATTTTGAGAACTGTGGGACCAGAACGCTCTTGCAGAAAATTCAAAGGACTTCACCAAAGAACAAATACCAAGATTCCTTAGGATGGAGCCTCAATAGTTAAACTGACACCATACTGCTATAAATATATAGTGTGAACACAGAGTGAATATATCCAGGGCTAAAATGGGTGTGGGGCAGGAGAGGCAAATAAGTAGAGCAGGTGCAAGCCTGAGGTAGAAAACCAAGTGGAGCAGAACAGAAACAACAGAAGTTCAAGTGCAGTGACGTGGCCTGTTGTGCAATCCAAGGTTATATGCAGGAAATGGATGTAATACAAGAACAGGGTGAATAGTAGCCAATCACAAATAGGTGAGTAGGAAAAGCTAGGGCCTGTTTAGAATAGGTGCAAGGAAGGGGACAGATTTCAAGAGATACGTTCCGCATGGATTACTGCCATGCAGTCTAGGTAGGGCTGATCTATGCGGGACATGCCTTTGATTAAAAAATGGAAGCTGCAGCTAGTACAAAATGAAGCACTAAATCTGCTGGCAGGAATGTTACACTGAAGCATGGTACACCAGTTTTTAAGACATTTATGCCAGTGGTTCTCAAATTGTTACCCCGTGTGACCCTCTTTATGTCTACAAGCGAATGTCATGCACCCAGCACTATGCTGCGCTCCTCCTATCCCATTTCATTCTCTCTCTCTCTCTCTCACACACACACCCCCTTCATGCCTCATGCACCCTCCATCCGAGTTCTCCATTAAGCACTCCACTGAGCTCTCATACCTCTTCTCTTTACTTCCTTCTCCCCCGCCCCTTGCTGCTGAGAAACTGCCTTATAGTCACTAAGGGCCATGCCCCTGCTGCACCACTGATGGAAGATTCAGAGAGGCTGAGTGAGAAAAACATAAAAAAAGGGAAGTTGATTTTTGCTGTGTCTGAGGTTGGAGGAGGGAATAATGGCAGAAAGATGCTTTGTGTCGTTCTTTTGCAGGGACCTGTCAATCCTCAACAGTGTGCACACACACACACACACACACACACACACACAAACACACAGCTTGCATTTCTTTTTCACATTTGCAATATTTTCAGGCTAATTTTTCTTGTACTTCCTTCCCTTGAGCAACTATTGCACTCTCCCCTTAGGGTCAGGCCCCACAATTTGAGAACCAGTGGTTTATAGTGTTGGTGTGCCCCTTCCTGGAGCCGGAACACCTAAAAACAGTGGTACGTGCACTGGTAACTTCACGGCTTGACTTCTGTAATGCGCTCTACATAGGGCTACCCATGTGCTTAGTCCAGAAACTTCAGTTAGTTCAGAATATGGCAGCCAGGTTGGTCACTGGTAGACCTAAAACTGACCATATAACACCAATTTTAAAGTCCCTTCATTGGTTGCCTATTAGTTTCTGGGCACAGTACAAGGTGTTGGTTATTACCTTTAAAGCCCCTCATGGCTTGGGGCCAGCCTACCTGTGGGATTGCCTTCTCCCATATAATACGTCCTGCACATTAAGGTCCTCTGGGAGGAATTTACTGCAGCCAGTCAGAACTAGGTTGGCTGCAGTTACTCAGAGGACCTTTTTTATCACTCCCAAGTTATGGAATGGCCTGCCGGAGGAGACACGGCATATTACCAGTCTTGATAGCTTTAAAACAGCAGTCAAGACTGATCTCTTCCGACAGGCTTTCCAAGACTAGCATTTCCATTGCTTCCCATCAATTGTCTTGCTGCTTTGCTAATAGTAATGGACTGTTAATTGCTGTGTGTTTTAAGGGGTTGGTTTAGGTGGGTTGGTGGGTGGGGAGGATTGGGTATGTTTTTAATGTCTTTTAATGTATAATGTATTTTATGTTGTTCGCCGCCTCGATCCATGTGGAGAGGCGGGATAGAAATAAA
Source organism: Iguana delicatissima (assembly GCA_948472985.1). Taxonomy (NCBI): domain Eukaryota; kingdom Metazoa; phylum Chordata; class Lepidosauria; order Squamata; family Iguanidae; genus Iguana; species Iguana delicatissima. The sequence goes on along the minus strand of CAOKZL010000166.1, from coordinate 660,860 downwards.
TATTATTATTATTATTATTATTATTATTATTATTGGTGATAACTTTCAAAGTCTTAAATGATTTGTGAATTTGACATTTGACAAGCACTTCTTCCTACCTGATCATCAAGATCTGTTGGGATGGAGGCAGTTTTCTGTGTCCCACCACTGGGAAGAACACACCACATGAAGATGCAAGAAGAGGGTTTTGGGGGGTGGGTAGGGTGGGGTTAGTGGTCCAGTTGTGGATTGTCTGCTTTTGGATGCCCGATTGGCACTGACGTTAACATTATTTTCACACCAAGTTAAGACACGGTTATTCACTCAAACATTTGCTGTCCAGTGACATTTTGGCTTACTTTGCAGTCTTTCAACTGCTGGTTTTATTTTGACTGTTGAGTTGTTTTAAATTGTTTAAATTCTTTTAGGGCACTTTATTGTGCTTTCCTTGGCCAGAATCCTGTATCAACTACTTAGTTAAGTATACTTAGCTAAGTAACTTCTCATGACTAAGTAGTGATTGCCAATAAGAAACAGTTATGGATAAGTAAATTTAGGTAATTGTTCCATGTTCATGATTACTACTTAGTCGTGATTTGACACTATTGCCTCGGTTGTAATCTCCCACGCAACCTACTTTACTGGGCATCAGCTGCATGGGGAAAAGGAGGCGCTTTCTACTGATGGTTGAATGATGTTTCCATCAGGTTTGGTGTGGTTGGGCCAGAAATATTTACTTAATTAAGTATATTTATCTATTTAATGGCCAGAATCTTATTTCAGCTACTTAGTTAAATATACTTAATTAAGTAGTTGACACAGGATTTGGCCACTGGCGGTTCCCTGCTCTGAGATCTTCTAATACAGGATGAACTGAGAATATTTTCTTTTTAAAAAACAAAACAATACAAAACAAAAGGGCAGAATACTTCCCACATCAATGAACTACCTCCATTGGGGCAGTCAAAACTTGTATGGCCTGTGATCTGGATGACCTACCTAATGTCAAATATCTGTTTCTCACCAGTAGGAAAGAAATAAATTTTGTCAGAATGTATGAGAAGGCCTTCTCTGTTTTTGCATCCTAGTTATCAAGGGACAATTCACATTGATTTTGACTTCATTTGGAATCTAATGATTTTATTCAGCTTGTTTATTTTATCTTATTTAACAGGCTCTAAAACTGTTTTAACTTGTTCTCTTGCTTAATATGTTTTATCATTTACAATTTTAAATTGTTTAAATTCACTTTGTTGTAATCTTTCCAGTGATCTTAAAATATACATACATACATACATACATATATATGTGTTAAACTCCTACTAATAATAGTAATAATTGAAATTAGATTAAGATCAGTTACCTTTTCTACTACAATTTCTAGAATCCCTAGGCAGCATGGTGACTAGCCACACTGGCTGGGCATTATAGGAGTTATAATCAAAATAAAACTTTTTCAGTCTTTGGATACAATGTGGGAGCTGATCATGGCAGGAGAAGGAAGCACCTCTGTTAATATCAACGTTCCAGAGTGAACACAGTATGAATGGGGCTTGGGAAGGACAGGCCAGGTGGAGATGGAGAGCATAAGAAAGCTAACTGACATATTGCACCAACAGACATACCAGGAAATTAGGAATAAACAGCATCAGCTGGAAAGATTCAGAATTAACTGAGGCATGCAAGTATTCAAGATAAGCTATGGATAATACATGGATCTAGCTGGATTAAAAGAGAAGAAATAATAATTCTTCTGCAGCAATGGAGACCCTCTCTGCACAGGAAAATAGGAAGTGACTTAATATTGTAGTTCTAAGAAAGATGTTTAAAAAGTGGTGACAAGGACCTTGTGGGCTTCTCCAAGCTGGTCGAACGCCTTGGAATTTGGTGGTAGTTGCAGCTATAGTTGGCATGTTTTCTTCTGATATCCATACAAAATTCTTCCTCTCTTAGTATTTTTCTTGTGAATTTCTGGTATTAGTCACAGCTTTAAAAAATCCACTGCAGGGTATTTTTTCCCCTTGTTCTGGGCATTTCTGTTGTTGCTGCTGCTGCTGCTGCTGCTGCTGCTGCTGCTGCTGCTGTGTGCCTTCAAGTTGTTTCTGACTTATGGAAACCATAAACTGAACCTATCATGGAGTTTTCTGGGGCTGAGAGTACGTGACTCACCCAAGGTCATCGAGTGGGTCTCCCATGCCTGAGCAGGGAATTGAACTCTGGTCTCCAGAGTTGTAGTCCAATGCTCAGACCACTACACAACACTGGAGCTCGTTTCCAATATAGCTGGGGGTAAACGTCACAGCTCTGCATCCCTTGTTTTAATTCCTCCCATTGCAATTTTTGGCAGTCCCATTGATGATGTTTGGAATGGGGATGTGATCTTTGGCATTCAGGTTTTCTGTCTAATTTCTCTCCCTCTCTTTATACTCTGCTCTGTATCAAAAAGATCTCTGAGTGGCTTACAAATAACATTAAAATAGGTTAATCAGTTTAAAACCTTTTAGATGATTTAAATAAGCTAAAAACATGTTATCATAATGGGCTTAAAACAGATTTAAAATATTTAAAAACTATGTATATCAGTATTTGGGATGAATTAATGAGGTGCAAACACCTTGTTGGACAGTTAAGTTTTAACTTGGTACCTGAATGAAATGAGTGTTGGCACCAATGGGGCCTCCAAGGAGGCGACATTCCACAATTGGGGTGCCATGACTGAGAAGTCCTCACTGGTGGGACACAGGGGAGGCAAACCTAACATTTTCAGTTATCAGAATCAATGTTTCTTTTATTCCTTCCCCATTCCCTGTCTTTCACAGTTATACTGGTATAGTGCTTTAGCATGATGACTTCAAAAATCTTTTTGATAAAATAAATAAATGCATGAGAGATGGAATGTCGGTACTGAGGGAGGAGCATGGAGGGGAGTTGTTCATTTCTTGGAGGGGATGGCAGGGGGATGGTGGGAAGCCACAGCCACAATACAATCACCTCTCAAATGGGAGAAAGGAATGGTTGCAAAGAAATATGTAGATAGGGTGTAGTGTTTAACTTTGCGATAAGCAGCAACAGAACAGGGCCAAAATCCCAGAATATTTTGAACACCACTGGATGTGGTGGCAGAAAGAACCATTACATGGTCTGAAATACTGAAAGAGAAATCCTCTATATTTGCTGGAACTATGGGGCAGTCCAGAGGAGCCCTCAGAGTCTTCACTCCTGTCCTCTTCATTTTTTATTGGGAGTAACTTCCATTGAAATTAGTGGGTTGCTTTACTTCTGACTACATGTGTGTAAGCTTGTGTCACTCCAACAATAGAATACTGTGCATGTTTACAAAAATAACTTTTACTGTGTGCAGTATAGCTTATTCCTTATTAAGTTTGCTGAGGATTCTAGCTAAAGTTAATTAAAAGTTTATCTGCACTACACAATTATAAAGTACCATACTATTTAAATAGCCAAGGCTTAATATTGTGGAATCCTGGGATTTGTAGTTTAGTGACATATATATAATTTTCTTCCAGACAACTCTACTTCTCTACCTAGAACTATAACTCCTAAGCTACCCTTTATGCTTATCTATATTATGAAATTAAAGGAATTTAGTCCACAAGCCCTTCCAGCCATCACTTTATTTATATCTGGTCTTTTTCCCAGACTGGGACTCAAGGCAACTTCTCAGGGTAACTTGGCATCTTTTAAGAACTATAAATTCAAGTGGCACCAAGCTGGTTACAACAGCATGAGAGAGATGTAACTGTGTAGTGCTGATACACTTTAAAATAAAAAATAAAGTAAAATAAAATGAGGTTATTCATGCTTGCCTTATGACTTAAAAAATCTAGGTATGTTCTAGTCACTCTGTGGAGTGGAGGGGATAAGGAGAAAGGCCTTATCCTGACTCTCTGTTAATAATAGGCATTACTTAGCTGGTTGGAATCAATGCATCAAGAAGGGAGCATGTAGCTCTATCTCTGTCCATTGTTGGTTTCATCACATGGGAAGCAACAAGTCTGAGGAGTTGTTCTCATTCATGTGCATGCTCTTTTTCAAGAGCTACTGGCCAAAGCATAAAAGATAAGAGTTTGGAAAATTGGTTTTCAGAGCTAAAACTATCAGAATTCCTCAGCCAGCATGGGCCAGTGGGGGGTTCCCAGAGTTGTGGTTCAAAAACGTTACTTATTCTGATGTGTGCCAAAGGCTAGTGGAGGCAGGTGGCTCTGATGTTAGAGGAGTGGTGAAATTACTCTGATTTTTATTCTGAACTTTAAAGAAGTTGTCCAATGTATTGAACCCCATCCTTAAAACAGGTTCACTTTAGATAGTTTCTTTAAAGTTTGAACTGAAACCCAGAGTGGATTTAGCATCGTTTTGATGATAGAGCCGCCTGTCGGTGGCAGGGCGGGGCCGGGCAGGCTAGGGTGGTCTCAGGCCGGGGCTAGCCTCGGAATTCCAGCCAGCAGTGCAGCAAACAAAAGCAGACCTTGCAGCAGGCAAACGAAGTAACAAAAGGAAGGGGTTTCCTCACCCTGGCAACGAAGGGGCAGCTGGCTGGCAGTTCCTCCGGACGGAGCTTCGGCAGGCACAGGTCCCGGGACAGACCGACGGCGCAGGAATCCCGACGGTTGTTGCCCCGTGCCGGAGACCCCGACATCACTCCCCTCTCCATGGATGCTCCCCCCCGCGGGCGGCCGTGGTTTGGTCGGATACCGGCGGTGGAAGGCGAGCACCAGGCGGGGTGCATGAACCCCGGAGGCGTCTTCCCAGGAACGTTCCTCGGGCCCGTGACCGCGCCAGTCGATCAGATACTGGAGACGGCCATGGCGACGGTGGGAGTCCAAGATCTCTGCTACTTCGTACTCTGCTTCCCCGTCGACAGTAAGCGGGCTGGGAGGCGCCCTCGGGCCGACATCAGGCCGCACTCCTGCGGCCGGCTGCAGCAGCGAGCGATGGAATACAGGGTGGATCCGGAGGGAGCGAGGGAGCTGCAGACGGAAGGCTACAGGGTTGATCTGAGCTGTGATCGTGAAAGGGCCAATATAACGAGCATCCAGCTTACGGTTGGGGTGGTCGGACCGCAGGAAACGGGTGGATAGCCAGACCTGCTCCCCATCCTGCAGCGGAGCCCCCGGCTGACGGTGTGCGTCTGCCGCACGCTTGTACCCCTCCTTGGCTTCCTCGAGCTGCTTCCGTAGGACGGCCTGCAAGGCGTGGAGTTCCTGTAACCACTGGTCGGCAGCTGGCACAGCCGACGGAACCCCGATGGGTGGGAACCATCTCGGGTGGTACCCATAGTTGGCCATAAACGGGGACTGTTGGGTCGAGGCGTGGACCGCATTATTGTACGCGAATTCGGCCAGCGGAAGAAGGTCACTCCAGGAGTCTTGCTGGTAGCAACTATAGCAGCGGAGGTACTGCTCCAAGGTTGCGTTGGTTCGTTCCGTCTGGCCGTCTGTTTGTGGGTGGTGGGCTGAGGACAGGAGCTGTTTAATGTCCAAGAGCCGGAGTAAGCTCTGCCAGAAGCGGGCCGTGAATTGCACTCCCTGATCTGTGACTATTCCTTCTGGCAGGCCGTGCAGCCGGAAGACGTGTTGTACGACCAGGCGGGTCGTCTCCTTGGCCGAGGGGAGAGCTGGACACGGCACGAAGTGGGCCATCTTGGTAAATAAGTCCACTATTACCAGTATGGTAGTGTGGCCCTTGGATACCGGTAATTCAGTAATAAAGTCCATGGAGACCAAGCGCCAGGGACCGGCTGGAGTGGGCAGGGGTTGCAGCAGCCCGGTAGGCCTTCTGGAAAGGTATTTGGCCCGGTGGCACACAGGGCAGGAGCGGACATACCGGTCCACATCGCTCCGTACCCGGGGCCACCAAAATTCCTGCAGGACCAGGTACAGTGTCTTAAAGAGTCCGAAGTGCCCGGCCGGACTCCCGTCATGGCAGAGGCGGAGGACCTCCTCGCGGCAAGGTCCGGCTGGCACGAACAGCCTGCCGCGGTGGTAAAGCAGTCCCTCCCGTCGGGACCATGGGGAAGCGGGATCCGGCGCCTGTAGCCTCTCCTGGAACGGCTCCCCAGCCTGGGCTGCCTGTATGCGCTGCGACAAGGCCGTTATATCAACGGCGGCGGCGAAGTTCTCGGGGCGCAGGATAGTGGACTGAGCCTCGAGTTCCCCGGTGGCGGTGTACTCGGGCTTCCGTGATAAGGCGTCTGCTCGCCGGTTGCGAGCTCGGGGAACATACTGCAGCTGGAAGTCGAAGCGGGAGAAGAATTGGGCCCACCGCATCTGTCGCGGGGTCAGCTTGCGGGCAGTCTGTAAATACTCCAGGTTACGGTGGTCCGTCCGTACCTGTACTGGATGCTGGGTCCCTTCCAGGAGGTGGCGCCAGGCCTCGAATGCCGTTTTCACGGCCAAGAGCTCCTTCTCCCAGAAGGTGTAGTTTTGTTCGGGAGGAGTGAGCTGCCGGGAGTGGTATGCGCACGGCAGCAGTTGCCCCTCGGGGCCCGTGGGCTGGAGCAGGACCGCCCCGACGGCCACGTCGGACGTGTCGGTCTCCAGCACGAACGGCCGCTTGGGGTCGGGGTGTTGCAAGATTGGCTCCGTCGCGAACTGGGTTTTCAGACGCGCGAAGGCCAGCTAAGCCTCAGGACCCCACCGGAATGGCGCCTTGCCCCGGAGAACCCTGGTAATGGGCGCCGCCAAAGCCGCATATTCAGGGATGAACTTCCAGTAGAAGTTCGCGAATCCAAGGAAGCGCTGCACATCCTTGCGGCTCCCTGGGGACCGCCACGACACAATTGCCTCTACTTTGGCCGGATCCATCTCTATCCCCCTCTGCGTCACCCGGTAGCCCAAGAAGTCGACCTCCTGGAGATCGAAGGCACACTTCTCCAGCTTGGTGTATAGCCGGTGTTCCCGCAGACGCTGCAGGACCGTGCGGACGTGCTCATCATGCACCTGTTGGTTTGATGAGTAGATGAGGAAGTCATCTAAGTAGATAATCACGAACCGGTCGAGCAGGTCGCGGAACACGTCGTTCACAAAGTGTTGGAAGACCGCCGGAGCATTACACAGACCGAACGGCATCACGGTATACTCGTAATGCCCGTATCGGGTCTGGAACGCCGTCTTCCATTCGTCCCCCGCTCGGATGTACACTAGGTTATAGGCCCCCCGCAGGTCCAGTTTCGTGAACACCCTCTCATGCCGCAGGCATTCCAGGAGTTCCGGGATGAGCGGCAGGGAGTAACGATTCCGGATGGTGATCCGACTGAGGGCACGGTAGTCATTGCAGAGCCGGAGCTGCCCCGACTTCTTGCGCACGAACAGTACAGGGGCCCCGTGGAGGGGCGCACGAAGCCTCGGCGCAGGTTCTTCTCCAGAAAGTCCCTCAGGGCGGCCAACTCAGGTTTGGAGAGGGCGTAGATCTGGCCTGCGGGTATCAGGGCCCCCGGAACCAGGTCTATAGCGCAGTCATAGACCCGATGCGGAGGCAGGTGGTCGGCCTCCTTCGGGTCGAAGACGTCCGCATATTCCCGATACTTGAGCGGCAACGCTACTGAGGACATGGCCCCTGGGGACTCCAGTGCGGCCATCAGGCGCTCCGGTCAGCAGTGTTCCTGGCAGTAGGGGGACGCAAACAGCACCTCGCGCCGTGACCAGGAGATATGAGGGTTGTGGCGCAAGAGCCATGGCATGCCCAACACCACTGGGAAGTGGGGAACTGTGGACACCAGGAAGCGGATCCGCTCGACATGACCCTGGATCTCCAACTCCACCAGGGCGGTCTGGTGGGTGACTGGTCCTGAGCGCAGCAGCCATCCATCAATCGTCTCCACTGGCCGGGCCTCGGGCAGTGGCTCAGCGGGATGCAGAGGTCCCGAGCAAACTGGGCGTCGAGGAAATTGTTGGACGCTCCGGAATCTATCATGGCCCCTACCGGAACGGCCACGGAATCGCCGAAAGTCACCGTCGCGGCCACTAGCAGGGGATCTCGCTTGGGCTCCGATGAGCTTCCAGGGCCTTGGTTGTCAAGCTCCCCCAGGCCCCGCAGGCCCTCTAAACCTGGGGTAGGGCGTTTCCCGACCTCCCTGCCGGAACTGATTTGGCAGGACACACCCGGGTGAAATGCCCTCCGAGCCCACAATACAAACAGAGCCCAGCGCGCCGGCGACGCTCCCTTTCCTCCGGGGACAGTCGTGGACGAGCCGCGCCCAGTTGCATAGGCTATCCCAAATCTGACTGACTACTGGATGCGCCGGCCCCGGGTCGGGCAGGTGGCAGTTCCCGGGACACAGCAGACCCGGGTCGGGCCCCGACCGTAGGCCGCGTGCCTGGCACCGCCGTCCGGCGGGCCTGTCTATGCACCTCCAGCCGCCCGTCGATCCGTAGGGCCTGTTGTATCAGCCGCTCCAGGGTAGGGGGCGGTGAGCTGCGCGCCAGTTCATCCAGGATCTCAGCTGCCAGACCGGCCCGGAACTGGTCTTGGAGGGCGGCATCATTATAGTCCAAGTCTTGGGCCAACAAGCGAAAGGCAGTGGTGTATTCCCTCACCGATCCCCTTCCTTGCTGCAGCTGGCGGCTAGCGGTCTCGGTCCGCATGGGATCGCCCCAGACCTCCCGGAAGGCCTGCAGGAAGGCCGCTATACTATCAAGGACACCGCTGTTCTGACGCAGCAAGGGCGTGGCCCACCGGGCGGGGGAACCGGACAGCAGGCTTATGATGAACGCCACCTGGGCCCGCTCGTTCGGGAAGTCCTGGCCACGTACCTGGATGTACAGGCAGCAGTTCGCAATGAAGGTCTCGAGATCTGTCGGGTCCCCGGAGAAGCGCTGTGGGACAGCAATCGGAATTTTCGCCGTGGGAGGCCGGACCGCTTGCAGCTGCCCCACCTGGAACTGCAGGTTCTGCAGGGCCTGGGTCAATTGGTCCACCTGGGTTCGCAGGTTTTGGTTCTCCTGCACTTGGGCAGCCACCTGGACCCTCAAGGCCGCATTCTCTCCCTCCATCCTGCCCGGCAGGGGACGGGGCAACAATCTGTCGGTGGCAGCGTGGGGCCGGGCAGGCTAGGGTGGTCTCAGGCCGGCGCTAGCCTCGGAATTCCAGCCAGCAGTGCAGCAAACAAAAGCAGACCTTGCAGCAGGCAAACGAAGTAACAAAAGGAAGGGGTTTCCTCACCCTGGCAACGAAGGGGCAGCTGGCTGGCAGTTCCTCCGGACGGAGCTTCGGCAGGCACAGGTCCCGGGACAGACCGACGGCGCAGGAATCCTGACGGTTGTTGCCCCGTGCTGGACTTGTCCTCCTTCCGGCCTTAAATGGGCCCCTGGATCGGCGCCGACCAATCCTGCAGCCCTCACGCAGCTGCAGGTCCTCTGCCTGCCTCACAGCTGCGCGTGATCAGCCAGCTGTGAGCTCTCCGCCCGACGCTCCAGTAGCTGACGGGAGCGTCGGGCGGCCTCCTTGGCCTGCCGTCGCTGTCGCCACGTGGGAGGGGGCCCGATGGCCTCCTCCCTGGCGGTAAGGCCCTCGGCGGCATCCGGGCGTTCCCCCTCGGCGACGGAAGGTCCTGCAGCCCCTTCCGTGGCGGCGAGATCCGCTGCGGTGCCCGGGCTGCCGTCCTCCGCGGCGGGCGGCTCCGCGACCTCCTCCTCGGTGGCGGGACTCGTGCTGACGTCCGGGCGGCCGTCTGCCGCAGCAGTAGGTTCCGCGACCTCCCCCCCGGTGGTGGGACCTGCGGGGACGGCCGGGCGACCGTCCCCGGCGGTGGGTTGTTCCGCGGCCTCCTCCACGGCGGCGGAGCCCCCGTCGGCGGCCAGCTGGCCGTTCTCGGCGCGGGAGGCCTCTGGCGACTCGCGAGGAGGCCGGTGTGCCCTCGGCCTCGGGCGCCATCTCCGCGGCGGCCTCCGAGGCTCCGACGGGGCCGGCGACCCCGACACCGCCAGCCTATGCAGCAAAAGACTATATTAGGATTAAAAAAGGATCCTGAACTCAGGTATTCGTTTTGCGTACCAAAACTGAACTGAGCTAAACTTATAGTCCTTACGTGCAAAAAATCCATGCAAGCTTCCTTCATGTTAGTAGTACAACTTAGGGCAGAATAAAGTCCTTTTACAGTTGCTACTGTTAAAAATCCAGAGTCAGAAATCCTAGTCAGTCTGTAAATTACTAAAATTAAACATAAATCAACCAATAGATTTACTTATTTACCTATTTAATTGCATTTATGTGCTGCCATTCTCTTCTGTTTTCAGCCCATTCCTTGACTGGACTGGGATATAGCGATGGTACTGCTTTTAAGCCAATTGTCACTCATCTTATATTTGTGCATTTCATTTTTCCTATCTGGATGTACTATCTTATAGTTATCCCTGTAGAAATTCATTTTGGTCCAGCTCTCCAATCTGTCAAAGTAATTTTGAATTCTGATTGTGTTATCTGCGGTATTTCTACCACTGATTTGATGTCGTCTGCATGCCTTCTATTCCATTGCTTAAGTCACTTATGAAGGTGTTAAACTAGATCAGTCTTGAGGACAGAACCCTGTGGCACCCCAGTAGTTACTTCTCTCCAGGATGAACAGCAACTCCATCAGTAAGGACTCTCTGGGTTTGGTCTGTAAACCAGTTATAGATCCACTTAGATATAGCACTGCATTGCTTACAGTTTCCCAACTTGTTTGTAAGAATATGATGGGGGACCTTGGCAAAACCTTACTGAAATCGAGATATACTACATCTACAGCTCTCCCCTGATCTACCACGCCTATAAAAAAAATAGATAAGATTAGTTTGGCATGACTTATTTTTCAGAAATCCACTCTGGCTTTTAGTAATCACAACATTCCTTTCTAAGCATTTAATGATTTATTCTAAACCCTTTCCTGGTCCTGATGCCAAGCTGACTGGTTGGTAGTTGCTCATGTTCCCTTTTTTGCCCTTTTTTTGAAGAAGGGGAAAACATTTGCCCTCCTCCATTTATCAGAACATGATTTGTGTATGCATTATACTCTGACATTGTTGGGCCATTTAAAATTCTTCTTTTAAAAAAGCCCTGACCTTACTCACTTTGGAAACCAAAGAATGTCGATATTGTGGGCTTTAATATCTATTTATGCAATGTTATGCTTTCTCTAAAAAATGTCCCTAAGCGACTTGTCCAAGATCACACAAGAAGTCTTTGGCAGAGGACTGAAATAAAATTGATATTCTTTACAATTTAATCACTGTCTTTTCTTCTTAGCTTTTCACATCCCATTTACAGCCATTGCAATGATACATTCCGTTTGGCTTCTATCTCTGTCCTGAATATTTGGCTTCTTCAAAAGTCTGTGTTTGCTGTGAAAAGAAGAAGAAAAAAGTCTGTGGAAAGCAAAAAAGGAAAACAGAGGCAGATAGGAGAGAAGGTTCTTGGAAGAGACATGACAAGTAGAAATATTGTTGATTCTTTCCAAATATCTTGCTGAAAGGCAGAAAAACAACAGGTCCAGGGCTGTGTTACTGCAGAGTAAGGAAGCTGTTAGCTTTGACATATTCAGTTTCATAGGAAGGCACAGTCTCTTTCAGATTAATCTGTCTCAGGCTCACAGACATCTTGTGCTGCTTACAGCACACCATTAATTTTTCTAAAAATGCATGTTATTTTACACAGAGGTGGAAAGTAATGAGAAACAAGCAATATAGTTAGCTTTGTGAGGTAGAAATGGTGTAAGTCCAGGTTCACTGAGACTGGGCAAAAGCTTCAGGATTCGGTGGAAATTGTATGTTTCAGTATAATTTTTTTTCCAATATCCAAATGATGTACCTCCTTGCCTGGCCTATTTCATCAATTTTCATGATGAAGTGTGACTTTTAAAAACCAAGGAAGGAAGTTAGCTGTTTCCCTTCTCCAGGCACTTTCTGTTACTGGTGGAAGCAAATTACTGGTGTAATTTAGGCATGACTGGAGGTGGATGCAAGAAGAGCCACGCCACTCAGGAACAGGGAAGTAATTCTTTGCTAATTTTCCTCTCAAAGAAGCAATGAGCGATTGTAGTAAATTTCTTCTCACTGCAAGAAAGTTTTGAAAAACTGCACAATTTCCAAGGACTATTAGCACAGAACTTATTCTGTGCAAAATTCACATTTTTGTGTGTGCAGAAGACAACATTTTCTGCACAGAAAACAATATTTCTGCACGATATTCTGTGCAGAAATATTATTTTGTGGTACTAAAAAAAATGTTTTTTAGTGTTCTCTATGCAAAACAGCCAGATGTGAATTTTGGGTATAATAAGATTCTCATCAGTCCAGGATTCTTATCCTCAAGATTTCTCAATGCCTGAGGAAAACATGCTTTTGATGACATTTTGAATATTTTCAAAAAGTCATTTCATCCCTACTCAGGGACAGAATAACACAACCTTTACTGGGACTATTGGCCATATGGAGGAGCCCAAAGAGTAATGTAGCAAGTCAGAATAGTGTTATGTTATTGGCATAATGGTTTATAATTTTGAGAAGTTTTAAGGACACATTAGGAGGAATTTTGATAGGAAGTTTTCAAATTTTATGCTATTTTCTTACCAATCCTAAGGTTTTGCCAGAACAAGAAACGAACAGAGAGTAATTGAAAAGTAACAAGCAGTACAACATATAACACAATGAACCAAGCTTTTTCATCATTACAGACACCTCCTGATGGAATAAATATGTCAGGAAGTTACAGTATTTGCCCCTCCTCCTCCTCCTCCTTCTAGTATATTTGAACTATATTTCTCTTGTCCTGGCCTATTTTTGGGAAAATTCCTGGTGCCAGCTGCAGTGTTTTATTCCCATCCTCAGATAGGTTTCTTTTTAATCCTGAAACATACTGGAACAAAAATATATCTTTCCCTTCTCATCCCTTGTCATCCCTTTTCTCCTTTTGCATTATTTTAAAGAGTTATAGTACTATAATGCAACAGCATCTCATTAAAGTTGTACTTCTGTGCAATAACCCTATATCTCGAAGAATTTAAAAAGAAATTGGAGAGGAGAAAATTTTCCCTTCAAACCATAGCACCTCCTCAGCAAACCATGCCTTGCTTTTTTCTTTTTAAAATTGGAAGATAATAATGGAGATCCAACAAAAACTCGTGCAGATCTAACAGAATGCCACCAACAGCTCCTGTAAAGAATGGCATGATTAGATGTGGAGGCAACAGCTACTACAAAAGCCTGGCAATATCCAATGAGTTATATTGTGAGAACCCCTGCTCCTTCAGACCTATCTAGAAGAGCCCTGTATTAAGCAACAGGAATGGGCTATTTTTGAAATTAGTAGTAAAACAAATACTTTTGAAAATAAAATTTCCAAGATCTTATTTTAGACAAGGTCTTAACAGAGGCATGCCTAAATGAACGAATAAATAAAGGTGTGGGCACATAGTTTTGCTGTTAAGAAAGCAAAGCAAAATGCCAAATGCCTAGGATAAATTTTGTGGCCTCTACAAGGAATCTTTCAAAATGCTCCTGTTACTGCATGGGTATTAATTCACAGACTCTCATGAAAGGGTGGGAATTGTACAGATCTACAGATGTTGTTGGATTGTAACTTGCAGTGATCCTATCCCTTGTAGTCAACAGTGTGGAATGCTGGGAGTTACAGTTCTACATTTGAAGCATGACAAAATTCCCATCCTTGCTCTGGGTCCAAAATATAACACAAAGTAAAGTCAAATAACACCCCTTGAATTGGATCCAGATTTAGTCTTACTGAGAGTAAATCCACTGAAATTAATGTCTAAATCCAATTGTTAATCCTAACTGGAGTAAATCCATTGCACCAATGGAGCTTACAGAAATGTTTCCTTATCAGGTTCTCATTTATTTAAAGGTTCTTCTGTAGGAGAAAAGACTTAAGTTAGCATCGACATATGTGTGCATTTTACATTTGTGAACTAGATGAATACTGAATCATGGAAGTCTGTACTATATATTAGCTACTATCTGAGCTTAGTAGCATTACGTTTTAGGATAACAACTTCCAGAATCTCCTACAGTGGCTAGTGTCAATGCTGACTGGAGAATTCTGGGAACTGTAGTCTAAATAAGTAATTTTCCTGAGCTTTGCACTTGATTTCTTTCTAGTTCACATGAAAGGATGCTGAGTGCTTGCAGAACTCTTTTTAAATCCCATCTCACAGTTTTTCCAAGGACAGAAGAAAAGAATCTTTGTTTTGAAGGAAGAATAGTACTTTCGAACCATTTCTGCCACTTTCAAACTACTCATGAAATATTATACCTGCCTACTTGAGAGTGCCCTAAAAGATCTCCTATGAGGAGGGGGCACAGGCCAAAATCCAGGAATGTTTTAACTGGATGCAATAAAGGAGGTCTTCTTCAGCTGTTCCACCCTTTTTAAGAGTTTAACAAGAAGAGAGGATTTTTGGATCTGCATGTCATAAAGGCAACAGAGTAAAAGAATGGGTATTTGCCAAGGCACTGGTACCCTTAATGCCATGATTGCTCATATATGGATGTTAGCAGTTCAGTTTCTCATGGTCCCAGTTGCCCAACGGTCAGTAGTGGTTCAATCATTTCTCAAGCATTTGATGTAGGAGGCTTTAGTTACTGATTGGCTCTCTTTCACTGCGTGGTACAGATACGCTGGATGTGCAGTTTAGGTCTGTGGGAAGGTATAGAAGTATGCTTGTACCTGAAGCAGGAGCAAAGGGTGCCATCTCTTTCTTCTTTCCCGTGGCAAAGTTCATATTATGCAAGACTGGATGAGTTATTTTGGCACCTAAGATCAAAATCACCACGACTACCCACCTCTCTCCCTGGCAGTAAAAACACCATAATAATACTGGTATTTGTTGTTGTTGTGTGCCTTCAAGTCATTTCAGACTTATGGTGGCCCTAAGGCAAACCTGTCACAGGATTTTCAGGGGGCTGAGAGTCACCCCATGGTTTCCATGATTGGAGGGGGGAAGCAAACCTTGGTCTCCAGGGTTGTATCCAGTGCTCAAACCACTATACAACATTGGCTCTTGGGAAAAAAGGTACAAACAAGTTATTCTTCCTTACTGATCAGAAAACTTATCAACAAGGACTAGGAGTGTGTCATGTAGAAAGGGTGGGAGGTGACTGTGTCATATTTCTGTGTCTCAGACTGTGTGCCATTGCTTTGGAGGCTGAACATCTTTAGCAACTGCAATACGCAAAAAGCAACAACAACATGAAATTTTGGATTTCTATAAGAGCAAGAGAAACAGGTCAGTGGTGTCTGTTTGCCTTCATGTCAATGGGTCAGTTAGTCTGCTCAAGGCTTAGGCTAATCTTTAAGGAACTTATTCAAGGTGATGAATCTAACCCCCAAACAGGTTCAGCACCTTGGATAGTTCTTTTAAGGCTGGAACACAATCTGGAGTGGATTTACTTTTTTACTGCTGTGTAAATTTTGTTGTGAGTTTAACCCTATAGCCTCCAAACCTGAAATGTCACCTCCTTGCCAGTGGGGCCAAAGACAATGTTTTTGTCCAGGGCCAGCCTAAAATATTTTCTACCTGAAGCTCAGCAGCAAATGGCTCATCTGATTCACCCAAGTCACACTGCATATTACTCAAAGCAAGCCAGGTTATAGGGAACTCTCCCCTACTCTAGCAATTAATATACAATAATAACAAATGAAATAAATAGCAATTTGCTGTCCTTCCATGACACCCCAAATCTGCTGCCTGAGATGGCTGCCTTACTCTACGTTATGGAAGGGTCAGCCCCACTATTGCCTCTAGGTGCGGCTCCAGATTTCACAATGCAAACTTCTGCTTGTGTTGCATTTGTTGAAACTGATCTATAGGATTGGATTTACTCTCGTGGGTATGAAGCCAGTTAACATGCTTTTCTGAACTAATCCCAAATCCTTGTCATGCCCCTTAAAATCTTTTGGAAGAGAATCATAAAAAAATTGAGTGGGACATTTTGGATGCCATTCAAGTTTTTGTAGAATACTGTTTTGTGTTCTCAACTGCCCACTCAGCAGGAAGTTTCAGCAGGTTGCCCTTTACATTGCTAATTTCCATGTAAAAAAAGAGAGGAGTGGAGACTTGTGATTATTCCCTTTATTTCAAGTATACGCACAGGGAGTGCTTTGCAAAGCACGCATGAGAGAAATATCACTAGCCAAACAAGAATAACAGCAGTAATAATTGGAAGGGTGTTAACAGGAAAACCTAAAACTGCCCAGGACTGAGGACTGTGCATTCACAGTGGCCACAGTACTATTAACTGGTGAAGATAGGCATGTTAGGAAAAAGTAGTGGATTGCTCTAGCAGAATGATCAAATCGGCAAGGCAGCTGCTGAACAACAACAAGTCCCATGGCCCACCCACACAATCACAGAATCTAGCTGGAAAAATAAATTACCCTCAATTTTTTTTTATAAAACATACAAAGGCATGTTTACCTTCAAATTACTTGTACATGGTGTAATACAGCAGGTAGAACATGGCATCCAGTCCAGTGGAGCTTTAGCTTATAGGAGATCTATGTGCACATTGCAGGTGTAGGGGGTGGCCAATTGTGCGTTATCATTCTTGCTAAGGTTTTGCTTTCTAAATCTCCCTCTCTCTGACCTTCTTTTTCTTGCTTTTGCTGGGCAGTGTATGAATGCTTGGGAAAACAAAGCTTCTGGGAAATAAGGAGGGCAGGGAAGTAAAACAGCACTAGCACTGGGAATGAGTGCTAGGACTGTTGCTGCCACATTTTAGTCTTCCTCTCTTCTATCTGGTTTTCTTTCCCCCTTGTGACCAAGACATAGAAAGAATAGAAGGCCTTCACTGCTCTCATCCTACCCCCTTCTGATGTGCAACCAAAATATTATGAACATATCAGAACCATTCCCCCTCCTGATCAAAAATACTTCTGCTATCTTTACATAACACAACACTACACAAGTTTCTCATTTTAGACTGTGTCTATTCATTCTGTTATAAACATTCACTAAGGAGAAAACTATTTTCTGAACATATGGCTGTTGTCTCTGTTTTGGATGGAAAAACGTCTGGCATTTTGCTGACATCATTGCATTGTGAGTCATTAGGAAGCTCTGTCTAAACAGTGAGGTATTTTGATCAATTAGAAATAACTGAGATATTTTCAGTACAGCCCATTAAGAAGGTATGGCTATTTATTATTTTTATAATACATATTCCTTGGGGTCTTGGCACAATTGTTTGGGCTTAGTATATGGCATACTGGATTCAGAAGTTAGAGATAATGTACTCCCATCCACTTTCTGCTCTGCTCAAGTGACTTTCAATTCCTGGGGGTTACATTTTAGTGGTGGATGCCAGGCTGTGACACAGCTTCCCAAAGAAACAGGGAAACACACAGTCAACCCTGTCATTAGGCAAAGTCAGGCAATTACAAATGCTGGAAAGGGGCATCAATGTGTTGGACTGAGATCTGCGTGCGAAACAGCTTACACTGTACTCCCTAACCAATCTGGCTCCCTTCAGGCACATTTGAGAATCTTGTCCCATCACTAATGTCAAAGACAGATTCAATTGTCAGTCTGGTCAGCTTTTATACATGGAATGTGAAAGGGCACCGTCTTGATCTTCACCTCAGACAGCAAACTATCTTAGGCCAATCCTATTTCATTTAAAAGGAATCCACAAACAACACCCTGAATTGGCCACCAAGCTATCTTGTTGCTGTGTGTGCGTGTGCGCTATGTCCACTCATTGCTGACAGCCATGTACTCAACATTTTCTTCTGTACTTGCTCCTTGGCATACACATGCTGAAGACTTGGATTGAGGCCTCATTGTACTGTTATGGGCTCTGGCTTTTGTGCATGCTATTTTTGCTTGAATATTTTTGTCCATTCCTAATATTATTTTGTTGTTGTGGTCTTGGCTTTGGAGAAAATCTTTTCCTGCATTACGATGAAATTAAGCTCTTAGAACCAGTTAACCATTGTATTACCCTAATTGTTCTTTTGGAAGGAAGTTGAGTACGTTTTGTGCTGTACTTGGTCAAAGTGCCAGCAGCAAGGATAATGATAATCCATAATTAATTTTTTTTTAAAAACTCTCACAGAATAAACAAAGATTAAAATATATGAACGACCTCCAGCATCAATGCTAGCAGTGTGTTTCACAATGGCAACTTGTGTGGGGAAAGAAAAATTCTTAAAAGTCTCGCTCTCTGAAAAATCCCCAAATGTAGGATACATTCTTTTTATGCTAATTAAGCATGACTTCACTCTCTGCACAATCAAGACTATTCAAAGTTTCACAAAGACCCGTCAAAGGAGATGATGAGCAAAAAGCAATGTTGGTATTTACTTTAAGAACATCCTGGCTTGGTCTTCCACCCAACAATTTTATTTGATCCTTTGCATTGGCAGAAATGTTCTGTCATCATTTAAACCATTTCGGTGATTACACTAGACACAGTTTTATGTTGTTTATTGCTAAACTGAAAAACAACTAAGATATGCAATGAAAAGTTTCAGCTTGGAATAATAAAAATAAAAAGTAAAGAGAGACTTCACTAAGGGTTACAGCTTCAGGTTTGAAGAAGTTAGAGAGTCAAAATGAAAGGGGTTTAGCTTGATTTATCACCCCGAGGAATCACCTACCAAGTCACTTCTTTTAGGCTGAGCTATCCTGGCCTCCAAAGAACAGTGGTTCAGTTGTCAGTACTACTATATTCATAAAGAACAATACCCTGTTAATCAAAGTGTAATGGATTCTCCAAACCAGCCACCCTTTGGGATGTATGTCACAAGTCAACCTGAGGTATGAGCTATCATTATTTCAGTGAGCAGTACAACCAGAGCTAAGAATTACTACAACTTCCAAAATCCTCCAGCCAGCATGGTAATGGTGGTGCATGGTGATATACTTAAGTCTTTATGTCTCAAGTCAAGTCTGAAGTCTCTACCTTCAAGTCTCAAGTTGACTTTTATGTCCTTGCAAGATACTTTCAAGTCAAGTCTCAGTCTGGGATCCAAATTTATACCCCAACCTATATTTCAGAAATTCTGGACACAGCTGAATAAAGTAATTTTCACAATTTAAGTAGAATCAGCCCTTCACATTTCCAATTTTGCCATCTGCAGCTTCAGAAGTAGGGAATAGGTTCCTTCTTCACTTCCCATTTGTGAACTTGGATGCTTTTTTTATGGAAGTGGGGAATAGGATCTTTCTTACTCTCCATTACTGAAGCTCCAAAAGCTTTAGAAGGAAGGATCCTTCCTCCTCAAGTCCCTTGCTTAACACATTTGCTGTTCCCCTCTGAGAAACACACCCTATGCTTTGGGGACAAGTCTTGCTTTCTACTGTTAGGAAAATTTTAGAAGACTCCTCTAATACGCAACAGGACAGACTGCTGAGCAGACCTCAACCCTGCATTAAGCCTGTGGCCTAACACACTTGCTGTTCCCCTCTGAGAAATACACCCACAATTTGGGATTGAGACAGATTATCACATGACCAGTAGGCAAAAAGAGATGGAAGCACTGTTCAATGTTGTAAAGTTTCTGTATGAATGTCTTGTGTTACTGAACCAAGGGCAGCAAGTTGTTCACTAAAAATATACAAGTCACAAGTCGTGTTGAGTCGAGCGAGTGCATCGTTTATTGCTGAGTCAAGTCCAAGTTGAATCACTGAAGTGGCTTAAGTCTGACTTGAGTCCAAGCCAATTAACTCAAGTCTATATCACTGGTAATAGGCTATGCTGGGTGGGAGATTCTGGGAGTTCTGTTATGAAAACATAACTTTTCCAAATTCTGTATACTATACAGATGCAGATGTCTATGCCCTGGGCAGAACTTATAAAAGTTACCTTTTCAGCCATAGCTCCCAGAACCTTCCATTAGCCAATGGAGGGTTCTGGGAGCTATGGCTGACTAGAGATTCTGGAAGATGTAGTACAAAGAACACTTTGGTCAGGCAGGTGCTCCCGGGATACAATCCAAGAATGATGATGCCACCATTGCTTTGTCCTATATCTGACAGTTACATTTCTATTGTTTCTGAACACTGAGCTTTCATAACTAATAACCATTTCACAGATGAAAACCAGGAATCCAAGCAATATCAGAGTGTAAGCTGAGGTGGCAGAAGTTATTTATGAGGAAGGATGCACAAATTAAGAGAGACTGCAGTACTTTGCTTTCACCTGAGCCTACTGGAAAGATCAAGATTCCTTTTCCTCCTCTCCTCCTTTTTCAATTTGAACTCAATTTGAATTACTAAATACAAACAGTGGGGGCATAATCATGAGGCAGTGCATTCCTCCTATGTCCACTAAAGCATATGTGTGGCCTCTAGGCATTAGGTAGTTATCCATCTCTGCTTTAGTTGAAACTAAGGGAATTTAAAATAGTCATTAACTCAATGGTCACATTGATTTTAATGGGACTGAGTGTGAAAAACTTGAGGGCTGGGTCCAAATTCTTCTATGTTAAATAGTTCCTCTTTAACTTGTTCCAAATACACAACCAATAAGGGTCAACAGCATCATTTGACCACTTGTCCTTGCTAGGATTTCACAGCTCACACTAAGAGGCTGAAGCTCTGGTCTCTTGATCCAGGATAGCAGATTGTCAGCAATGACCTTGATATCCCTGGATGGTGTAAACAAGCCCACAGTGGAGTTTGGCAAGACATCTGAGAAGAAAGGTAGGACATGGAAAAACATGTTATTTCTGTGAAGTCTTTTATATCCCTTGACTCAGGCAGGCGATTGTGCTATTTAGCTCTGTCTGAAACCAAAAAGCCTCACACTCCCAAGAAAGAATGCTAAAGAGCGTTTTGGATTCCTGGAATAAAAAGAGGCATAGTACTGAAGCTGTTGAGATCTGTCATTTCTCTATGATCGCTGGCTATGATGGTTTTAGTCCCTGCAGGACTGAGCCTGCAATTCTAAAACAGTTTGATGGTCTAACAAGCTGCAAATTTATAGAGAGAAACTGGATGTTATCTTTGTCTACTTAAGAGAAAGTCCAGGTGGATGTCACCTCATTTGGCAAAGCTCAGGTTGCTTCATAGAGGGAAAAGACTGATGTCTTAACCTCAGCAAAGATAGATTCCACTGAGAGCAAATGTATACAATCTCATGTCTTATGATGTGACGTTTCGCAACTGCAAAGGAGAAAGTGGATCTTGCTTCATTTCCAAATGTGTCACAAAGTCATTCAAGGAAGCAGGGTGATAACAAAGAAACTCAGACTTGGACATGAATGGCCTTGGCAGAAGAGGTGGGGTTTTTTTTGGTTGCTTATTAAAAGATTTATTGGAACTGGCAATTAAAAAAGTAGGTTTGTTATGGTGATAATACATTATGTTGCTAGGCTGGGCTTGCATGTTCTCTAAGTTTTTTTAAAAAAAATTATAAGGAGCATGCTTAAATCTGAACATGAAAACAGTGCACAGTCCCAGGAACAGCTATTAGCATCTCTGCTTCAACGATTTCAGGTAGCAGGACTGTGAAAGTCTTCCGTCTGAGTTTTTTGAGATCTGTGACCAATTAGAATAATCAAAACTGGGATGGATGGAGCAATAGTCAGACCATTTCCGCATGAGACTGTTATAGTGCTATTATTCCACTTTCAACATCCTGTGGAATCCTGGGGTTTGCAGTTTAGGGAGGGGCTGGCCAGAAATGGTCTCAGTGTAAGGCAGCTACCACATGAGGACTGAGATCCTACATTATCACAGCATAGTGTGACAGAGGCCATTTCCACACGGGGATATAGCCTGTGCTGGGACGACCTCACCAGGAGGTCGTCTACACCGCGGGGTGCACTAGGGCGGTTTGAAAAGGTGAGGTTCTACACCTCAAAGCACCCTCGTGTGGCCTCGGGGCTGGTGCTGCGTGTTTTATAAAGACCACCTTTCAAGTGGTCTTTTTAAAACAAGAGCGCGCTAGCCCGTCGCAGTGCCCTGTGAAGAACTGCAGGGGCGTGTAAGCACGTCCCTGCAGAGCTGCCCGGGGGTGGGCTTCCGGCTGGCGTGCTGTCCCGGTTGGCGGAGTGCCACTGGAAGCTGCTGACCGCCATTTTGGGCGCCGGCAGACGCCAGCGGCGTGTACAGCGGCGAACGCGCGCTGCTCCCCACGGGGACGGAGCCACCCAGATTAAGGTAAGCTCCGTCCCCGCGTGCGCCGCCCCGTTCCACTGCGTTTTGGGGGCCCCCATGTGGAAAGGGCCAGAGTTAAGCTATGCTAGTAGTATGCAATCCTATACTAAAACCATAGTACATCATATGAGAAATGGTGAGTGGTCATAATTGTCACCTCACTGCACAATCCACAGTGCACAGAGGTAGCAAGCAACACACATGGTCACATTACTCTATGAGCCCTTTCACACTAAACAAAGATAGTGCTGTGATTCCACTTTAACTGTCATGGCTACATCCTATGAAATCTATGGATTTGCAGTTTAGGGAAAGGCATTTAGAATTCTCAGCCAGAGCAATCCAGTGCTTCACCAAACTGCAGTCCTTAGGACTCCATAGGATGCAGCCATAGCACTTAAAGTGAATCATCATGCTGTAATTGTGCAGTGTGAAAAGGCCCCTGGTGCATTGTTGCACATCTGCAATGGTTCTGCATGCAGAACCCCCTCCTGCTACTGCCAGCTGGATACATCTGTTCCACATTGTCTAAAAAGGTCACTCTTCATACACACTGCGACTTTTGTCTGCAAATGTCACCAATAGAATACTGGCCAGTGTCACCAGTCCTGGGACAGATGGATTCAGTATAAGGCAAAATGTGTCCACATGCCTTAGTAAATTAGGTGAAGATTTATCACTGTATTCTGAATGTTTTTTCTAATCATTAGGAAGAATCCAATGTTAATTTCAGCTAGACTAGATCTACCAAACTAAGGGGACTTTTATAATTGCTCATTAACAAGTGTCATTTGTCTGCTTGGGCCTAATGTTAGATTTAGCTCATTGTGTTTTCTCCAAGGGATAGTTAAATATCTTTTGACAATTACAAGATGGTGTGAAGGGATAGTCTTCCCCACCTTTGTCCCAGTAGGCGTTGTTGTTTGATATCAAGTCAACTTTGATTTACAGCAAATCTATGAATGAGAGATTTGCAAGAGCCCAGTCATATCTGCCCAGTGCAACTCAGAGCAGCCATGGCTTCCTTGATTGAATCAATCCACCTGGAGTATAGTATTCCTCTGTTCCTACTTCTTCCATTTTGCCCAGCATTATTATCTTTTCCATGGATGTTTTTAAAGTATGACAGGCTCATCTTAATCATCTTCAGTCCAGTAGCTGGTAGTCAGTGCTATACTGACAAACTGGATTGAGACGAGAGCAGTAAAGTTAGGGATGGGGCTTGAGACCACATCCTGTGAAAAAACAAGTTGGGCATGTTTTCCCTGTAGAGAGGCAATTCAAAGCCATCTTCAAATATATAAAGGTCTGGTCCATAGGTTAAACAACCAGTTTATGTTCTATTAGAACTTGGAAAAAATATTAGGAGGGGCATTTTTAAAAATTAGACACTAGGAAGAATATTCTGGTAGTAAGAGTTTGTTGATAGCAGAATAGCTTCAGAACACAGTGGATCCTCTGTCATTAGAATTTAAGCAGAGGTGGATGTCCACTTAGCAGAGACAATATAGCTGATATCTGAATCTTCTTTTAGCTATATCTCATCTTTCATAGTGGTTCTGTCTAGCAGTCATGGCAATAACCACTAGAATTATCTGATTCTGCATCAAATACTACAGGAAACACCTTGTCTGGCCATGAATTCCATCCATTATAGATGGTCTATACAAGTATTTCATTTTGTCAGTACGGAATCAACTGCCCATTGGATACATTGGTCCTGTGTTCTAATGTTATGAGAAGGGGAGAAAAATGAGGAGGGAATTTTAAAAGAAATCAATGCATGTGCATGAAATCCAGCAGTTCCTATATAAATATGGTTGAGTAATCTGTTATTTATCATTATTTATTTATCCACTAAGGAATGGCATACTGGAACTCTTCTCTTTACCTTCAGCATGGAGGATGAAGTTAACTTATGAAAAATGGTATATATAATGTCCTAGTGAAAATTTGAGTGGCTGTGCATCTGTATTAACATGAGCTGTTGTGATGACATTCCTGGTGGATTATGACCTGCAAATATAATATTTCTTCTTTATTTTGATAAAGAGCCATTTTCTGTTTATGCAAAATGACAGGAATTAAAACTGATTACGTGTTAGGAACTATCTACAGTTATTCAGGATATGATGATGGTGTTAGCATCATTCTTCAGCCAATCCAGATAAGTTTAAGAAACTGGTTTAAGAGGCAAAATTTTTCTCATGTGCGTCAACATGCATATCAGCTTAACCACAGACTTTTGTAGACATTGCAAAACATTCCTCATATTTTGGCAGACAAATGGAGCACAACAGACAGCTCAAAGCATTTGTTCACAAGGTGGGCATTTTGATGGACTCTTAAGTGCACAGAATTTATGATGTTGTTTTTAGCAAGTGGATTTCATTTATTGTTTTATGAGGTAGAGAAAGTCTTGGAAAAGGAAGAATCAATATTTCTCAGACAATGTCATATTACCTATGTCTGTCTGTCTGTCTCCTCCCTCCCTCCCTGATTCCCTCCCTGTTTTTTACATTTCAGTTATTGAATGGTAAGAAGACAACTTCGTTATTATGGCTTCTCTCAGCGACAGCAGATCTAGCTGGAAACAGAAGGTCACACATACATACGTAGATACTAGGTGTGTGATTCAGATTTGGACAAACTTCAAACTGAATCAGTGTGATTAGGCAAATCCAGGATATAGCTAGACTGAAGCTTCTTGAAATTGCACTGAATCTGAGTCTGAACATTCCTGAAGATTGCTAGGAGCTTACATGTAGTGGGTCCAAATGTAATTTCATTTGTCCTTGAGCTCTACATCTAAGGAAAAACACTGGGATAATTAGAGTGGGAAAGAAGAGGAGAGAGTGTAGTCTTGTGATGGCCAGGATCTAATCTGAAATCACAGGGAATGGGTTTACCATAGATCTACAATCTTGAGTGCTTACAAAGCAGAGTAAGTAGGTGTTGAAATGCCACATTATGTATCTGATCCAGTCTTCCATGATCTCTCTCTGCTAGTTCTGTCAGTGTTATTTTAAAAGGTCTCTTTGTGTTGGAAAGGTGAAACATTGGATGCCTGTTTGGAAAATGCTGGATATTTAACTCCTTCTGCCTCTGCCACTGTATGATCCACATCCATCATCTTCTCATTTCCTGTTCTACTTTCTGTGACTTTTGTTTCAACTGAGCATAGTGAGATTGACTGTAATCGTTTAGTCTCTGTTCTTCTGAAATTTTACAGGTTTCTTGCCCAGTAACTTCTAGAGAGCCAGTGTGGTGTAGATGTTTGAGCATTGGACTGTCATCCTGGAAACCAGTGTTCAGTCATGGGATCCCATTGGGTGTTGATTTTATGGATAGTTTAATGGTTTTTTAAAACTTCTGTATTTGGTACATTTTAGCTATGTTTCTTTTAACCGTTTAAGGGTCTAAATACCATAAAGGCACAAGATCCTGTCTGATCTTGGAAACTAAGCAGTGCCAGCCCTGCTTAGTACTTGGATGGGAGGCCACCAATGAATACCAGGTGCTGTAGGCTGTATTTCAGAGGAAGGAACAGACAAAACCACCTCTGAGTATTCCTTCCTAAGAAAACTTGGTGAAATTCATGGGGTTGCCATAAGTCCACAGGTGATTTGAAAACACACACACACAAGCTTCCTTGAATCTCAGACTGGGAAAAAGGTGGTATATAAATAAGCAATAACAACAACAAGACTGATGTGCCTGCAGTATGCAGGTGCTAACTACTGCTGCATAGCTTTGTGGGCCTTCCTCTCCTTTCTTATGGTTCTTTTATCTTCAAAAAGACTTCAGCTAGGAGGCCGTTCAACAGAACATACCTTCAAACAAAGGACCTTCTTTTGGCCGCCTGTTCAATAAAGGACTGCTGTCTGTAAAGTTGGACACGTGGTGACCAACTATGGCATTGGACATCCATCAAAAGTAGTCTATACAGTGATAGTAAAAAGTACTTGTCATTTTTGTGGGGTACAAAATGCTAACATGTATAAAACCTTTGGTTTAACAAGTGTTAAACAGGTTGTTTTATTAGACTTCTTTCCTTTTAAAAATTTAAATTGTTCAGGGGATTTTTCTCCCTTTGTGAAGTGTTGCATTTTAAAAAAAAATCACACTGACTTTCTTTACAAGCGTTCACACTCTTGCTTTCTGCTATTTTTGCCTAATTAGCATTTTATCTCGATTATTTCAAAGGCTTTTCGTTATCTCAAGGCATGCTTTCCCTGAGCAGCAAGATTCTTTTCACTATTAAAGAAAAGTTATTTTTAATATACTAGGCGGAGGTGGCTGTCTATGTGAAAATAAAAACCCCTTTTTATGGGAGAACTCCATTACAACACAAGGAGGTCTATTTTAAAAATCCTCATATAGTCTACCTCCCTTCTATGGTACTGTAATATTATTTGGCATTCTCTTTTTCTTCAGGGCTTTGTCATACTATTTATTTTAATGGTAGTTATTAATTATATTGTTTTAAAATAATAATAATAATAATAATAATAATAATAATAATAATAATGATGTTCTTCACAAAGCACACTTAGTGATGTATGTGTGAATCAGTGAAGGAGAGAAATATTAAATTGGATGTCCCCTAACCAAGCAGCATAACATTTACCTCAGGCAAATATTAAAAGCGTTGGTATTATTTCAGGAGCTAATATGAGCTTTGTCAGGGAGCCAGTGCTTAAGAAGCACATTTTCTCCTGCTTTTGAACCAGTTTTATAATTATATTTTTTCAAATCGTATCTTGCTTTGTTTATTCAGGTAATGATTTTAATAGAAAATGCCACTGAGGTTTCCCATTTGAATCCTGCCTAGAGATGGGAGGAATCCAGAATTTTCCGGATCCGAATCCTGGAAGATTCTGGGAATCCATGAATCTCACAAATCTCGAATCTTTCGAATCCTTTTTTAAAAAAGGGTTTAAAAAGCAAAGGAAAGAAGGATAATCTTGGGCAAGACACACTCTCTCAGCCTTAGCAAAAGCCAAGGCAAAGGCAAACCTCCCTCTGAAAAAATCTGGCCAGGACAATTGTCATAGTTCTGCCGCAGGATCTCCCCAGACTGAAAATGACACGAAGGCCCTTTCTATACAGGCAGGAAAATGT
Organism: Iguana delicatissima; assembly: GCA_948472985.1. NCBI lineage: Eukaryota > Metazoa > Chordata > Lepidosauria > Squamata > Iguanidae > Iguana > Iguana delicatissima. The sequence goes on along the minus strand of CAOKZL010000166.1, from coordinate 633,643 downwards.
GGATTAATCACACATTTTCCTGCCTGTGTAAACAGGGCCATATACTACAGTACAAAATAATCCAGGTCAAAACTTGATTTTCTTTGCAAGCTCCTTGCATCCTGGGGTTTGTAGTTTGATGATGCACCAACACACTTTGGCGAGAAGGTTGTGGCACCTTGTAAAACTCCAGAATTGTGTATGAAAGAGGTTTGCAAGGGAGCTATGTAAAGGAATCTTTCAGCTGTCCTTGAAATCTCAAGCCTCTACCTTCCAGTCAAGTACTGAACTTAAATATTAAATGTTCTTTTTAAGGATATTAGAACACAATCCCAGATGTAATTTCTGAAATTGTTAGCAAAGACCATTATTACTCCAAGGGAAAAACTCACTTACTTGCCATCTCCCCTTGTGTGTCTGGTCTTCCAGGTTTTCAGGTGTTCTGGTCTCCAACGAACTATTTGGGTGGTCGATTCGAAAGATTTGGTTTGCCTCTTCTGGTGCAAGGATTCGGATTTGCGATTGTTGAATCCTTGCTGAGGATTCAAGGATTTGAGGATTCAGTTGGCCCATCTCTACTTTCCACCAAATGGTACTCAAGATGGCTAACAAGAATGGCTGATATCGTACTTCACAGACATAGGCCATTTCCGCAGTAGATTGTTATAGTGAGGCCCCTCCCTAAGCTGCCAACCTCAGGATTCCATAGGATGTTGAAAGTGGAATAACAGCACTGTAACAGTCTAGTGCGGAAATGGCCATAGTGAGGAATGCATAACAATGTATTGTCTCCTGACCTGATTCCCCAAGCCCACCTTCACAGCTTGCAGTCACACTGCACAATGGAAGTCTGTTCTGCTAATGATTAAGATATAGCAAGATGACATTTCCAGCCCCCTCCTGTCAGGATCTCGGTACAAGGAGGAATTTTGAGAGAGATCCTGCTTCTGATTATTGCACCACAGGTTGCTGGTGGGAGGTGGCTGAAAAACATGCCCAATTGCCTGCAGAACAGACCTCCATCATTTTGTGTGGGAGCTTGCTGTTAAGGCTGCTTTGGGGGGCATTTGAAATTATGGGAATATACCATGATTGTAAACATGAATAGTGAACAGCTGTTGTTCTTTTGTGCCTTCAAGTTGTTTCCAACTTATGGCAACCTAAGCTGATCCTATCATGGGGGCTGAGAGTGTTTGATGTACCCAGTTACTAATATGTAAATCTAGCTTGCAGATTCATTATCACTCAACAGGATACCAGCCAATAATAATACCAGTACAATACAATACAAACATATCTAACTGAACACTAAAATAGAGTTAATTTTTTAAAAAAATCCCATAAAAACAAAATACCAGTACTGGAGTACTCTTCTCCAACACCATACTTCAAATTCTTTTATTTTCTTCCTGTCAGCTTTGTTTACTATCCAGCTTTCACACCCATACATAGAAGTCAGAAATACTATGGCCTGGATCATTCTGACTTTGGTATCTACTGATATATTTTTCATTTGACGATCTTGTCTAGTTCCTTTAAAGCTTCCCTTCTAAGCATTTGTCTTCTTCTGATTTCTTGACTGTAGTCTCCATTTTAATTAATAACTGAGCCTAGGTATACAAAATCTTTAGATATTTTTTTTTATTTTTATAAATTGAGGGAGTTTATACACAATACAAGTGCTTAACCTTATTTCCATATTATACAACAATCTTACATTAATTCTCTATTAATTCCTTTCATGCTTTGTTATCAAATGTACATAAAAATCTTTAGATATTTTGATGTCTTTATTACCCACTTTAAAGTTATGTAAATCATCTATGATTATTATTTTTGTTTTCCTAATGTTTAGCTGTAACCATGCTTTTGCACTTTCTTCCTTAACATTCATTAATAGCTGTTTCAAGTCCTTGCTATTTTCTGCAAGTAATATAGTGTCATCTGCACATCTTAAACTGTTGATGTTACTTCCCCCAATTTTCACGCCTCCTTCTCCTGATTCTAAGCCTGCTTTCCATATGAAAACATTTAGAATATTGCTTTCCAACATAATTATTGAAATGGTGAACATTATGACAACTCCAAATCAAAGATATACAAATAGTATACAACAATAAAACAATCAGCAATGATAACTACTGAGTCACACCTCAGAGAAAGCCTGTGTTTGGAGATAAATCTCATTATTTATTTACTTTATTCATTTAAATCCCATCTTTCCCCCAATAATGTCATTCAAGGCAGTTTATATTATATTAAAAACAATACAGATGCCTGAATTCTGTTGCTAATACTACCTAAAGTAGACCGGTTGTATCAGTGGTATTTACTTATACGTTGACTTACCATTCAACTATTCACTGAATCGGCCTGTGCTTATTGGGACTAACCAACAGGATTGCATCCCAAAACTATACAAAAATCTATTAGGAGTATATATATAAAAGTTACCTAAAAGACAGTGAAACAATTTAGATAGTTAAGAGCATTAAAATTCATTAAAACATGATATACCCGTACACAGAAGAGCACAAGCCATTGTTAAAAGCCCATCCTAGTCAATTTGTAAAAGTCTGACAGCACTTTCACTTGCCAGTGGAAGCCAAGCAAGGAGTGGGCCATCCTAACTGCCCCAGAGAGGAAGTTCCAGAATATGAGAGCAGCAATCCAAAGAATCCCTCCCTTGCCCCCATTGAACAAGCCTGGGATGATGGTGAGACAGAGGGATGGGCCTCTCCTGAAGATCTTAGACCTTTCAGGTCTTTCAGGTAGTCTTGACCCAGTCTGTAAACAGACATTAAATATCTATCTATCTATCTATCTATCTATCTATCTATCTATCTATCTATCTATCTATCTATCTATCTCTATCTCAAGCCTATAAATGCTTCCTTAAGATGCAATTAAGGCATGTATCACCATAGCCAGATCCAGCATTTCTAAAACAGGTGCATTGGGTGTACAGTTCTTAAATTAAGCTCTACAAAAATGCCTTCTTTTTTCTAGAGTTGCCACTAGGAGCTTTCTCATGTCTTGCTGAGCCTGAGTGTGACCCTGAGTCCAGCAGTGACCCTGCAAGGTATGTACAGTTATGTGCAAGCCTTAATGTTGTGCTTTTTCAAATGAGAAAGTCACTTAAAGAGAATGTAGACTAAAGGAGGCTTTGCAGGATGTCTATATGGTTAACTCTCCCCGTCTTGCCATTTCTCTGCTCAAAATTGCTTCTCCCAGTGGCCTGTCCTTCTGTAGGTATTTGCTTGTACATATGTGCAGCTGCCCCTATGCAGGCAGTTTCTGTGGCTCCTTCTTCCATGAGGCCTCATTCCGAGGAAGGGCTTGTGAGAGAGGGAGAGAAAGAAAGAGAGAGAGAGAGAGGCCATTTCTGCACTAGACTGTAATAGTGCTATTATTCCACTTTCAACATCCTATGGAATCCACAAAGGCCCCTCCCTAAACTGAAAACCCCAGGATTCCATAGAATGTAGAAAGTGGAATAATAGCACTATAACAGTCTAGTGTGGAAATGGCCAGAGAGAGAGATGTAATTCAGCCATTCTCCAGACAGCAAGCTCTCTTGATTTGAGGGAGATGGTTATACCAGTGGCATAGGCAATATAGTCCTTGTCCTCTTTTCAGGTGGCAGGAGCAATGGTGGCCAATGGCTTCCATTTCAGGCGTGTCTGTGCTATGCAACTGCTCTGTATATTATTTCAGACTTTAGAGGAGCTATCCAAAGTGCTCAACTAGTTGGTGGATAGGGCTCAACATCCTGGATAACTCCTGTGAAGTCTGCAATGCAACCCAGAACAGACTGCCTCCACCTCCACATGGAAGTCAGTGGCTACTACTGGGCAGGATTTCTTGTACCGCTGTGGTGGCAACCCTACCTCAACACAAAGAAAAGCAGGCAGTTCTAATAGGATGTTGAAAATGAAATAACAGTGCTATAACAGTGTAGTGTGGAAAGGGTCATAGAGCTGTTGATTATAGCCAGACCAAGGTCAAGAGCACATGAACACCAAGAGCTTTTCCAGTCATTGAGAAAGAACAGTTGCAATCGGCAAAAAACCCAGGCAGTTGCTGTGAGATTTGTAGCCAGCTGCCTGACACCTGGTGCTTAATGAGTCAGCCTTTTCTATTTAACAGATGCTGGGACATATGAAGCTTCATCTTATCTCTTCTGTGATCTTCAGAGGAAACAGGTACATCCTTGGCATCAGCCACATCCTGCTGAGGAATGGGCCCCTCAACTCATTCAGCCTCCTGCTCCTGGTGCTTAGAGAGGCTGCCATTATCTGGAGCTGAAATCTGGCAATTTGACTCTTCTGTGTCTGACTCTTCATATTCCAGAAGGTGAGTTATGACACATAGCCAGATGCTTCTCTGATCCTTTCCACTCTCCATGGCACACAGAATGGCCATGGTGTGTGTGTGTGTGTGTGTGTGTGTGTGTGTGTCAGAAGCAATACAGTAAGTCAGGGGTAGGTGGGTAGGTACTGTGGAAGAGAGCATCAAACTCTGCAGTGCCCACCAAAAGATATACTCAGGTGTAAGGAACTTCTATATACATATACCTGTGACAGAATGCCAAGCCTGTGTTTATATCTACAGATGAAGGTAACTGATTGTCAGACACTGAGGCTTTTTAAGGTTCATGACCTGGCAAAACCAAGCTAATGTGGTTGTGCAAGCTTCACCTCAGCTGGTTACGTGTTGGGGCTGTATCTTTGGGCCACTCAGCATGTAGGTATTTTCAGCACACATAAACCAGCTTTGTTGAACCCACAATTGCCACACAATCAGTTTTAAGTAACTACAATGTGACTCTTAATTATCTGCTCCCACCCAAAGCTTGACTAACTTCAGAAAACTAGAAATATTTGTCTTGTAAGAATTTTGTCACATTCATGGTGATTAGCTCAGCATTGTGCATTTCGCAAATGTTTTGCTTTGCATGCCACTGACACTAAGCCGTCTTTAATTATCATAAACAGGAAAGTGAGGACAAGAAGAAACATATTTTCTATCACCCTTTATCAAATTTTTTGTAGCATGAAATAGCAGCATATCCCCATCCCAAAGGTGGAATGTTTTATTACAGTAAGAAGGCCTTTTACAGTTTCATTATGGGGGGAAAAACCTTAAAATGCAGTGTTTACTTTGGTTTTTTAATTTACATTTTTTCATCTTTAACCATCTCATCACAATTCTGTGGTAAGCTCTGTCAGTAAAAGAATGTGCAGAAGTGCACATTACTGAATAAACAAGTGCACATTACTGAATAAACAAGAGTTGTGATTATCTGCGTTCATTTAACATAAAGGAAGGTGTTTGGGGTGGAGAATTTCTTGGAATCTACACTTACATGTGTAATATGTAAGATATGTATATCTGAAAAACCTGGGAATACGGATAAGAATGAATTTTAATACACATGAATAAGCACAGGCTTCAGAGAATTGTGGAACAGATTGCCTTTGTGTATTGGTGATGGTGGTGGTTGTAGATCTTTAAACAGAGGTTGGATGGGCATCTTTCAGGAGTGCTTTCATTGTATAATCCTGCATGGCAGGGGGTTGGACTAGATGGCCCTTGTGATCCCTTCCAATTCTATGATTTGATGAATGAACAAGAAAACATTCTGCAAATGAGCGATAACTCTCTAAAACAATCTCTGTACAACAAAGGTGGGCAAGCCGTGGCCCTCCAGATGTCACTGGGCTGTAACTCTTATCTATTCTAGATACACTGTGGTTCTCAACCTGTGGGTCCCCAGATGTTTGGGGACTTCAGCTCCCAGAAGCCCCAGCCACTATGGTTAATGCTCAGGGTTTCTGGGAGCGGAAGTCCAAAAACATCTGGGGACCCACAGGTTGAGAACCACTAGCCAATGGAGAGGAATGATGGGAGATGCAGCCCAACAACACCTGGAGGGCCACCCCTGTTCTAGAACTTAGCACGTGAACCTTTTGAGGTATATTCATTCATTCATGAATCCCATATCCTATCAGCTTCACTCACCATGGCCAATAGTCAAAGGTATGGAAGTTGAAATCCAACAACATCTGTAAGACCACAAATCCCCCAACCCAAAAGATTCTATCTCAGAACTATGACAAAATGGTGGTCCTAACTTGTAATGCTGCTAAAGAGTCTGAAATATCTCATTCTCCTGTATATACCTACCATTCCTTAACTTTTCAGTAGTAAAAAGGAAGGTAAAGATACACAAAGGATGTGCATGTGCTAATTTATACCTATAGATATAAATCTGAAATAAATTACTCTAATTTAAAAGGAAATACAATACTTCACAACAAGGTAAGGAAGACTGTAACTGGGCAATTGTGTGCCTGTTCAGTCTGCTGTCAAGTGCTCATGGTGGGTTTGCAACTTTCCTGTTCTCTCTTTTTATAGGTCTTTGCCTTTAAGCTGCACTCATAATGGACAGCACATTTGTGGCTTCTCCACTCTGATGTATTCCAGGAAAACCTCTGCTGTGCTGGAGAATTATTGCTATTGTGAACTTTCTAGAGATAGCTATATTAGTAATGCCTGGCTTCAAGGGGTCTTTGGAGCCAAAGCATGAAGCAAAACAATTAAGTCAGCCCTCCACATTTGTGGGTTTAACTTTCACAAATTTGATTATTCATGATTTTTTCCAAATCCTGCACTCATCCCACCTCAAGTGCTTCTTTTCCAGGGGAACCTTCCCTCTCAGCCATGCAGCTCTTTAAAATCCCCCCTCTGGTCCTTCTCTTCTTCTTCCTCCACCAGCTGCTGCCTGAACAGCTAAGGATTTCACAGCACCACATACCCTATCCCAATGTCCCACCGACACCCAAGGAAGGAGATAGGAGACAGAAAGAGGAAGTATAAAGCCACCATGCTCATCCACCGTCTTTCCCTCTCCTTTGCCTGACATGGTTTGGATCCTGGTTGCCCACTTTCCCCACCACGCCTCAGTTCCTTTCCCACAGACAAATGCACACCTTTTGATATTTGTGGCTTTTCTATTTTTGCAGGGGTCCTGTGCCCCTAACCCTAGTGAATGTGGAGGGCCGACATGGTAGAAAGTTGCCTTTGCCATAGTTGCTCCCTCCCCCACTGGTTCCTCCATCACTGTGGTATGTGCTTTTGGAAGGGGGCCAGCAGTACCAGTCTTTTCTCCTCCTCCATTGGTTGGGGAGAGAGGGCAGCTGCTCCTAGTATGACCCTGTCTTCCTGGAGGTGGGGGCCTCTTTCTTCAATGGAGCAAGGCATGGCAGGAAAGATGGGCTGCTCTATGGGAGTGTGAGATGTGTATGGGCAGCCTGAGCAGGACACGTGGGACTGGTGGTGCTCCCTTTCCTCTCACAAGTGGTAGGAGACTTGGACCTACCCCATCTGCTGCTGCTAATGGGGAGATGTCTGTAAGAGAGAGGTGGTACTTTGGCAATGGAATAGTTTGTTGAAAGAGATTATCTGAAACTTTCTTCCTGGGCTTTCTATACCCGGTGAAGACTTTTTTAAAAAACAAAAAAGTCTTTTAGGTGGAGACATGGCATATACATACATGGAGAAGATGAGGAGTTGTCCTCCCATCATCACATTGAAAATGCATGGTCATCCAATGAAGTTGAGTGGTGGGAGACTAAGGAGCTCTTCACACACTACATCATTAAATTGGGGAATTTGCTACTACAAGACATAATCTTCAATGATTTTTGTAGGAGACTGGACAAATTCACAGAGGGGAAGGCTCTCATGGACTTCTAGCTGTGATGGAAATACTTCTTCCAGCAGAAAAGACTGTATTCCTTTCTGTGCTATTTGTGATATTCTGTGGTGGGAGCACCAAAGTTGCACTAATGTCCTTTTTGTCGGCATCACATAAGCAGCTAGTTGTCCACTGTCTGGACAGAAAGATAAACTAGACAGGGTTCTGATCCAGCGTGGCTCTTGTGTTCTGATTTCAGATTTACTGACCAAAAGTTACTGACTCATTTTGTTCATTATATTTATTTAGAGGCAAGTCTCCAATCTTCCTCTTTGGTCAGCCAGTCTTTAATTTGTTGTTTTTATTGTCTTCATAATTTTGATTGATAACTTTTTGATATACCAATTTGACACATTTATACAATAATTTGAAATTTCCTGCATTATTGATTTTTAAGTGATTATTGATTGCCTTAATTTTGTAATTTGTACACTTTAATCATAGTCTAGAGTACACAATCTGATTGATTGATTGATTGATTATGTACAATGGATTGGCAAACATTTTTTTGCAAGAAAGACTGAAAAAAATCCTCAAAGGGGAAGGTGCATTTTTTTTTTCTGGAAATATCATGAGGAAATTAGGCTGAACTCTGTCTAAAACAATTTGTCAATGAATACTGTTTGATAGTTGAAAGGAGTACTGTAAAACTGGATATAAAATGTAGCTTATTAAAGAGGCTTATTATTATTAGGTTAAACAGTGTGAAAGTATTATTCACCGTCTGCATATTTTAACTGGTAATGACTATTTATGCTTGATTTATTACATCCAATGCAAAGCACAGCTGTAAGAACCAACAGATGAGTCACAATTTTTAAGAACATCATTAAAAAAATCTTCAAACTATGGTTTCATCCAGTCTTTAACAATATAGTCTTCCTGAAAGCATCCTAGATATTGAATTACACCTTTGATTCTAATAAGGGGTTAAACATCCACTTTGTTCTTAAACATATTTTCCCTAGAAGCTTAATAAAATATCCATATCTATATCTATACACATATATCTTCAAAACAGTAGGGTAGACACAGACTACAAAGAGGATATTTATCTGCTCATGCAATTAGAGTGCATTTCATTATATTTTTATAATTTTTACTAAGCCTTTTTCAGGTGCAGTTAGATTTTTACTCTCTAGAAGCTCTCAGTTGCTTGGTTCATGCTTAAGAACACAGCAAAATAACTTCCTATAATGTGATCATTCCAAAAAAGATAAACTGCATAAAGAGACTAATGATTTATTATTAACCATGTGCATAATCTCCAGGATTTCACAAGTGAAAAACAGAATATGTGGGTCCAAGCAAAATCAGAGTGTGGTCAAAATGGGAAAAGCTATTAAGGAGGAATAACACAATAGCTAGGATAGGCTGTGGTAGTTTGCTTTTGTCTGAGTCTACAGGAAAGGGCAAAATTTCACTACCCCATTTCCTCTTCCCTTGCTGAATTAACTGAGTGCAATCTACTTCTGTATTTTGAATTCTGTTTGGAGCAATTGAAGTAAGCTGAGGAAAAAAGAGGAAAGTGGGAGGAAGAGGGAGAAACTGGGCCATTTTAAAAACAGCTGAAAGAGGATTAATTGATGCCAGATTGCAACAATTGGAGGGTGTGCATGTGTCTGGCCATTTCCACACTAGAGTGTTATAGTGCTGTTATTCCACTTCCAACACCCAGTGGAATTCTGGGGTTCGTCATTTACTGAAACCAAAGAGCAATCTGGCTGAGAATTCTAAATGCCCCTCCCCAGACTGCAAACCCCAGAATTCCATAGGATGTTGAAAGTGGAATAATAGCACTATAACACTCTAGTGCGGAAATGGCCTCTGTTTTATCTTTCCAATAAAGAGCAGCACACAAGTTTAAAAGGTAGCCAGACAGCCATCTTTTCTAACTGTGAAAGCAATTAAGATAAGTTCTGCTACTTTAAAAGTTTAAAGTTTATATGCTGTCCAAAGATTGCCTTGTATTTGGGTTCCGAATAGAAAGATACAACCACTGCTGTCTTCCATCAGAGCTTTACTGGATGCAAATGAAATGTATGTGCCGTTTAAAGCCTGGAGCTGTTTTAGGTTTTCCAGATTGAAAACTGGAGAGGGATCATGTGCCTTTAATGGTTGCGTAGAAGAAGGGGTTTCAGCAGGTGTTGCTTATCGTTATACTAAGTAACAAGCAAAAATCACCTCTTCAACACAACCATTAAAGACAGGAACCTATTTCAGTTTTTACTTGGGCATCCCTGAGTCTCCCACAGGGAGTCTATTCTCCTTAACTTCTGTTCCATTTATTCTGTTATGGTGTGGTATGTGATAACACTTGAACCTGACTAATACTGTCACATAAAAGGAAAAATGTGACCCATAAGCTGTATGTGGCTCAATGGCCCTTTTTGCTGGCCCGTGGCCCCTCTAGGCCATTTCCGCACTAGCCTGTTATAGCGCAATGATTCCACTTTCAACATCCTCTGGAATCCTGGGGTTTGCAGTTTCGGGAGGGGCTGACCGGCCCCTCCCGAAACTGCAAACCCCAGAATTCCAGAAGATGTTGAAAGTGGAATCATCACGCTATAACAGGCTAGTGCGGAAATGGCCTTATTACCTCCTCTACCCTTCTGATTCTTCTTGTAGCATAAAAAGTCATTTTTTCCTCTCGTGGAAGGTTCCAGAAGCAGCAATTTTACCTAAAACAAGCGCAGCCCCCTCCTGGTGCCTTGTTCCACCCTCCCCCCTGGAAACTAGAAAGATATGTTAGGCTACTTTCTGTTTGGATTTTTCCTTCCAGCCTTTGTCCACACCTGACACTAACACATCTGATGTAGCCCCATAATGACATTCCTTTGGCTGCCTTATTGGATGGGCTCATTCATGATCATACTTGGATGCCATCAATCCTCCTTCTCTTCCTAACCACCATTTTCACAGTTGTAGGCAAAATGTTTAGCCAGTCTACCGTGCCTCAGTCTTTCTCCACATGCTCTTGCTTCTACTGTGAGTGTGATTAGTGCTTTAAGATGTTAGTGTCATCTGTATATCTTATGTTGTTACGTTACTTCCTCCAGTTTTCATGCCACCTTCCTCAGAGTCTAATCCAGCTTTGTGTATGAAACATTTGGCACGCAAGTTAAACAGATAGGGTGATAAAATGCAGCCTTGCCTGACCCACTTGTCAACTGGAGACCATTATATTTTTCCATATTCCATCTTAATGGTGGTGTCTTGTCTTGAGTACAGGTTACACATCAGCATAATCCAATGTTGCAGAACACCCATTTGTTTAAGAACAATCGGTAGTTTTTCAAGATCCAAAAAGAACAGAAAGCAGGGAACACAAAAGTTGCTTGATGCTTCATTAGAAGGGTAACTTATGAATCAGCCTGGTATTTGTCTTCAATACTGCATGTGGCATTCTGCAGTGGTGGAGAAAGAAGAGTTTGGAAAAGTTACTGCTTGGACCACACCTTCCAGAATCTCTAGCGAACATGGGCATTTTTTGTATGCTAGGGATGGGCTCTGGGAGTTGTATTCTAAAAAGTAACTGTGCCAAGCTCTGGGAGGAAGCCTGTAAGTCGTAAATTAAAAAAATGAAAAAGGTATTTGAAATCACAGCAAATATGTTACAGATAAACCAAAATAACTAGCTGGAGAGACACCCCCATATACCTATTGCTAAGGGTTCTATTTAAAGGATCAAAATATATTAGTTAGATCAGATTGGTATCTACCAAATAACAAGCAGCAGTATGGAAGATTCATGGTAGCATTCAGCTTTCTATATTTTATCACAAAAGAATATGTGTTTATAAGAGATAAACTGACCACATGATAAGACAATTAATCATAAGAGAAAGCATGAGAACACAACCTAACCATCAAAAATAAAAGGGAAAGAATGGAATGTTCCACAGAGGAATGTAGTGAAAACTCTTAAAACGTCAAATGGAAAATTCTGGTTCTGCTTTCTATATACCAAGTGCCAATCTAAAAAAAAAGAAAAAAAAAGAAAAAAAAAAAAGGAGTGTTTATATTCCTAGTTGTATACACAGTTGCCTATGATGGGAGAATCATAGCAACTCTAACAATAAATGCTTGAATGTCCTTTTTTTCTTTATATTAGCATGTTGACTTCCCCGGCCTCCCCCATTCTACCCTTGAGTAGAAAGAGCTTCCGCACATGCATGACCAAAGGGGTAATGTTTTCTTTGGGCAGCAGCCCTTTCCCACCACAGTGCCACTTCAGAGGGCTCCTCCACTCTCAGTAACCTTTCCTTGTTCTTCTTACGAAAAAGCGGTGGATAGGTTTTTGTTGTTGTTATTTGCCATGAAGATGGCTTTGACTTATGATGATCCAATTCCGGCCCCCACAACCAACCAAGAGTCACACCAATCCTGTCAGAGGGGAAAAATTCTCACCCTTGTAGTAGCATCTGTTTGAAAAAGCACTCCAAGACCTCCTTCTTGGCTCAGAAGAATCACATACAGCCTATGACCAGAATCCTTTTGGTATAATACAGCTGTGTAAATTCCCTTTTACAAGTGGCTGTACATTTTTGGCCATTATGCTACAGATATATTTAGTTCATGGTTGCATAAGTGGAGTTTTCCAAATGCAACCATTTCACATAGACCCCAAACCTATTTTTAACCCCAACTAGTGTAAAGCCATTGGATTAAGTGGTTTTACCTATGTAAATCTACTTAATGTACTCAACAGAATTCCAGCCATGCAGCTGCACATTCTTGGCTGGTGTGTAATTATTTTTCAGCAGTTTCAATGTGCCACTTCATTTAGTGAGATTGCAGAAACAGACCCTGTGTGTCCCCCATTGCACAACTGGACACTAAACAGACATAGTAGCGGGTACACAAGTGGTTGCACAATACTGATATTCAGGAGGTGGATGATGTAGTGCAACTGCAGTGTAACTATGGGAATGGAGATTTACACTACTCAAGTGCTGTCAGGATGTCTAGTCACTGCCACAGAGGATCTGTTGGATGGGAATTGAAATATGTAAGGTAGTCAGTATAAGGAATGCTAGAGTCTAGTTTAAGCCCTACAGAGTATTGAGTGTCAATTGTTGATTGAAACAATGTATCTGTTTGAAGCTTGCTTGTGTATTCCAATTAATCAAATGGTTAATTGCTTTATTGCCCATTGCTACAATGTATACAGTGGAGGGGGAGAAGATCAGAGCAGGCAAAAATGAAAGCACCAAAAGGTGTTTGGGGAACTTGAAGTGCCTAGAGATATAAGAGGGCAGGAAATATGTTCCTGCTGCAAGGGTGAAAGAAGGATAAAGAGCTGTGAGTCTGCAAAATTTCTAAAGATGTGAGATGATGTTAAATTTATGATCCTCTCCAATCACAGCTTTGCCTACCTAAAATTTGTACCTGAAAGTATAACACCTGTGAAGTCTTATATATGTTTTAGTCTCAGCAACTTTGGAAGAAATGTGCTGCAATGCTTGCTTTGGTACAAACAAACACTACTGTCTACTTCAGAGAAAAGATTGTGGATTGCGAGTTATCTAGGGCATGACAAGTGTTCAAGACAAGGGTTTGTAAAAAGGGACTCTTTCATTCATATAACGTAGCTGTTTTGGAAAGTTCTGAAAGTGGCAATTGAAGGCAGAATGTAGCATCAATGAAAAAACTAAGAGCAAATGTGGGGTAATAAATGGTTGAAGTGTTACATTGGTTCTTGGGAGATCCAGGTTCTAGTCATTACTAAGCTGTGAAACTCACTGGGTGACTTTGAGAAAGTTACTCTCTTTAAGTCTGATCTACTTCACAGGAATGTTATGGAGAGGACAAGAGTCATGTATTGAGTTCATAGGAAGAAAGGCAGGATGTTAATGTGATTATTAATAGTAAGTAATAAAATGTAAAACCAAATGCTACCTGGAATCTTTTATTTTAGTTCTTTACATTCAGCTGATATCGGCCTGATTAATACCAGTGATCTTATCACTATCTTGGCCACATTTGAAGTTCAAATGCTACATTGGAAATTCACTTTCCTTTTTAAAGATTAAAAAACCCCACAAAGTTAAGTCAGTTGCAAGACACCAATTCTTCACAAATGTCATGGTTTACTCCAATACAGGCTGGCACTGTATTAGAGGTACTCTTTTCATTTGTTCAGGTAGCCTGGTGGGAGGGTGTTTGTGGATCCAAGGCGGAGCCTTGTTTCTCAGACCACTACTGCAACAAAATACACTAGAACACAATCGCTGAAAAAAACAAAGACCATGACTTTTATTGATTATAGCTGCATGTTACAGTGGGCATAATCATAAGTCTGGTTCCAGCTGTTGGCCAACCTGCCTGTTCGTCAATGAACCAGTATACCATGGGATGGTATTCCACATTGGCAGACACCACTGTGTAGCTTCCCTTCTCACTAGGGGGTGGTGGCACACCAGTTGCCCCTCCCATACTGGGCATGCCTACTGCTGTCCCCAGCCCCAAAGTCCCTTTGGGGGACTTCTCCAATGACTGTTGGACTTTCCAACTTAAACATGCCACTTTCTGGAATCTGGATCCCACGCATACTCACCAGAAGTTGTAACAATAAAGTACGTACACAATAAAGTCTACAATGAGAGTGAACAAGTGGGATGACACTCCACAGCAGGCTGACTTTAGCACATTAGGGAACTGGCTTATATGCTCTTTTCCTGTGCTGGACCTGGAGAAAGCTTCCTGCTTTTCTCTTAAGTCCCTCTCACCAGCCAACATCTTGAATCCCATTAGTTGATGGTTCCCACCACTCCCAGGAGTCTGTGGGCATCTAGAAAGAAGACAAACCCTTTCGTGCACCAAAATGGCACTGACTGATCTGATGAGCCCCCTTGGTCCTAAAACTCTTCTACCAGTGAATGGGGAGGTGAGCTTCCTACTGTTCTGTCCTGCATCAAGCAGCTGCACCTGAAGAATTACTGACTCATGTCTTGTGATGTTGTAATCTGGTCAGCTGGTTACTTCCACCAGGAAATACAAGAGATGAAGTTTGTGGCAGAGGCTGGAGAACATGAATAGGTCAGGAGCTGACAAAACTAAAGGAGGAATGCAGAGAATTTAACCCCATTTTCCTCAGGAGAGGACAAGCCAGAGCAAAGCAGCTGTAGGAGGCAAGACACCAGCAGTTTATTGAGTGAGAGTGGGAAGGCATGGAGAGAAAGTTAGGGAAAAGTCGTGTAAAACTGTGATTCTCAGAGTTATGGAATTCTGAGGCAGAGTTTAGAAAAGTTACTTTTTAGGACTGCAACTCCCAAAATGCCCCAGCTAACATGGTCACTAGATCCAAGAATACATAGTTGGGAAAAGTTACTACATAAGTAGAATTTGTAGTAACTTGTCCCAACCTGACACTGTGGCTGTGGATTAAAGCCTTCTGCTGAGTTATAGAGGTACATTTGGGTCAAGAGGCCAACTTTAAACTTGCTAAGTAGTTAGAAATGAGAGATCAAAAAGCAACTTTTTTCCTTCACTCATATTTCTTGGGAGTCACCCATTGAAACTGGTTGGAAGTAGCTTTTGGGATGATCAAAGGAAAGATATCATTCCTCCTCTTCCTCTTGTACATTCAAGTCACTCCAAATTTTGGCAACCCTACCATAGGGTTTTCTTGGCAAGATTTCCTCAGAAAAGGTTTGCCATTGCCTTCCTCTAAGGCTGAGATCTTGTGACTTGCCCAAAATCACCCAATGGGTTTCCACAGCTAAGTGGGCATTTGAACTCTGATCTTCCAGAGCCCTAGCCCAACATTCAAACCATTTTACCACATTGGTTCCAACACAAACTTAACTTATGTTGTACTCCCACAGAATGCGATGATGGCCTAGCTTAAAGCCACATTCAGTGAAATTAATGACATAACTTTTCATAGCCTTCAGCTTATTCATGAGATGCAGACTTTAATATACAGTCTTGGATAGGTGAGTGAACAGGTGATAATTGTTGTTATTCAGTGCTGTCAGGTTAAATTTGCCTTATGGCAACCATATGAATGAGAGCTCTCTCATTATTAAAGCCCTGTTCAGGTGTTCCAGATTCAGGGCTGTGGCTTCCTTAATTGAATCAATCTACCTGCAATGTGGTCTTCCTCTTTTCCTACTACTTTCTAACTTTCTGAACATTATTACATTTTCTAATGAGTCATATAATCACACGATATCTTCAAAGTATCACAGTCTCAGTTTAGCCACAAACTTAATGTATGATAATTGTTTCCCACTTAAAAACAGTAGTTGGGTGATTTCCAGTAAGGTAATTAACTGTTAATTTAATTTAAAGTGCATCATGGTATGTATATTTTACATTTCACTTTTATTTGACCTCACTCCTTAGAGTCTCTTTTCACTCACACCCTTGTTTACTCATTCATTCATATATGTGCATAAATTCATAATATGTGTAATAAATTGCATCTAGCTCTAGCCTGCAAAATGTATGACATTATTAAAAAAACTATTTGTCTTTGATATACTCCAAGACTCTTTCTTATTGTTATTGCAACAAACTAACATAGCTAGGCTCCTGGAAATTAAAATGTAATGCTTAATACATGTCTGCCACTGAAATGGCAATCCCATGTCAAAGCCTTTCTTACTCTTACATTCATATGGTTGCCATAAGGTGAAGTCAACTTGATGGGGCTGAACAACAACAATTATCACCTGCTCACTAACCCATCCAAGAATATATGTCACAGTCTGCCTGCTATATTAACATTTCATGCATCTCATGAATAAGGTGAAGCCCATGAAAAGTTATGCCATTAATGTGGCTCTAATGTTGGCAGCATCTCCATGCTATGCATTTCACTAGTTCCATCTTTAGATAAAGAGGACTGGAGAAATTCATGGGACATTTCAACAACAATAAGCTAACAGACTGAAAACAGGGTTTTTTGGACTACAGCTCCCAGAATCCCCAGCCAATACAGCCTCCATGTTAGTTAAATGAATGTTATGTGGATTGCTCTCTCCCTCTCTCTCTCTCTCTCTCCCTCTCTCTCTCTCTCACACACACACACACACACACACACTAGTTCTATCTTGGCCTGGCAACTTATAACTAAAAAGCTCCCATAAAATTCACCAAAAATCACCTCTAAGAAAATATACACTGCAGTAAAAACTAAAATAAATATAGCAGCTACAATCAGTTTATAGAAGCAGAAAGACAAATATCGGTGTCTGTGCCTTTAGTGAAACTTTTCACCATTCAGGATGATCAGTGGTGGATGTATTTTGATCACTTGCTGTAGGATTTCTAGACTAACTTCACACAATAACTTTCCTTTAAATGTATTCAAGAAATTACTGCTCCAGCAACATTTTCACCTAAGAGACACAATGACCCATATTTGGGTGATGGGAGAACAAAATGAGTGCAAGCAAATGGTACATAAGTGCTGATTACATTTTACTACAAGAAAAAAACATCTATATTGATTTTACCATTTCAGTTAAACTTGTATAGAAAAATAAAATATTGATGCAGTATTATGTTATGTGCTGCTTTTAGCTGGACTGTTGAATTCTCAGTGGGAGCTTCATCATGCAAAGAGAATGCATTCTAGGTTTCAGATGACACTTGTTCTATATATGCAATGTATGGTAGGGCCATCTGTTGGTTAAATATACATACTAAGGAATCTCACAGGTCTATCTTTGTCCTGTAAGCAATGCAATGGCAATGCAATGATGACAACAGCCCATAGACAAATGTAGCAATGGTTGCAATTTTGTATGGAATTTGGAAGATTTGCAGTCTTCAGTTACTCATTTAGATTTTTAAGCCCAAAGTGTGAATGATTTGGTGATAGTGAACTTCAGAAATGACTCATCTTTCTAGAAGGCATGGTCAATAATTTTTTTTTAAATAGAAAGAAATAGATCCAACAGGAATGCCACAGGTGATATAACTTGTCCTGATTAGAAAGCTTCTGAGATGAACGGATTCATCATAAGGTTACTTCACTGTTGAATTCATATTGCTAAAGACTGTGTTTTGTCTAGGTTATAAACACAAGTGTGGAGAAGTAACTTCTTATAACATGCATCAAAATGCTGTAGTGCCACAAGACAACACGTATAGCCAGTGCTTGATGAGGGCAATAGAGACTCTCTCATTAGCCTCAATATCTATATACCTCCTAGCTCAGTCTAACCCTACCCTGTCCTGATGTTCCACAGAGTCCTGGCCTTCTGCATCTCAGCAGTGCTTGAGAAAGAGTGAGAAGCTAGCTCTGTTCTTTTCTTTTTTTTGGCCACTCTTGTAACAAGTCCATCTTTTTCAGGTAGATATAACTGAATCATAATACTAATAATCACCAAACAATTGGGGAGAAAGAGGTGATGATAATGACATAGCTTTGAAATGCTAAGAATGCAGGGTGTCTGAAAATTATCTTTACCACTTCAGTTGTATACAGAATTGAAATTATAAAGATAATTTTCAGATATCCTATGCAATGTATCCCATGGTTTCAAGGTCTTCCACTGGTGGTGGTGGCAGCTGGCAAAGGAAACAGAGTTGGAGAGACACAGAGAGAGTAAAGGAGAAGGAAGTTGACAAATATAACTGGGAGGGTAGAAGGAGAAAGAGGATGTCAGATAGAAAAAGAAGCATGGGGAAATGGGGAGGACAGATATAGCTGGGTGAATAGTGGGTGAGAAGAACAACGAAGCAGATTGGAGAGGAAGAGGAGGACTAGGGAATGAGAGAGAATTGAGCACAACTAGGAAATGTCAGGAGAGGGAGAAAGAAAGAGGCAGGAGAGAAAAGACATTTAAGTAGGAGTTGTGGAAGGGAGAGAGGAGAAGTAGAAAGAGCACAAGAGAGAGAAACAGAGAGAGAACAGACAGAAATGGATCTGCACACTTAGCTTCTTTGATGTCCTACATGGCATGTTACCCTCAGGTACACTTCCATAGAAGATGATCATCTGCAAAAGAAAGACCTATGCCCATATAGTTATTTATATGCAGAAATCCAGTTGGAAAATGGGGAGGCAATGTGCCATGCACTTCATTAGGGCATGAGTATCTATTGTCTGAGCCTTTCAATTACAATGTGTTCCAGTAAGTGGTAGCAAAGGGTCTGAATAGTACTAGGGAAACCAGCATTTTGGATTTTAGGGCATTGGTATAGACAGTACAAGTGGACTACTGGCTAGATTTACCAGACCATATAATTATACCCACCATGAAGACAACATTAACTTATATCTTAACAAAATTAACTCATTCCTCAGGGACTTTGCACTTTTCAGTGGAGGAATGGCATGGGAGATAAGTTGTCTTCTAGAGAAGCTTGTTTGTCACTACTGATATTATCCTTGAGTTCTCTGGAATGTCATTTGAGAATTCACTGCCTTTCATTGTATGTTATGGTGAAAAAGAAACTCATATGTCCCAGATGAAGCTTGGAGGTTGGAGTTTACATTCCCATAAACCACAAATTATGAAGGCTTCCTTGAATAAATATTAAGCATGTTCCTTCAAAATTTGGGTTGTGACTCACAAATCACTTAAGACAGTGTACTTGTATTTAAGCTAGTGAAGACAGTGGAGAAAAATGAAGAACAAGAAAGAAAAATAAATCCTCTTTTTTTGTCAAGTATTTGCAGTGACGGGAAGATTGGAATAGTTACTGTTACAGTAGCTGCCCATCACCAAAGATTACAATATGTTTTTTCTAGCTTCTGAGAATATCCGCTGACCTAGTGCTGGAGTTTAACTACATAGAAACAGCATTTAGCAGTTATTTTACAGGCTCAAGAGGAGTCAGAGATCAAACCAAAGTGTGTTTCTGGTCTCATGCCAATGTTTAACTATACCACATGGGATTCCTATGCACACAGGGCACTTCACGGAGAGCTTCATTCCATATCCAAGGGAAGAATAATATTATTTCTTCAATCCTAAGTCAAGCACTTAACATATGTTCCAAGTAGGCTAAGTTGTTGTTACTCAAATAGAACAGTCAAGAAAATGTATGTTTTCTCAGTAATGTAATTAGTTCCTTTGATTCAGTATGAGAGAGACAGAAGGAGATACTGAGAAACTGAAAGAGGAAAAGTCTATAATGTTAGCCTTCCTCAAGTGAGAGGTTGCTATAGTATTCTGACTTTTCCCTCAGCTTGTTTGGAACTGAGCTAGCATATGGAGCTATGTTTCAAAAACTTGCAAAATCAAAGGTTTTTGACAGACCCAGTTCTGATATTTTTACTGTTCTGTGTAAGATTTAAACTCACCAGCTCAACTCTCAAATTACCTTATAGTAACTCACTCTGCCACTTTTCCCTTCCTGGCAAGGAAGCAATCTGATTAAAGTCCTTTTTAATAGGCCTCCATTTCTACTTGAACCAGTTACATTGAAACTGCAGTTTCTCGGCTACCAGGAACTCTGGAGAAATGTAGTTTCCAGGCTATGGACATTTCTGCACTAAACTGTTATAGTGCTATTATTCTACTTTCAACATCCTATGGAATCCTGGGGTTTCTGCAAACCCTAGGATTCCATAGGATGTTGAAAGTGGAATAATAGCATATAACAGTCTAGTGTGGAAATGGTCAAAGTGAAGTCTACAGAAAAGACATGAGTGATTTGGGAAGTGGAACTTCCTGGGGTTCTTGGAAACAGATATAGTTCAGTTTCCAGTCTTCTAGGATCCTGGTTGTGATGGAAGGCACTGCCTCAAGCCCAGCTTTTGTTGGTGTGAGCTTCCCTGTCCTCAGTGGCAGCTGGAGAGTCTTATATTAGTGGAGTGATGAAGCCACTATTTGTTTTAGTCTAAAACACAGGTTTGCAAACTTTCTTAGTTCCTGGTTCCCTTATTCAATCAGTAATTTTTTCATGGCTCCCCTAGACCAAAGAAATAACCATTCCATTCACTAAGTAGTTAGATTCAAACAACTTAATAAATATTTATGATTTGCTTTTGAGTGAAGAAAACTGTTGGAGTTGAAAAGACTTAAGGATTTATCTCCACTTCTGGAGACTGTAGGTTTGTTGTTATGTGCTGTCATGTTGACTTCATGTTATGCTGACCTTATGAAAGAGAGACCTTCAAGAGGTCCTGTTTGTCATGCCCTGCCTTGGAGACTGTGGCAGCGAGGAGGAGGATTCTGACTCCGAGGCAGAGGTTTCCCCAGAGGCTGAAGTGTCCCCAGAAGCTGGCCCAGAGGGAGATAAGACACAACAACAACAAGAGCCTGAGCCAGGGAAACAAATAGAGGAAGACACAGCTGGCACACCTACCTTGTAGCAGAGACGCCGTGAAAGGGAGGGCTTGTGTCGCTCGGCCAGTTTAAGTAGCAAGCAAGCCCTAATGAGGAACACCTGGGGTGACAGCAGCCATAGATAAAAAAGGGCTCCAACTAGCCTTTCCTCCCAGGGTCAGCAACTGATCTCTTTGGCCCTGAAACCCTGTGCTGTGCTTTTGGATCTGGTTGTCTTGGAACTCTGCCTGTTTGGACTACAGTTTGGATTTGCCCCTTCGGATTTCTAGGCATCTTTTCTGTTTGGACATTCTTTGACTCTTGCCTTGTACGTAGGAGCTGTGCCGCTTGTGATTTACTGCCTGCTCTGCTGTGGACACAACACTGTTGTTCATAGCTGGGTCCTGTAATCTCTGGGCTGTGGCTTCCTTTATTGAATAAATCCATCTGTAATGCAGCCTTCCTCTTTTCCTATTGCCTACTGACTTACTGACAGTGATTTATTTAAATCTCTTACTACAAGTCTCAAGTCCTTGCAAGATACTTTCAAGTCAAGTCTCAAGTCTGAGAGCCAACTTTATACCCCAGCCTGTATTCCAGAATTTCTGGACAAAGTTGAATAAAGTCAGCTTTAACAATTTAAGTAGAGTCAGCCCTCTGCTTTTGTGATTTTGCCAACTGTAGTTTTGCAAGTGGGGAATAGGATCCTTCTTACTTCCCATTTACAAAACTGGGGGCCTTTTCAGAAGTGGGGAATAGGATCCTTCTTATTCCCTATTACTGAAACTTCAAGAGCTCTAGAAGGAAGGATCCTTCCTTTTCAAGCACATTGCCTTACACATTTTCTGTTCCCCTCTAAGATTCGCTCCCTGCACTCTGGGCACGAGTCTTGCCTTCTGCTCTTAGGAAAAGTTTTAGAAAACTCCTCCTATATGTAGCAGGGTGAGCAAACTGCAACCCCACCTCAGGCCCATTTGATGTTCCCTCTGAGAAACAGATCCACATTTTGGGCTTGAGACAGATTGTCATGTGACCAGTAAGTTGTAAGGTTTCTGGATGAATGTGTTATGTTACCGAACCAAATGTAGCAAGTCAGTCACTAAAAATATTCAAGTCTCAAGTCGAGTCAAGTCAGTGTGTAATTTTTCCTGAGTCAAGTCACTGATGTGACTTAAGTCTGACTTGAGCCAAATCAGTCGACTCAAGTCTACATCACTGCTTACTGATGGCCTTTTTTGGCTGTTGTGGTAACTATATAACTCTTCTCCAGCACCACATTTGGCACTACACTTATCCTCAAAAAAAGCTACAGTCCATCACATCTTGCTGATGAACATATCTGTGTTTTATACACAGGTCTGTCCCAATTACACTTTCTGTTTTCAGTCCACTTAAAAAACTCTTCTGGGTATATACTTCAAACTTTCCATGTGTGAAGGCCCTTTGAGAAGAAAAGACTCCACTAAAATTTGAATGAGAGTGTGAAAAACTGATGGAAAGCTAGTCCACTTGATAAACGATGAGACTGAAGGTAGCAATAACTTCTAATATTAAGGTCTTCAATACATTGACCTGGAAGACTTCTGTATGGTGTGTACTGGGTGAGGGGGAGGAGGAACATTAACAAGGATTAAGTTTATTTTGGAGTTAACACAGATTGGGGTTAACATCTAGATAAGATGGTTTTCTGTGCACTGATTTGGGATAGTGCACTGATTTGGGATAGTGCATTGATTTGAGATTTCTGCATAGATGGACTAGTAGTGTAGAGAAGGAAGTAGAGGAAAGATTATGTTAGCTTGATTCTCATCATTATAACTATCAATTTCCCATTGACCTCAATAAATTCTGCATATGCTCCTCCTCCTTCTCATCCTCCACAATTCTCCTTCTTTTACCTGTTCCAGGAAAACATCTACATGCTGAAGGAGGAGGAGGACAGGAGTGATGCAGAGACATGAAGGATTTATTGATGTCAATTGGACATCCAAAGTTAAACTGCTGAGAATCAAGCTAACACTATCTCTTTTCCCCATGCCTCTTCTCCTTACCAGGACATCATGCAGAATTCTCCAACATCAATGCATTGAAAATGCTAATATCTGGATGTTTGGCCCAGTCTGTATTTTTATTGTTGTTTCCTCCTCCTCCTCTGTCCATCTTCTGCATAGATGGACTAGTGTGGAGGAGAAAGAAGAGGAGGTGGAGGACTAGAAAACTGAAAACTGACCTTTATCATCACTGTTTCCAAGCCTTCTCTTCTTTCCCCAGTCCTTCAAATAAAAGCAAAAAATCAAATTGTCAGTTTAACTACTTTTAACAGCCACTGCTCCCACTCCCCATGAATGCATGGGCTGGACATGCTTCTCATTAGTTGAAATGAAGAAGTCATGGTGCTGCCACCACCTCTGCTTGTGGCTTTGCAGTGGGAGCTGTTGCCACTGCAGTTAAGCAACTTCTCTGTTTGCTTCCAGGAAATGAAAATTTAAAATAGGTTGGTGGTACCCCTGTGGGCTTGTTGGAGTGCCCAGGGGTGCAAGGACGCATAGTTCAGGAACTGTTGGTTTAGGTTTTAAAGGAGCTAAGGTACTAAGTACTAAGGTACTTAGTTTAGGGCAAAAGGTCAACATCATAGGTAGCCCCTTTGAAGTCTGGACTAAAATCCTGGATTTATCTCCCCACTGACATGGAAGACAGCAGCTCCCACTGCCTGTTATCTTTTCAACTTGGCAAAAAGGGAAAGAGAAGTGCCTTTTCTACTAAGTTTCTACCTGGACAGCTGCTGGGCTGGTTTCCTCTGGGCATGGGGACAGCTGTAAACAACTTGCAGAGGTCAAGCAGGGACATTAGGAGAAGTCAGAAATCAAAGCCAGGACATTATCTCTCTCTGGAAAAACATATCTATTTTGAAATGGGTCAGACAGAGTTTGCAAGTATTATGTTTTTTTTATTTATTTCTATTTTTGAGCAACCTTGAGGAATTTCCTTTTGTGGACCCTTTGAAATTTTGGCCATGAAACATACAAGTTTTAAGCTGAGTCAGAGGGCAATAAGCAATAAGACTTGTTTTTCTCCCTGTTTTGCTCTCCTTTATATTCTTAGGGTATCTGCAATAAGACAGTCAGCATCTGAACTTTCAGAACGATGTTTTCAACCAGCTTATAAATGGAATATTTCTTCAACTATAATGGTTTTATTTTTGAAAATAGGATAGGATTTACTGATTCCTAATGGAAAATAAAATGATGAGTTCTGGGAAAGTAATGATGCAAAATTATATTTAGTATCTATTTGTTAAAATCATGTCACATATATTCAGGATATGAGCTCACATTGATCAATTAATAGTTTACTTGAAAAAATAGGGCTTTTTCTTGCCACATTTCAGTTGGGATATGGCTAGGAGCCATGAAAATATTAGTACTTTGCAAGTAACTCTGATAACTTTGTAGAAGATAAAATGACAATAAACTGAATAATCTATCCTGGCAGATGGTTTAAGAAAGTCATAAATAAGACTAGACAAAAATACAAGCAAGGAAAGGAAGAAGAAAGTGCATTCTCTTTAGCAGCTTCTCAAAGACCAGTGTTATTTAAAATGTAAAAGTTATTTAAAGTCCAGATTTTACATTATTCCAAGAAAATGGTTTAAGAACTCAGAAACGCTCAACAAGAAACAATGCAATGCATAACAGAGGGTAAGAAGAAGCCTGATGTTAGATCTGTAGCCTTAGAACAAAAACTTTCAGATAAAAATAAGCAGATGATATCATGAGTTAAATCACTCAAGATTGGCAAGAAGAAATGGAAGACAACTAAAGAAGTAACCATATGCCCACCAGGAATTGTTCTCCTTGAACTCAATATATTTACTTCTGAGTAAGCCTGCATAGGATTGCACAGACAGTTAAGAAAAGCTTTTAGGGTGTTACAATAAGCTCCCCTCCCCCAATGTTGCTGTCTTACACAATCCAAAGGAAAGTCTATATGATAGACTAAGGCCCTTTCCACACGTGGGAAAGGAACCGCAAAGAAACGCTACCCACCAGACTTCTTCAGCATCCGGGCGAGTCCCTCGGGACGAGGAGCAGTGCGAGCTCGTCGCTCTGCACTGCTCCAGTGTCCAAAATGGCGGCTTCCGGTTGGTGGAGGCTCTCCACCAACCGGAGAAGCTCGCCAACCTAAAGCCCGCCCCCGGCAGATTTGCAAGCACGCACTTGTGCACGCCTGCAAATCTGCACTGGAGCGCGGGGACGGAGCGACACGGAGTTGTGTGCTCCGTGCTTTTTAAAACCTCTAAAAAGTTTTTAAAAAGCATGCTGCACGACCAGTTCCGGTCTCTCTGAACCGGACTGAGGTGCGGAACTACAAAAAGTAGTCCGCCCCAGTCCACTCTGGTGCAGAAGACCTCCGTCAGAGGTCTCTCTGTACCGTTTTAATAGCCCGGTGCGGAAAGGGCCTAAGAAAGAATAATATCAAGTTTAGAGGACTTTGAAAAAAATCAGAGGAATACCTCTCAAAGATTATCTGAGTGAAATGTTTAATAAAATGTGTTGGAGTGGAGTGGATTTCTAAAAATAAAAATGCAAATTGAAAATGCATTTAGGTTAAATACTGATTTTTTAAGAATGACAGTTATTGAACTGTTTTAATAAACTTGTAAATTAAGATAGCATTTGAAATCTCTGTGAAGAAGAAAAGTGGATATTGAGCTATCCACACAATCTGTGTTATAAACATTTGGTTTAGACCTTAACAGGTAAAAACAAACAAACCTGCCAATGTAAAATTAGAGTTTCTTTTGCTTTAGTGTACATCCCTCTGTGCTTAACTTAACATGCAGAGATTGAAAAGATTTTTTGCATTAGTGTTCCCCAAACAATTCCAGTCAGCATGGCCAGTGGCTATGCTATTTAGGTAATTCTAGGGCCTGTAGTCAGAAAAATTAACGTAGCCAAGCTCAGTTTATGCTGTGTCTCGTTGTTCTATTTTGCTCATTTATCCAGTTTGTAGAGATCCTTGTGATGCTCTTTGCAGATTGTTTGAGTTGTTATGAATAATTTGATTTCATTTGCAAATCTTGTGGCTTCCCTGCTCACTCTGGAAATATAGGCATACCTGTTAACAGAGCCTCTGAC
Source organism: Iguana delicatissima (assembly GCA_948472985.1). NCBI lineage: Eukaryota > Metazoa > Chordata > Lepidosauria > Squamata > Iguanidae > Iguana > Iguana delicatissima. The sequence goes on along the minus strand of CAOKZL010000166.1, from coordinate 607,529 downwards.
AGCGAAGCTCTTTTTATCAAAGTCTTTTCATTCCTGCCCAGCCCCACCCCATTTCTTACTAATCTTTTGTCTAGAAGGAAGTTTTTTCTCTCTCTTAATAGTAGCATTGACATTGTAAGGAGGGTAAAGGAGGGCTGGAGAAATAGAGACCTTTGCTGTTGGGTTGCAACACTCTGTCTGTAATAACAATGCAGTAAGGGCTTGACCTGGGAAAGAATGAGATACTGCTCTAGCTGATCCTTCTGTAACCGTGTGTGTGCCTGCCTACAGCAGGCAATGTATACTGCAGCTGCCTCTAGAATTGCTTACTGAACATGTATGAACAACAAAAGAGAGAGAAGAAATAAGCCTATTTCGCCAGCTCCCTCATGTTAAACAAACAAACAAACAAAGCCATAGATCCATAATTTTGATCACCAAAATGGAATGGAAATCATCAGAAAAGTGGATGCTATGAAAGAAAAAGTCATCCTTGGATACATTTTGGGAGAAGCCTTAAAGTCGTCTTTCATAAAATCATAGAATCGTAGAGTTGGAAGAGACCACCAGGGCCACTGAGTCCAACGCCCTGCCCTGCAGCAATACTCCATCAAAGCATTCCTAACAGATGGCCACCCAGCCTCTGTTTAAAAACCTCAAAAGGAAGAGACTCCAAGGTTCAATATCTTTTTTGTTTACTTATGCAAAGCTTATCTGACCTAATTGTTTCATTTTACATGTATATTACTGTCAGTTTTTTTAAAGGTTGGCCAAAACGTGTTGAAATACTGCTACTACTACAACTAGTACTACTTCTTCCTCTTCTTCTTGTTTGGTGTAGGAACCTATCTCTATTCTTTCCATGTTCCTTCTGCCTCTGGTGTCATATTTTCTGATTAATAAATAATGTCTATATTCACATCTTTTTTTAAAAAAAAACCCCCTGAGGTATATCTGTAAATTGATAAGTTAAATACAACGAATCTAAGTGTACTTTTCTGTGGTGGACCTTGCTGCTTCTTTCCTTTCAGTGTAAGACTTTACTCTCAATTTTAAAACCATTTATTAACACACAAGAGGCCCCATTCTCTCATTTTTTTTGCTTGTGTGACTTCCTCCTCAGTTTCCTCTTGCAGAGGAAGTTGAGGTATATAATGCTTGCTATATCACCGGCCTACAAATTTGTTGACATTCCTGAAGTATTGTAAAAAGTTGTTGAGGCAGCTTGGTCTTCACAAAAGCCACACAGCTTCTTCTTTCGCAAGGCCTGTGCTTCTGTTTGTTAAATAACTGTGCATTTTAAATAATACTTTCCATTTATTTACTTGGATATGCACTCAGCTGACATATCTGTAATTTTATGGCTTTTTCCTTACTCCTTTCTGAAAATTAGTTTTGTACTGACTGCCTTCCAAACCTCTATTCTGGTGGCTGATTTTTACAGAATTGTGTATTTTTGTTACAAGGCAATAGTCTTATATCTGAGTCTAAGAACTCCTGGGTGTGTGCCAGGCAGCCCTAGAAATTCTTACCATCTCCAATTTGACTCAGTCCTCATGATATCATGGCTGAGGTGTAATTTACTCAGCATTGCTCACAGTAAAGACCTAGCACAAAGGATTTGTTCCACTTTTCTGCACTATCCTCCTTCATAAGTCCTTTTATCTCTATATAATCTACTGCCTCCCTTTTTGAATCTCTGTTTCTGATCTATTAAATGAGATGTAGATTATTTACAGAGTCTGTAAAATTTCCCTTTCTTGGACTACTACAGTTTCCAGAACTTCCCAAACCAGCCTGGTCAGTGGCCATGCTGACTGGTGGGTTCTGAAAGCTGTAGTCCTAAAAAATACTTTTCCAAACTCCATTGATTTGTTTTTAGCAATTTTATCTTTTAAAAGGGAGTGGCTTTTTGTTTGCTTTATTGTTGACATTACATCCAATATCCTCTGTTGACATTTAAAAACCTGTTTAAGCCCCTGATTTCCTTACATCAAAAGTGAGGTGCTGGAAGTTTCTCACTGGGTTAAGTAAAAATGGAAAAGGAGGTGTGTGCTAGCCCTTCTTTTGTCACTTTTTAAAGTAAAAAATAAATAAATTACAAGTCTGAAGTGGAGAGGACCTCTTTGCATACTTAATCTCAATGAGAATGGCTGAATACAGTTCAGGTGTTCCTTCTCTCAGAAATGAGAGGTTACCCTCATGGGATATGTTGGGAATATGTAAGTGATACTAGTGTACCTCACAAGCAGAGTAATTAAAATTCACAAGCAGAAGGTGAGCAACAACCAGTCCCACAGCATCTACACACCTCTGAGGGTCTTAGAGAGCAGTAAAGCAAACTTACTTTTCATCATAAAATCATATGAAGTAAGCTTACTTACAAATACTAAAGGTTTCATAACATTTCATGGAGAGTGGGTCTGTACAGTGGTTTTCAAATGTGGAGGAGAGATGGAGAACTACAGACTACAAAACAGAGGGACAAACAAATTCAGACTAATTGATGCAGAAAGAGTGTGTGTGGCTAACACCAACAAATAAGAAAATAAATACATGCTGTGCCTAAGCTCTTAAACAGACATGCAAACTCGCAACTTTTGAATATAGCATCCTAAGATTACTACCTCCATCAGAACAGGCAGTTTTTCATATCACTGTGGGAAGGGATGCCTAAAGGTTTAGTGGAAAAAAAGTGTTCTTTATAATGTCCTGGCTCAAGTTCCCCTAAAACTGAGGGCTCAGCCCTCCTCTGAATTGATCAGGCAAATTGGACCATCTTGTGTAGCTGAATCTTAGGCCATTTCCACATGTTACCTGCTGCTGTCATCCTTTGGTCGCGATCCTGGCAGCACCTTTGGTGGCAAGGGAGTGTGACAGGATCGCTCCCCTCTGCACCTGACCAGCTCCTGTGGAAGGAAGTGCGAAGGACACACCTCTTCCTTCTGCAGTGCAGCCAGGCTCTTTCCCATGCTGCACTGGGGCAGGAATCGCCTCCATTGCATTTCCTGCCCTTCGGCATGGCTGAGAAGGATGGGAGAATCACACAATCAGGGGTAAGTGATGGAGAATCTCTGTCAATTATTAATCCATGATTCCACCGGCTGGCGATGGGAGAAGGGTGGGACCATGAGGACGTCATGCAGAAGTGTCATCCTTGTCCTGCTCCTCTTGCGTCCCTTTGCTGAGATCCAGTTATCATGTGGAAAGGGCCATTGGAATTATCAAGCACAAATATACTAAGTGATAAAACACACACAACAAACAGACACAAATATTAAGATAGCTATTGTAGTCGAGCCCTTCTGTGACTAACAAAGGCAGCACACCATCTGTCCCATGCACACTTACTTGAAGTGGGCTACAGTCAACACATGGAAGGGGCTTCTAAGTACATGTTTGGTTATTAGAGTTTTCATATTCAAGGATGAGTAAATGATAATGAATGGGGGAAGTAATGTGCCCTACACCTAATTCTCTGTGATTCAAGCATGGTAGGTATATATATTTTTGTATTTGAATATTAGGTATATAGGAGAGCCAGTGTGGTGTGGTGCTTTCAAATTGTTTCCAACTTATGGCAGCCCTAAGGAGAACCTATCATGGGGGTTTCTGGGGGCTGAGGGTGTGTGATGAACCCAAGGTCACCCAGTGGGTTTCCATAGCTAAGCAAAGAATCAAACCCTTTTTTCTTGGGTCGTAGTCCAATGCTCAAACTACTACACTACACTGATATGAATATTATTATATATTTTACTCCCCTTCATACTTTACTCCCATTCATATTCCCATTCATACTCCATTTTTTGTGTACATCTCTGTAAAAAATATTGTCAGAGAAAGCACAATGTTCAAGAACGTTGGATGATGAAATTGTTTGATATGGCAGAAATTAACTATATTGATTAATAATTCAGTAATTTTAAGCAGGATTGGTTTATGAGTATTGCATACTTGAGAGAGCATTGGCAGAAAACTTAATTTTTGGGTTTTGACATTATTTAGCTGTTTTTTTTTTTGCCAGTAAGTAGAAATATATCTCAGTTACATACTGCTGAAGAAATAGACTTAGTGTTTTATCTTATAACTGTAAGCTGAGGGATGGAAGTCATGTGTTTATCCTTCTGGTCCTGCTTTACCTTAGGTTGTTTTTCTGTTATAGTCGTTGTCGTTGTCGTTATTATTATTATTGTTGTTGTTATTATTATTATTTTAGGTAACCTTTTGATTTACTTGTTTTAGGTAGGAGATGTGTGTCTTTTTTCCTACTATTTTTGTTTCTTTTTATTCCCCTGTGTTGTTTTCTGTATTTAAATTTTGTGTTTAATAAAAATATTTTTAATAAAAGAAAAAAGTGTACAATGTACCTGTGTGTTCATCACAAAATCAGAGTTGGAAGAGACCACAAAGGCCATCCAGTCCAACCCCATTCTGCCATGCAGGAAGCATTTCCGACAGATGGCGATCCAACCTCTGTTTAAAATCCCCAAAAGAGGGAGACTCCCTCACACTCCACGGCAGTGTATTCTAGTGTCAGACTGCTCTTACCGTTAGGAAGTTCTTTCTAACATTTAGTGGAATCTCTCTTCTTGTTGTTCATGGGTCAATTTATTTACAAATATTTATCCAGATCAGGCCCAAATCATCTTTCTGGCTACAGTGGAGTAGCAAATGGCATCTACTCCAACCCTGCCAAAACCAGATGCATTGTGTCCAAAGCCAGCCAAGTTATTTTGGCACAGGAGAGAAGAAATAGTCCCTTAAGATCCTATCCTCCTCTCTCTCATGCAAAATGGAACACTAGCAAATTAACTAACTAGCTCTGTTTTCATGACACTCCAAATTTCCTGCCTGATGCAGTTCCCTCAATCTGCCTAACAGTAGGGCTGGCCTTGTAGATATGCATGTCCAGCTGCATGAAATGTGCATTTTCAAAATGCATTGTGTGCTGATTACTACACGTACCAGAAAAAAAAAATGACGTATTTTTAAAGTGTCAGTGGTGGCTTGTCCTTGAATTATATGAGGGTAACAGATTGTATTTTATTTTTTTTAAACTGGAGACAGAGTGTAACATGAAGTAGAGAATGTGCATTAGAGTCATGATTTATGTATGTCAGCAGCAGGCTGATGATAGACTCTTGGAGTTCCCCTGGGTATTCTCAAGCCTCGGCTGTGATGCTGAAATGCATGAAGAGGAGATGCGTCTGTTGCTGAACATGCACCAAGAAAAGGGGAGGGGGCTGTAAGCTAAATAATGAAAGTGAAAGCTTATCCTTGGTTCATTGATCAATGTCCGTTGCTGCCTTGCCCTACACTGCCATCTTTATTTGCAAGAGATAACTTTCAGACATCCCAAGAAATATATAAATTCTCAGCATCCCTCAGGCCAGATGTCCTTTTTGTTGAGTAAATTGCTACTTTACCCAGCCAATGTGGTTCACATCTGTCTCGGTGACTTTGAATACAGCAGTCTGTGTGCCTTTTAGATCCCAGACATTTCACTAACTGCAGGAGGATAAACTTGAAATAAGAATGTGATGACAAGTACTTTGAAAACGCTGTCTCAATGTGATTGCAATCATCATCATCGTCGCTATCTCAATGTCACAGTCTACCAGGTGTTACTGACTGGCTTTGGACCATCATTGATTCAAATTCTATCCAAAAATCTAGGAATCAGATATCATGTCAGACAATGTGGCATGTTCTGAGTTTTCTTTTCTTCTAATTTTGCCGCTGTGATCCTATGTATGGAGATTTCATTCAGATGTTCCAGCAGTCTTTTTGGAATTGTTCCCAGAGCCCTATTACCACTCAAACCATGGTTGGCTTCTTTTACCAATACAGTCATCCCTCCACATTCACTAGGGTTAGGGGCACAGGACCCCCGTGATTGTGAAAAAACCATGAATAACTCTAGGTCCGCCCAAACCATTTTTAAAACACACACAAAAAAAGTCTGATCACCATATTCAACCCACCATGGATTCCTTTGTGGCATCAGGGTTCCTTCACAAGGTAGAAGTAGGGGGCAGGTGGGGCTTACTGCCACCTCCACTGCTGCCCCACACCATTTTTAAGAGGGGCTTACAAGCCTCGTTTGTAGTTTCTCAGTCTCAGAAGGCTTGCAGACCCTATGAAAAATGGCACAGGGAGGCAGCAGAGGTGACAGCAAATAATCTGTGAATAATCAAATTTGCAAAAGTGAAACCGGCAAATGTGGAGCTGACTGTACTTCTCTTCCCAGTATTATTTTCCTGGCCACCTTTGCAATAAAAGCAGCTTATAACAATAAAATCAATAGGACCAATGTACTAAGTGAGTGTGCCTATAGCTATAGCCTTAATATTTCTGAAATTGCTTGGTTATGTTCTGTATGATTTGTCTTATCCCCAAATCCTGTTTTGACCACTCTTTATAGAACTGTGATCACAAACCAGAAATTTCTGAAGTGGTCCAAAATCAAATGCAGCTAGGCTTTCTGCAGCATGACTTGCATTAAACCCCCACCCCTCATTATGCAGCACATCCTTTATCCTTTGGCCCAGGATTTTAGACTGATTAAGCTTGATTTTATACAGTTAAATCATAGTCTTAACCCTGCTGCCTTTCTACACTGCAGTAATAATCCTCTTTTCCTTTAAACTTGCAGAGTCACAGCTCTTAACTGCAGTACACGGGATGCCAAAATCGTGCTATTGAAGAACAAATGTGTTGCCCTAGTCATTCAACCAGTAGAGCTTTTCAACAAGGCCATTGCATTCATCATCTAATGGCTGAGAGGGTCAGGTCAAAAAAGGAATCATCGCTGTCTTCATTGTAAGAGAAAGGCTCTCCTCTTGTTCTTCAATGATTAGAGAAATCTGTGTTTAGAATTTCCCAGCCGGAATATTGCCAGGAATATTTGACTGCTTCAGAATTAGCATTTTGTGGTGTTGCTGGGAAGTCTGAATGCTTCAATTTAACTTCTTTACATCAAGGATAGGCAACTGTGTAGATTGTTGCTGTTGTGTGTGCCTTCAAGTTGTTTCTGACTTATGGCAACCCTAATGTGACACTGTCACAGGGTTTTCTGGGGGCTGAGTGTGTCTGATATGCCCAAGATCATCCAGTGGGTTTCCATGGCTGAATGGGGAATCGAACCCTCCTCTGCAGGGTCATAGTCCAACACTCAAATCACTATACCCCACTGTCTCTCAGCTGTGTAGGTGCCGGGGCCAATTCTCCACCAGACTCCTCATTGGCTACTCTCCTGCAGCAAGCCCAAGTACCTTAGTTTCCATCTAAAGTCCTTCTGAAAATGGTGACAAAAGTGCCTTGGGTTGAGGAGGTCACCACTTCTGCACAATTCTAAAGCAACAAGAATAGGGAAAGGAAGGTTGTCATTTAAGAGTACTTTGTGAATACTCAGCTCTGTGAATACATCCCTGTTTTTAGCTGCTGTGAAGGCTGGAATTCTCTTCCTCTCTCACTCTGTGAATAAAATTTCCTGCAAAACCCACCTTTTACATGCTGTACCCTTCTCAACATGGCCATTTTATTTTTTT